>ML783979.1:530702-596981 GCA_009831015.1 Picea engelmannii
ATTTAGGTAATCAAACTCTTGTAAAGGACCAAGCGATGTCCACATGCTGCAAGGTGACATCTAAATAACTAAAATTTGGTACACTTTCACTCACACACAAAAGCCACTTTTTCACTCACATAGCCTTGTCTCGAAACGTGGTGGTCTAAAGTAGGTTTCCTCCAAAGGGATTCTGAAAAACACCCCATCTTTCCTTGATTGGACTATCCACTCCCACTTTTAATCAAACGAGGTTGGTTTTCACCCCCAGCCTCACAAAACAACGTCATCCAAAATCTTTCTAACAACTCACTAAGTTGTCCTCCACAGGAGGTGCCAAAAGAAAATTTTAGTCTAGGTAGGATTTTGGGGGTAGGTATCCAAATAACCCCCCGTTATCTGGTTCTCACATTTCCAAACATAGAAGTTGACGAATAGGGAACTTTCAAATCCTCCAAGTCCAGTGTTCCAATCACCATAAGGCACCCGTGAAGGGTCGAAGGCCAAGGTCCAGTTGTTCTGTGCATCCCCCCTTGAGGCACCCACCTCTTGGATGGGATCCAGCTCGTGACCCATTTCTTAGGCCGAAAATCTAAATGCCGCACTTGGACCGAGGTACCTAGTGACCAACTTTAGGACATCTACCCAGGTGGCGGTTGTGGGCTGCAATCGCACCTTGATTGGATTTTGTGTGGCTATTGGGAAGTATCGCCAGATCTTTCGAGATATTTCCCCCTTTACCCCTCATTATAACCAATTGTTTCATCCTTCACTAGTTTCTCTTCTGGTGACTTCAGACCCCACTGTTGAGAGCTATTGGAAGGTCCAGTGCTATTTGAGAGGAAGGACGTTACATCTTCTAGGACACGAGCATTTGATTTCTTTTTTGATTCCCCCACGCGGACAAAACCCTCTTACCCACATATATGTTTCTTTCTCATTTATGTATGATGCACATTTGACTACAGTTTGACTTTGATATATATATTGTGAAGATCATCACATCAAAAGGCTCTTGTTTCTATATTTTCTCTCACCACTTGTTGCATACATTTCACACAACTAGTCTGACATCATTGGGGAACCACAGAACCCTCGTCGTTCACGACGCTTGCTCAATCTTCCTCCTATCTTAGGGGGAGTATCTGGTAGTACCCTCTCTTCGGTACCTCCTTCACACACTCCTGTGAGTGCCACCATATTAGGATCAACATTGCTTGGTTCTACCTTACTTGGGTCTTCTTCCTAAGGTCATCCATCTACTCGCTCTCCTTTGCACGGAGGCGGGGGACCCACTTCTTCTCAAGGAGGGAGCACCAACCCACCTAGTCCCCATCAAGGGTCAGGTTCACAACACACCATGGCCGGAGCTAACCCTCCAACCCCACTACATATTCCATACTTGGCCTCTCTAAACATTCCGGATCTCACCAAGCTCACTAATGATCCTATATTGCATGATGCCACATGGCCTGCGATGCCAACCAAACTTCCTTCAGACATACCAAAGTTTGAAGGGAAGGCAGGGGATGACCCCGCCAATCATGTCATGACCTTTCATCTATGGTGTTCTTCCAATAGCATTATGGATGATTCCATCAGATTGCGACTGTTTCAATGCACACTTACTGGCCCATCAGCCAAATGGTATCGAAGAAAAATCAGGGTCCCACACGACCTTTGAATCCTTGGCCAAAGCCTTCTTAACTTTCTTCCAATTACCCATCCGCGATGAGAATGGTCTAGAACTACTGTATAATTTCAAATAGTCCTCAGCCACCCACATTGTTGACCACATTCATGAGTGGCGTAGGCAACGTAGTTTGTGTAAAGCAGAAACCACCAAACAGCAAGGCCTTGACTGGTTTCTTAGATCACTTGTCACTCTCCTCGGGAAGGATGTCGCTTCTACCTTCCCTCAATCCGAAGAAGAAGCCATCAACAAAGCCCAGCAATATGACCTCATTTACACACAGTAAGGGTACTTATACATGGTACTTTCTGATCTTCTGAAACTTGTGCCATTTGGTCAAGGCAAACCAGGGATGTCTCACTCAGCAGATGGGCTAATAGGCGCCACCACACACCATAGTCCACAACCCCAACCACCACCGATGTATGGAAAGCTTCAATATCCACCAGCATATGGAGGTATTTCTTATTACCCCCCACCCCCTTATCAACAGCCATACCCTGTTGCTATACCTCCACCCACCAATAGACCGCCACCGCCCCCTCCCATACATCAACCTCCTCCAACCACCCGTGGTCCCCCCTCCACATCACCTTATAGTATGAGTGAAAGCGCCACGCCTTCCTGGTCATCCACAACCCATGCCCCCCCCCCCCCACATCCTCATAGGGGGGTAAATTTTGTTCAACCCTCTGCTGCTCAACAATATCAAAATTTTGAACAGTTGAACACAGCCAATCCAACTCACCCCTCAAACAACACTAAGAGGAAAGGAAAGAACAGGAATAACAACAATCCTGGTCAAGGTGGGAATCAACCTCCACAGCATCAACCCACTGGGGGAAACCAGAAACAAGGGAACCAAAACCTCCAAGGGGGCAATAACAACAAACACCAAGGGAGGAATACGGTTAAAACCATCCACCCTTGTGATCTTTGCAGCGTATATGGTCATTACACCCACCATTTCCCCCAGATCATTGATTTCAAAAGGTTGAAGGACTCTGGAAGTCTTCCCCCTTCTCTTGCGCAACCTGCCCCGCAGCAGGCACAACAACAATATGCGCAGCAACCCCCTCCCGCCATGCTGCAAAATCCTATCCCACATCAAGGTGTGATAAACACCCAACAGGACACACAGCATCCCCCACCTCAGGTAGGCCAATACCACAATCCCAACAAACCAGCAGAGCGAACAATTCTCCTCACCAGTGAGGAAGAAATCCTTTTGCAAACACGCAATCGTAAGTATCCTGCAACAGTTGAGTCTACCCCTACACCTCTAGAAACAAACCCTACACTAACGGGACCTCCGTTGGTGATCCCTCGCCCTTTCGCTGAACCACCACTACGCATCCCTCGCATTCCCTTGCGCAGGAATGTCCACAATCCACAGGCTAGGGCCGCTCATAATTACAGCTTGGTAGATGACTTAGCACAATCCCCGACTGCCATATCAGTTTTGGAAGTCCTCCAGAATTTTCCTACTCAGTGTAAATCACTACTTTCCGCTCTGGGCACAGTCGACCCTGTCGATACTCTACTCATCACCTTTGACCTTGATAGCTGGGAACCGCGTCTTCCCGCCGCAGTTGCTATTCAAATACCAGTCAAAATACGGAACATCATCGTCCATTGGTGTATCATCGATGAAGGGGCATCTACATGCATCATGTCCAAAACAGTATGGAAAAAAATTGGTTCCCCGGAACTCATACCTTCCGCCATCACATTACGAGCTTATGATGGACGACCATCATCCCCTGAAGGGCTCTTCCAAAATGTCCCCGTGGAACTTGGGGGCAAAACTATTCTCATTGACATCAAAGTTATCGATGCTCATCTCAATTACAATATCTTTCTTGGACGTAGCTACATGTATGCTATGAAGGCAGTAGCATCTTCCGTCTTTTGGACAATCATGTTCCCCCACAATCGAAAGATTGTAACCATTGACCAAGTCTCACATTACGAGCCAAACCCATCTTCCAGTCTCGATAACATTCTTCCTCTCATTCACACCAACAAGGACGCATATCCACTCATCGAGATGGGTCCTGGGATTTTTAAAGATCCATCCTTGTTAGGGACGTACCATGGAGCACCACCACTCCTTCCCCCTAGTCAAGTATGCGTCATCACTCACCAAGAGGATACTCATCCTCCTCAGGAGGCTTCAATCATTCCTGACATCTCAGCAGTCGCAGGACCACTCCCACAGGAGCCTCCTGCGCATTCATTGACATCCATAGTCCACGAATCCACATCCCCTCTAGGGCCTAGTCCCATTTGGGAAACAGTTCCCTGACCCCTCACTCAAATTCCCTTCTTTTACCCTCCACCCGGTATAGAAGCTTTCCATGTAGCAGCAATGCTCACACTACCCAGTATGGTGTTAGCAATCCCATTATGGTACTTACATCCACCTGAGATGGTCCCTCGCCCATAGGCAGGACTCCCCATGACGATTCCTGTCCTCACTCCCACTACCCCCACTACCCCCATACTCCCTCCCCCCCCTGTTACTGCTGGGGGCAGGAGAACGAAGAAGGAGCCCACAACTCCACTTCCTCCACGTATCCCACCACCTTGCGCATTATGTGACAAAGAGGGTCACCAAACCAACAACTGCCCATCACTACCGGAATTACGGAATTTGATTCCCCCCAATTCAACCCCCACACCACCCATTACTACTGCTACCACTCAACCGTCCAGTAGTAAAGGGTTGAAGACCAAATTCGCGTGTGCCATCTGTTCTGAGTATGGCCATTACACCCATCATTGTCCAGCACTGCCTCATTTCCGACAGGTGTTAGCTATCATAAGCCAAGACTTTCAGAACAACCCACGACCTGCTACGTCATCCACAACACCGCTCAATGACATTCGCTATGTCACTACTTCAGTCAATGAACGCATGAGATGCCCTTGCTCCCTTTGTGATTCCTTGGCTCATTTTACATACCAGTGTCCGATGATCATCGACTATCGGCAACGTCAATTAGCCCTGCTGCACCAACCCACAGAGGCACTAATTGACCTTACTTCTCCACTAGCGAATATTCACATCGTCTCTCCTGAACCCGAGGCACTCCCAATGCCTCCTTGGTTCTTAGATGACATATCTGAGGATTTACCCCGTAACCCACCCAACTCTCCCGCTCATCCCCCTGCAGAGACTCTCCATCCCACTACTACGGGTACCCCTCAATACCTCAATATATGGTTTATGACGAGTGAACCCTCACCCTCTCCTAGCATTACCTCCTCTATTTCTACAGCAGGGGGAAACCACACTGTCACTGATATCACTCCTCATGACCCATTATATTCCCATCATTTCCAATGCGATGAAGAAATACTGGAAGAGCTACAACTCCCGGACTCTCCTTGGGACGCATTACATCATCGTGCACTCTTCCTTCCGCAGGAATCCCTCATACCTCCTAGCCACAATCCCATTTACGCGGTCGAAACCAAATATTTTATCCCATCAGGGCCTATCGATTGGTTCAACAATCCCATTCCTGCACCCGATGCTTTTGAAGAAGGAAATTTGGCCAACATTTCCCCCACCATCAAAATCGACATTTCCATTAAACAGGGCATCGTCGAAGAAATCATCATTGGAGCTGCTTGCACTCCCCAGGAAATTGCCGCCTACAAAGCCCTCTTCCAAAAATTTAGGGATATCTTCGCCTGGTCATACACAGAAATGCCTGACCTCGATCCCTCTATCGTCGAACATCGCATCGACACCTGGCCTGACATCATACCAGTTCGCCAGAAATAGTGACCGCTACACCCATCCAAGGCCGCGGCTATCAAAACCGAAATTGACAAATTGCGTACGGTCGGATTCATTTACCCCATCGCTTATACTTCATGGGTTTCCAACCCTGTACCCATCAACAAAAAACAGGGCTCTATTCGCGTTTGCACCGACTTTCGCGATCTCAATAACGCATGTCTCAAGGACAACTTCCCTACGCCTTTCATCGACCAGATTATCGACGATTGCGTCGGTCATGAGGCTCTCTCCTTTATGGACGGATTCTCTGGCTATAACCAAATTCAAATCCACCCAACCGATCAGTACAAAACCGCATTCATTACCCCATGGGGTACGTTTGCATATCGTGTCATGCCATTCGGCCTCAAAAATGTCGGTGCAACTTTCTAGCGGTCCATGACATACATCTTTCATGATCTAGCTGCAATCATCCTCGCCTACTTGGACGACCTCACTGCTCGATCCAAGAAGCGTACCCAACACCTCGATGATTTACGAATCATCTTTCAACGATGTCGTCAGTACAACATCCGCTTGAATCCTTTCAAGTGTGTGTTCTACGTCACCGCAGGGCGCCTCCTCGGTTTCATCGTTTCCCAAAGAGGTATTACCGTAGACCCCCTTAAAATCAAAGCCATCACAGAAATTCCACCTCCTCGGAATTTACGACAACTGCAGAGTCTACAGAGCAAAGCCAACTTTCTGAGTTGCTTTGTTCCTAATTACGCTATACGTGCACATGGTTTCCTTCACTTACTGCGTCACGACATCCCTTTTCATTGGGACGACTATGCCCAACATTCGTTTGACGATCTTAAAGTAGCGCTTTCCAATGCACCTTTGATTAACGCACCTGACTACAATCGTGACTACATCCTCTACGTATCAGCCTCAGCTGTATCAGTAGCCGACGTCCTCATCCATCTCGGAGATGACAATCATGAACATGTCATTTACTACGTCAGTAAGAACCTCTCAGGACCACCCTTGAAGTACAAACATGAAGAGAAACTAGCTCTTGCAATTGTCCTCGCAGTCCAGAAACTGCGTCACTACATTCTGCTTCGCACCACCAAGGTCGTCGCAGATTCCAACCCTATGCAATATTTTCTCAGTCGTCGCCAAGTTAACAACAAATTTTCTCGATGGATCATTATTCTTCAGGAGTACAACCTCGATTTCTCAACACCCAAGAGTAAGAAGGCCCTCCTTCTCGCTGAACTTGTCACGGCCCTTCCCTCTGATACACCCAGTGCCCCCGTCAATACTAACTTTCCTGACGAACATCTCTTTTACATCGCTTATGATGATCCCTAGTATGACGACCTTCTCGTCTACCTACGAACTCAAAAGTTTGGTAATCACCTATAACGAGATGATCGTCAACGCATTCGCCATCAGGCCCCCCGCTATCTCCTCATCGGTGACATCTTATATCCGCGGGGCGTCGACACCATTCTTCGTCGCTGCCTGACTATTGACGAGGCTGACAGAGTCTTAAATGACTTCCACAGCGGCGCCTGTGGGGGCCATCTTTCGGGCATCGCCACAGCTCAAAATATTATCCGAGCCGAATATTTTTGGCCTACCCTGTTTCATGATTGCATTCATGCCGTGAAACGATGTGAGCAATGTCAGCTCTATGCCAACAAAGCCCGTGCTCCCCCCGCTCTTCTTCACCCGGTCATCACTGCAGGCCCCTTTTGTAAATGGGGCATTGAATTTATGACTTGTAATCCCCCCTCCAGCAATGGTCACAAATACATTGTTGTCGCTGTCAATTACTTCACCAAATGGGCCGAAGCTATGCCCACCTTCAACAACACCGCTGACACTGCAACGCATTTTTTCTTCAACCACGTCATATCCCGGTTCGTTGTACCACTCCAACTAATTTTCGATCATGGGAAACATTTTGAGAATGAGATCTTCGTCGAACTCTCATCTCGGTTAGGCTTTTCTCACGAGCTTGCCTCACCATACTACCCGCAGTCAAACGGACAGGTCAAGGCAGTGAACAAAGTCCTCAAGACCATTTTACAACGCATGGTTAATAAACATAAAACCAATTGGCATCATATGTTATTTTCTGTGCTATGGGCTTATCGAACGGCAGTGAATACCGCTACAGGTTTCACGCCATTTCATTTAGTCCATGGGGTCGAGGCAACTCTTCCCATCGAGTGCGAAATTCCCACCCTTCGCACCGCAATTGAGCTTTTACCTGACACTGCTCCCATGGAGCAGTGCTTGCTGAACTTGGAGTCTCTGGATGAAGATCGTTGATCCTCATTATAGAACAACGAGGTAGCTAAAAAACGATCCAAGGCTACCTTTGACCGCCATGTCAACCTTCGGTCATTCCGCGAAGGCGACCTCATCTTGGCCTATGATATCGCCCATGATACGTTTGGACATGGCAAATTCAAATCACTTTGGCATGGAACTTACATCATCCAACATTGCCTCACCAAAGGCGCATACATCCTAGCCTCCCCTGAAGGCCTCTCGCTCAAAGAACCCGTCAATGGGTTATACCTCAAGAAATTTTATGCTTAAAAGTAGTCAAGCTACTTTAGGTTCTTTTCTTTTCTAGCGTTTTTAATCTTTTTTTTTCCTCATCTAAACTATCCTTTGTGCTATTGACAAATGACTCCTCCACCAACTTACCACATTGGTTACGCCGACGGCGCCAGCCATTGGACACAAAATCTCGCTTCATCTGCTTGGGCTCTCTACACCCCTTCACATGAAATGCTACATTCCAGCGGCATCTGTTTAGGACCAGCAACCAATAACCAAGCCGAATACACTGCTGTCATTGGCCTTTTGACTGACGCCCAGCATCATCATATTCGTCACCTTAGCATTTTCCTCGACTCTCAATTGGTCGTTCTCCAACTCAACAATGTGTACCGTGTACGAGATCCGTGCCTCTTTCGCAAATACATGCAGGTTAGATTATTATCTCGACATTTTGATTCCATTACATTTACACATATTCCAAGAAAATTGAATCAAACAACAGATGAAATAGATAACATGGTACTAGATTGGCATATATCACATCAAGATACACATACATAAACATCTCATATATCCTGTCACAGCATACAGATAGAATCAACATCATCAACATCAACACAAAAAACACATGTAAACCACATTTGGATCTCAAAAAGGTGTATACTCATATATATATATCAAGGCCTCCTCGGCCATCCGAATGTTTACATACAACAAAAATACATCGACCCTCTGGCCTGTGCCACATCTCGGTACAAAACTCGGCTCACCAGCCTATCAAAATAGTATACAAAATACATGATACAATCAGGGTGCCTCTATTGCACCCCCAGTTGCCCCTCCCTCAGGAGGAGGTGGTGGCCCACCCCTACCTGCCCCAGGCGGTGGTGGTGGAGCACCTGCAAGACCCTCCTGCCCCGGCAGTAGGCGTCCACTAGTCATGGCGGAAAGCACAGCTGCTCGACGCATGATCGACCGCCATGGTGGCGGTAACCCTATACACTGCTCCATGAACTCCTCGTCCTGGATACAAATCCACATGCCCTCAGGCACGTCCCGAAACACCGTCTCAAAACGACGGCGTATATCATCCAAATCTCCTCTGGCTACCGTCGAAGGAGCATGTGATGGCCCCGCACCAGTTTCATCAAATCGGAGCCTCCTCGCTGGTCTTGCAGGCTCTGCAGGTCGCCCTGCAGCCTCATCCCATCCGCGTCTCTCTCCAAGTGGAGGTCTCCCCGACTCTTGCTGCACCGGCGGTCTATACAACTCTACCTCGCGCCCGTGAGGTGCCAAATCTGCACATACACAAAACAAGCAACAAACAGATTGTATCAGTGTCTATACATCATACATATAACCTGGTATATCAAAATCACAGCATAAATCAAAACATACAAACACACAGCATACCTCGGTGGTCGAACACCTCCCCAGGAGGCAACACCATGTCTGGGTCCCCCCGGAAATCCACCCCAGCATAGGGGTACTGCAATATAACCTGTGGTATCTGCTGCCATATCTGTGTCGGCTACGCAGTAAAATAATGGTCGCCTTCGCCACCATCGTGGCAAACCAAAATCGTGGACCACCATCTCAATCGAGGCTCTCGCACCCCAGGCGCCTCCAGAAGAACCCGCGGGCATAGCATCGGCACCCTCTCCAAAAAATAGGCTACCAGGATGGAGCCAAAAGAAAACTCCTCGGTGCCTGTGGACCGACAATAGTCCATCTGCGCGATCATCCACGCATGCAGGGTCAGACCCTAGGCAAACCGCTCACAGCCCGCCACCACCCTCTCCATCAAGAACAGCTCACCACCATTGATCTGGTGGGTCGCCAGTGACTCGTACACTCGAATAATCATCACTGCTATGCAACGATGCAGCAGGGCATCTATCCCACTGATACTCACTGTCGTCCCATCCATGTAGTGCTCGCCTGAGAAATATCACTCGGCGATGGTACGCAGATGAGTATCCCTTGGCAACACAGGCTCTGCCGACAATGGTGTTCCCCGGAAGGGGAGCCCAGTCAAAAAGTATATATCCTCCACCGCAGTGAAGGGGATCTTCTCTCCTCGCATGAGGAAGCAGTACTGATCGAAGCTCCACATTTGGAGCAAGAACTGGAGTAAATACTCCTGTGCCTGTATCAACAGGCACTCAAAGAACTTTAGCAACCCACTGGTTGCTAAAGCTGCTCGAACTGCAGGAGGTGCATTGGCCACAGCATCCCGCAACTGTGACCAGTCTCGCTCACGCCACCGCACATCCATGATCACTGCTCGCCACCTGCACACAACCCAGAGTCCTGTATTAGCTTATGCAACCATTCGATACATCAAAAAGACTCTTTTTTTACCCTCAAAACCTTGCCTCCAAGACACGGTTTTACCACCCACAGGCGCGCACACATGCGCACCTGTTCACTATACAGGCGCGCACGTATGCACGCCTGTTTCTCCCACAGGCGCACGCTAGGGCGCGCCTATCAAACCCACAGGCGCGCTCTGGAGCGTGCCTGTTCACCCCACAGGCGCGCACTCATGCGCGCCTGTCTACCCCACAGGCGCACCCCTAGGGCGTGCCTTCAATTTCTACTCACGCGCACGAACGCGCGCTTATTCAGTGTACAGGCGCACATGCATGCGCGCCTTCCACTGAGTCTCCCGTGCATGTGGGCCCACACCCTATCAAAAAACCCCCCAAAACCCCTGTACGACCCCCCGTACCTACCCTGCCCAAAAATTGGAAACCTATTGCTATGCAGGATGATCAGACCACTAACCTGAAACTTGCACACCGTCGATCAGGTACCTCATGCTCCCAGAATCACTCAATATCCTCTGGATCTGCTCAGAAACTCATTGTAGAAGCAGGTACAAATGAGGTGGCAATGTGGGCCCTACAGTTATATATAGGCCTTTTACCAAACTTCCACTCACCATTCCGGGAGCCCACGACGTCCATTTTTCGAACTGTCTTCAGCCACGGGATCAGCATCCCGCCACCTACATCATGGCTGTCCCTGGGCCACTTTTCCTCCTGATCCCCCGGGGTGCCTTTTTCTCATATCATGGCCAGGTACGCATGCGCATTGTCACATTTATCTAATACATGTTCATATTTGTTATTATCTTCAGATATTGTTCACTTTGGGTATTTGGTTGTTCTGTGTGTAGGTACTTGGTCATCATCTCTTTACATCATTCCTTCAGGTATATACTCAGCACTGGCATGTAGTCTCTCCCGTTGTATTGCATTTACATTCCCAGTCACACCCCCTGATTTTGGCCTTTAGGATACCCATTTCCGGCTCTGCCGTACTCACACCTCCATTTGCATTTTTGGTACTGGTACCTGGTAGTTTTCTTACCCACATGAGTTGTCTCATTCATAGCACCCTTTTTCCCTTTTGACACTCATGTTGTTCTTCATTACCCATTAGGGATGGGAGTCTCGGTAGTATTTCATCATGTTGTGAATTAACCACATACTTCTTCTCTTCATTTTGCTAGCTTCCCATATGGACTCCCAGCACATCGCTTTATGGTTATGTTCTTTTTTTACCTGCACCTCCGCAGGATCATGAACCCACCATGTCATCCACCATCAGTTTGCCCATCTACGAACCTATCTTCATTTTACCTACCTCATACAGAAACTCGCCAATGGGGCCCTCACCCTTCATCAGTTTGCCCAGAAATTTCTACCCTCCCTGGGGCACTCATTGCACACTGGGGCACCCGTTTCTGTATTTGTACATCTTTCCCACACTTATTCATTATTTATTGTACAAACACATTTATTTTCGGTTCTCTTCTTTTGTCGTCACTGTTGGCGACCTGCTTTCCTTTTGGCCACACGCAACCCATGTCCCCTTGGTTGGAGCATTACTTCTCATTTACCCCTGCCGACATCGTCTATCTCTTCAGAGTACTACCCAGGTCACTTACCTTTATCCTCTAGATTTGTTCACCTTGTCCTGCCTCTGGCACAACTTATCCCTAATCTTTTCGTCCCCTGACACTTGATCTTGTCACACGGTTGCGGCCACGCCTTATATCATGCACCCTCCAACCAAGGGTAGTCTGAAGTCTTCCCACTTCTTGACTTCGTCCAGGTACCTCTGCCACTTCCTCACCACAGTAGATTCCACGAAGCCCTTTGCTTATGGGAGTCGCGTCCCCCTTTTTGTCGACATCAGCACAATTTTCTAGAAGGGCGACAGTATCTTGATTCTCATTTTCCATTTAATGAGATATTTCGGATGGCACGGGGGGAAACACCATTGCTCCCTGATGTCGTTGACCCCCATAACATTCGATGCCAACACTTTCTCATGTTGCGGTGGGTCTTATTTTGCGACTATTGCAGTTTTTATTATCAGTTGCCGAAGACCTTTGAACTTGGTAGGGCCATCAATGCCCACATCACCGTCGTTGTTGACTTCCGCGACCATTACCGCTGGTTCAGAGCATGTTCCTTTGCAGACTTGTCTTCTGCCTTTATCATTCCTCCCCCGAGGGCGCTGCAATTATCTACACCGACACTTCAGACATTTTTTTTTCTTCAGAGTTACATCACACGAGCATGGGGCATGCCCGCCTCGTTTGTACACACTTGTATATTGATATGCACCTTATGGAAGGTCGGGTTCTATCGGTTCCTTTCTTCTCCAAAGGATTGCTCTACACAGTCCCACTCTTGCTCTCCCTTACAACACCATTCTCAGTAAAAGAAACTATGATGGATTTCGTCTATACGTATGCTCCTAAGCTCATTCATCAGGGGGCATCTGTTATCACTGAAATTTCGTCCGCACATGGTGACAAGATGGATTCCACAGCATAGCAAAAGGGTCAAAAAACTATACAAAATGACCAAAAATTTGAAGGGCGCTTTATAGAACCTGGGTGTGCGTGCATATGCGCGTAACATCAACGTACAATGCGAGCATTAGCGCACGATGTGCGACTGTTGGGTGAAAAACCCGCGCGCCTTCTAAACGACGCATTTATTGAAATTGGCCGGCCTCCCAACCACTAATGGATCAGCTCCCAAGCCAATTTGACACCAAATCCGAGCTTAATCCTCATGGTGGGCTGGTCAAAGACCTAATTGAGCCCTAAAGAGCCCCTTTTCACACTCCAAAGAGGTTATATTATCACCCAATGCTAGGCTATAAAAAGCCATGAATAACCACCATTTTCTCAAGGAATTCTATGCATTGTTATGCTGCCAATATTGTTAAGGACTCATTCTTTGACAAGAACACATAGGCATCATTTCACAAGAGCTATCCACCCCTCTCTTGAGTGGATAATCTTGTAGTTCTTTCACCCACATTTTCATCTTTTCATTGTAAGGAGAGCAAGCTTGTGAGGGCCTCAAGAGCCTTCCATTGGAGGAAGAAGGGACCCAAGTCCCCTTTCTTCATTGTGCCTTTGGATTTCATCAATAGATCAGCTTATACATTGGTGATATTGGTCCATTTGTATTTGTTTTTCATTTTTCCATATGCTCATAGTTTTAATTTGTTTTAGTTTGATTTTTGTTTATAGCTTTGTTGTTTCTCTTTCTAACCTTTTACTCAACAGCTGTCATGCCTAGCAGAGCCCAGCTGGGCATGTAAGCACTCTTGATTTGCTCACCTAGTGACGAATTGGGTGCAAACAGAGGGTGCCATACTATTTTAAGGATGAATGAATGGAGTGAGTCGTGAGTTAACTGAGAGTGAGAAAATCACCCAAGTCAACTGGAGTGAGGGGGTAGGTGAAAGATATATTTAGTTTCAACATAAGTGAAGCTCAGTTTAACTCAAGCATGAGGGAGACTATATGGCTAAACTCATGTGACCCCTTCTCCCATCATTAATTAATTATCACATGCTCAGATATTTGGAAATATGTGCCCTGCTTAGGTGGATGCCACATCATTTTGTAGAGTTGGCACATGTCGACTTATGAGGATGCCACTTGGAACTGCATGGATGATGACTGGATCTGCTAAATATAACAGTTGCTAAAAATATCCATCTAGTCCCAAAAACTTGAAACTTGTCGAAACTAACTCAAAATTTTCACAAATGCTCGGCATGACTGGGTGAGCAGCATCATGTGTCTGCTGCTAAAAATAAACACTGCTAAAAATAGAAAATCATCGCATGCCTGTGATATTATACTCATTGCATTCGATTTTATGCAAGGAATTTGAATCCACAATTAGAATCGATATGCAATCCCTGGTGACCAACCTACTAAAAATAGAATGTCAATTTTCTTCAAGGAATCTGAATCCAGAATCAGAATCGACATGTGAGACCTGGTGCTCAACTTGATAAAAATAGAGTTTCATATGAATTCCCTTGAATTTATACTCATTGATCTCGTCTTTTCGTAAGGGATTCGAATATGCGATCAAAATCGACATGCGACCATAATCGACATCTGCGCCATGTTGCTCAACCTACTAAAAATAGTAATCTGGGCCACATCATCATGGAAAAGTTCTAAAAGAATCTGGATGTCTCAAGGATAAATACCGCACTCTTAGACTCTGAATCTCAGGTCTAGAGTAAAACATGCTAAAAATATAATTTTTTTTCATGTCTCCTAGAAAAGTGTCATTGAGCCTAGAATCCTTCAAGGACTCATACTATACGCTTAGAACTGCCTCAAATTTTCAAGAGACCCACTCAAACCATGTCTCCTAAAAATTAGCAACACTTGTAGCTCTCTCAAAATGCATGGAAACTAATACATGTCTGACTTTGAACCAAGCAACCATGTACTAATCATGTGGGAACCAACCTCCTTCTCATCATAAGTGCTAAACTCTAGGAAAATATCAGTATTCCAATCAAAGTGTTGCATGCTAGCTCTTAACCCTCAATATTTTCTAGGGTGAAAATATAGGGGTTAATAATGGTGACTCAAGGGGATGGGATCCCCCTATGGGATGTCTAGAACCATAAGAATATTTTTGTCCATAAAACCAAATGAATTCCCTTTGAGAACTCTTTAAGATGTACCAATGATGTTCTTTGAACTGAGGAATGTGAAACAAGAGTACCCATGTAACTATGTGGAAGTATAAAAAGGACCTCTAAGCTAACCTGTGGTACCAAATCTCATCCAATGGGCCATGGAGTCAAAGTATATAATCTCCCACTGAAAACTAAAAACTAAGGGGTCTCATCCAAATCCGCTACCTGCTACCACTCAATATGTACACTCCTCTCTGTGGTAAATGTTTTGATTGTTGGATTACTGAGGGGGGGGGGGTTGAATCAATAATACATAAATATAATCATTTTTAACCGTAGTATGCAATTGTTATTTATCTTTATGATCAATATAGAATTATCATCCAATAAGTACAAAGTAAGTAAATTATGAACAATGAACAATCATACACATACATAGTACAATATTTTTACATGGAAACCCAATGCAGGAGAAAACCACAGAATGCCTTTTCTTATATGTCTTTAAGAATTACATTCATTGGAAGCACCAACTTACTTTGTTCTCCAGCTACAAATCAAAGGAGGCTCTGACCCCCTATATTTTTCAGGTTACAACCTGAGGGAAGATCAAACTCCCCAATTTTCTGGATACAACCAGAAGGAGGCTACAACCCCTTTATGTTCTCCATCTACAATCGAAAGGTTGATACAACCACCTATCCTTGCCCCATCCTTCCGCCCTGAAATATAAGTAAGATGATGAAACCACTACCACACTGTCACTATGATATATACCACTGTAAACATGTACCAACATGTACCACTGACTTGTAGCCAACCTGTATCACTGCCCTGTAATCAACCTGTACTTGTATTGAGCCTGTACCAACCAAAACCAACATATACATGACCTATTTTTCCTGGAGCGCGTGTATGTACATTCCCTATATATACTAAAGCTTGCGTATGTACGTGGCCTATCTATACTATAGCCTGTGTATGACTTCTGTAAACTATGTTTTTCTCTCGCTGAAAAAATCTGACCCTCTATAGCCTTTGTCACATCAACCTGCAATCTGTCACTATGTGCATACTGTAACTGTGCCCTGTGCATACATACTCATACATATCCTTTAACCAAATACATCTATATCTCTTTAGTCATGTGTCATACAAGTGTGTATAATCATGAACAAGTATAACATCCCTCACATTCACTAGATATCAAAAACTTACTGATAAACAATCTCTCAATACATCAATCACTTCAGAAATACAACCTCTCAACCATGTACCACAAAAACCCTTAACCATATGCCAAGAAATACAAGATTTTCCTTAACATTGACAAGATGTATCAATGATAAATATCGATTATACCAGCATTGTATTTCTACAAATATAAATTGTACAAAAAGTCCCATGCAACCACTAATCTCTCTAGGGAAAATCCTCAAACCCTCATAACCATTTCTCATGTAGACAAAACAATCCAACTACTCATAGAAATAAGACATACCTGTTGAAATAGTAGATAGATCTAATGTACCTGATCATTTTAGACCTTCCTGGGAACTTGCTTTCAGACTCTAGAGACCTAACATCTTCATATTTTCATGTTTCTAGGGTTTTCCCCTCATGTACGTGCCCTATTATACTTCTATCCCATGTACATACATTCCCTACTCCACTAAAACCCGCATACACCTAAAAAACTAGGGTTTTTCAGTATTTTATGTAATTATGAAACTTTTGTTGTCAACCCTTCATGCTACCTAAGAGTTGAGCAACTTCAAATGTATCAATGAGTACTAACAATAAACTTTACCCAATAATAGATATTCAATGTGCTCAATAGGTGCTAATAGGAGAGCCTTGTTCTCTTATTTATACTTCCATGTAGCTTCCTCAAGGGGTTACCTTCTAACCAAATTAACCCAATTTCCTTCTTTTAGGGATAACCCACTTCTAAACACTTGTCCACTTCTAACCCACTTTGCTACAAATAGTAAATTCTCCACTTTTAGTTGCAACTAATTTATTTTTAATTATTTTCTTATTGCAACAACTTAACCCATTATTAACTCCTAGTTTTACTCACTTGACTAGTCAAGTTCTTCTAGGAGCTTCTAGAATAATTTTGACTTCTTTGACCTTCTAGATAACTCATGAGGGTTCTCCAACTTCACAAGGACATAACTCTCCAACCGTGAGGATTTATGTGGCGTTCCACACATCATCGTAAATGGCATGACATCTACTATCCATCTTGAATAGTCTTACATGAAAATATATTAAACTTCATACCATTATACATCAATCAAACGAAATTCCTTTAACCATACTTTTTGGGATACCAAAATTTGCAACCGGACTTTATTCAAGGGTTGACATCAATCAAAACCAACCCAATTAATCAAAAATATCCCCCTTTTCATTGATGGAAACACTCTGATGCAACGTGATGTAGGAGCATCGACTACTCAACAACCGAGCCCACATGGGAGCGAAAGACAGTTGGACAACACCAGCACAAATTTTGAAACACCTTGATATTGTTGCGCCAAACATTAATGTGTAGAGTTAATGAAGCACACTTTGTGTATTGTAATGGACCTTGAGCGGATAAGCTCACGTCCTTAGGTAGATGAGGCATTTAATAGATTTAATGTAAAGTTAGATAGGAATTTAATTCTAGATTTGATAGCTTTAGAGCTCGAGAGGGAAACGGGATATAGACACCCTCCTTTGTACATTGTATGATTCATTGAGAGCATTTAGGAGAGAAAAGAAAAGAATTGTATGAAGAACACCCATGTACAAACATTGAATTAATAGAAGAGCTTTGATTCAATTCCATGGTTTGTGTTATTCTCTGTGTATTTATGATGTTATGCTCATGAATGTTTTGCTTCCTGTCATACATTTTCTTTTATGTGTTGTGCATGTGATTTCATGGTTGAATTTGAAGTCTGTGAGAAAAAGAAGTTAGTTTCAATTGTTTCTCTATCTTGAACCAGAAAATTCCTACAAGGAGTGCAGCTGAATTTGTCCGCAAGGAGTGCGTGACTGCAGGGTTCAAGTGGGGATAACTTTTGTTCTAAGTTCTCAGAAGTGCAGAATTGGCACCAGATCCATGCAAGGCATGCGCAGGCTAAATGAATACTCAGAGTTGCGATTCTGAGCCAAGGGATTGAAGGATTTCTGCTACAGGAGTGCGCAGGATCGAAGACTTCAACACTTAGCCGTGTCTGAAGATTTTCCGCAAGGAGTGCGTGCAAGGAGTTTCCGGAAGGGACTCGAAAGCTGAGAGAAAATCTCAGGAAGGATAGACCTTCGAGTTCGTCGAAGGATGGGATAAACAAACTTGTGACTTGAAGGTTGCAAGGGACATCGCAGGGTTGCGCACAGGGTGACGAGTTTTGTGAAACAACAGCTCGTCATTTCGGGGATTTGAACGAGGAAGAAACGGATGGACAAATTTCTCCAAGGAGATTTCATGAAGCTCCGAGGGCTACTAGATCTTGCAGAGGTGCAAGAAGGCTACAGTGCAGGAGTGGAAGAAGTTGAATCTCGGAAGGGTAGGATCTGTCGATCGGGATCACGAGGAGCGTGGGTTCTACTCGTGGATCGGCATATCGGGAGTTTGTGAGGTAAGACTCCAGCTTTATGCAATGGAAGTCGCGAGAGTACGAGGTGCGACATTCTGACAGCCACATAAGATATGTAGGCCACAGGTGACAGTGGAAGACATGTGGCCTAAACTATCAGAGACTCGGCGTCTCAGACATCGGGAGTCGATAAGGAATTTGTTTGGCCTCGTGAGTAGCGAAGTCGCAAGGTAGCGATATTTTGGGTATCGGCGCCTCGGGCTTTGGGAGTTGAGGTGGAAGTCGTTTGAGTTCGTGAGTGGCGAAGCCGCGAGGGAGAGAGGCTGAAAATTTGAAATTTCAGCGTCTCGTGTATCGGAGTGGGGAAAACTGAGTGCTTGGTGTCGCGGGTGGTGAGATAGTGATAGAGCAAAGTTCTGATAAGGGAAGAACAAAGTCAGTGTTGACTGGCGCATCGGGTCTTGGGGTTTTGAGCACCCAGAGATAGACCGTGAGCTCGCGAAGCTGTGAGTTCCTATTTTCCCGACAAGTGAACAAAGCGGAAGTCGTGCGGAGGAACTGTGGGGGTAGATCTTCCGATTGGAAGATAGAAGAGCATTGACGCTCTTCGGGCCGAGAAGAAAGAAGGTCCTGGAAGAGGCGATCGTGCTCCAAGGAGTGCAGTTTGTGATCAGAGTGGTATCAGAGAGATAATTTCTTTTCTTTCTACAGTAGAGGAGAAAGGAATCTCACCATGCCGCCCAGAAGGGAGAGACAGTCACCTGATCCCAAAGACAGGGAGGTGAGACGAAGAGGCAGGCCGGCAAGAAATCCAGAAATGGAGCAGTAGATGAGAGATCTCCGAGCAAGGATTGAGGAGATGGAGACAGATCAGAGACACGGATTTGGTGCAGGGGACCTTAGTGATTCTGAATTTGAAGAGGAAGCTGGACATGAAGAAGAGGTCACAGCAGAAGACGCATCAACTGAGCAACTGATCAAAGCCATCACCCAGATAAGTGCAAAGACTAAAATGGATATTCTAGCTTACGAAGGAAGTCTGGATGTAGAAGAGCTGTTGGATTGGATTAGAGATCTTGACACCTACTTCGATTATGAAGATATCGAAGAGGACAAGAAGTTCAGGCATGCTGTCACACGCTTGAAAGGACATGCAACATTATGGTGGGACGAGTTACAAGCTGACAGACGCTGCAAGGGCAAGTAGAATATTAAGAGTTGGGATCGAATGATTGCTAAGATGAAAACGAAATTCATCCCAAGGGATTATCAAATCACTCTGTTCAGGCGAATGCAGAACATGAGACAGAAGTTGATGACGATGAAGGAGTATATGTAAGAATTCTACAAGCTCAACATCAGAGCAGTCCATCGAGAGAGTGAGGATGAGAAGGTTGCCATATATCTGAATGGTCTGAGATACGACATTCAGGATGAGTTAAGCATGGTTACCATCAGGACGGTGGAGGATGCTTTCCAGATGGCTCTGAAAGCTGAGGAGAAGTTGAGCCGCAAGAAGGGACAGCAAGGGCGAGGCAGGAGTCAGCCCAAAGGCAAGGTAGTTTCCCAGGAGAAATACCAGAAACCCAAGGAGGAATGGAAGAAACCTCAGGGTAAGGTTGAAAGAGGTGGAACCTCGCAGAGGCAGCCATATGTTGAGCCGAGAGGACAACAAAGTAATCAGTGGGGAGATTATGCTGATGCGAACACTCCTCCTTGTACTAGAGGTCGAGGTAGAGGAAGAGGTGGAGTGATCACATGTTTTACATGTGGGAAGAATGGGCACAAGTCATTTGAGTGTCTAGAGAAAAATAAGGACATTGGAGAAGCTCACATCACTGAAGCGCAGAGGCGTGATGTTGAGAATGAAGACACAGGAAGTGGAAGGTCATTGATGGTGCACAAAGTTCTCTTAACACCTGAGAGGGAGGTGGAGGACACAGCTCAGAGGACCAGACTTTTCATAACCACATACAAGACCAAGGACAGAAAGTGTAAGGTCATTGTGGATAGTGGTAGCACTGATAATCTCGTTTCGACCGAGATGGTGGAAAAGCTAGAGCTGGAGACAACTGATCACCCGAGTTCGTACAAAGTTTCATGGCTACAGAAGGGACATCAGGTGAGTGTCACTAAATAGTGTTTAGTTGAATTCAAGATGGGAGGATATAATGATAAAATACTGTGTGATGTTATTCCCATGGATATATGTCATTTATTGTTGGGTAGACCATGGCTATATGACAGAAATGTGATTCATGATGGGAGAATGAACACATATACCCTGGAGAAGGATGGGAGGTCACATACGTTGCTTCTGATAAAGGATAAGGAAGTGAAGCCGGAAGTGAGCAACACGATACTTCTCATGAGTGGGAAGGAACTTCTTACAGAGATGGAGAAGAAGGAAGATCCACAATTCTTTGTGGTCAGGAAGCCGAGGATTGTTCTGACTAGAACAAGAGTGGATGACTTGCCAGATGAGATTCAGGAATTGCTGGGAGATTTTGCTGACATCATCATGGATGAATTACCTCATTCGTTGCCACCGATGAGAAGTGTGAGTCACCACATAGACCTCATACCAGGGGCTAGTTTGCCGAATAAAGCCGCGTACAGATTAACGCCGCAGGAAAATGAGGAGGTCAAGAAGCAGGTCCAGGATTTGTTGGACAAAGGATTGGTCAGAGAAAGCTTGATTCCATGTGTCGTTCCAACGGTATTAATTCCAAAGAAAGATGAAGGTTGGAGGATGTGTACAAACTCCAGAGCGATCAACAAAATTACCATCAGGTATAGGTTTCCACTGCCAAGAATGGATGATCTGATCGATTTCCTGAGTGGGGCAATTTTTTTTTCAAAGATTGATCTAAAGAGCGGATATCATCAGATTCGCATGAGGGAAGGTGATGAATGGAAGACATCATTCAAGACAAATGAAGGTTTGTACGAATGGATGGACATGCCGTTTGGCTTGAAAAATGCGTCGAGCACATTCATGAGGCTGATGAATGAAGTCCTGAGGGAATTCATCGGAAAGTTTGTCGTCGTATATCTGGACGATATACTGATTTTCAGCAAGACAAAGGCTCAACATTTGAGGCATTTGGCCATTGTGATGAGGAAGCTACAACATGATAAGTTGTTGATAAACCTGAAGAAATCTTCGTTTATGAAGACAAAGCTCATTTACTTGGGTTTTGTTATTTTGGTGAATGAGTTGAAGATGGATCCGAATAAGGTAGAAGTGATTAAGAATTGACCATCATCGAGAAATATTTTCAAGGTGAGAAGTTTCCATGGTTTGGCTAGTTTCTATCGAAATTTCATCAGGAATATCAGTGGAATTAGCGCAACAATGATGGACACAGTGAAGAAGCGACACAATACTTTACATTGGACAGCCGAGGCTGAGAAGAGCTTCAATCTGTTGAAGCGGAAGATCACAGAGAAACCAGTGTTGGTGTTGCCAGATTTTCAGAAGACATTTCAGGTGAAATGTGACGCAAGTGGGTATGCCATAGGAGCGGTCTTGAGCCGGGAGGACAGGCTAGTTGCATATTTCAGTGAGAAGTTGGATGAAGCAAAGATGAAATACTCCACATATGATAAAGAGTTTTATGCTATCATACAGGCATTGAAAAAGTGGAGGCATTACTTGATCCCAAAGGAGTTTGTATTGTATAGTGATAATCATGCATTACAGTTTGTGAGTCAGCAGGAGAAACTGAATCAGAAACATGCAAAATGGGTAGAGTATATGCAGAATTTTACATTTGTAATTAAACACATTTCAGGTACTACTAACAAAGTGGCTGATGCTTTGAGCAGGAAATGTTTGCTGCTGCGGGAGTTTCGAGTCAAAACATTGGGTTTTGAAAATCTTAAAGACATGTATGCAGGAGATGCATATTTTGGAGAAGCATATGAAGCAGCTAAGAATCCAGTTCTCAGAGACAGAAGCCCTTGGATATATTATATGATCCAGGAAGGATTGTTGTTTAGAGGCAATCAACTGTGTATTCCGAATTTCTCCATGAGGGAGAATCTGTTGAAGGAGAAGCACAGTGGTGGATTGGCCGGACATTTTGGCCATGACAAAACATTCGTGAAGCTGAGCGAATCATATTTTTGGCCAGGGATGCGAACAGATGTCAAGAAGTTTGTTGACAGGTGTTTAATTTGTCAGCATTCGAAGGGGAGAAAGCATAATGCAGGGTTTTATCAGCCATTGCCCATACCAGAGAGACCATGGGAGGCGATAAGCATGGATTTTGTATTGGGTTTGCCAAGGACGCAGAGAGGTGTTGATTCCATCTTTGTGGTGGTGAACAGGTTTTCTAAGATGGCACACTTTATTCCATGCCAAAAGACCAACGATGTGACGCACATCACAAATTTGTTCTTCAAGGAGATCGTTAGACTTCATGGACTTCCGAGAAGCATAGTCTCGGACAGGGATATGAAATTCATAGGTCATTTTTGGAGGATGCTATGGAAGAAGCTAGGAACTAACTTGGCATTTAGTTCAGCTTACCATCCTCAGATGGATGGGCAAACAGAGGTGGTAAACAAGAGTCTGGGAGATTTATTGAGAAGCTTGGTGACAGAGCACCATAGCAGCTGGGACAATGTGTTGCCTTAGGCGGAGTTTGCGTACAACGATTTGGTGAATCGAAGCACAGGGAAGAGTCCATTTAAGATTGTATACGGCAAGAAGCCGAGAGGAGTTTCTGAACTCAGGGAGTCATAACAGACTGCTACTAGCAGCGCTAGTGCAGAAGAGTTTGTTGAGGCAATGAGGGAACTTCACAGCAGGGTGAAGCAACGACTGCAAGATTCAAATCAGGAATATAAGCACAGAGCAGATCAGCATTGGAGACAACTTCAGTTTGAAGTTGGGGATCTTATTTTGGCACATTTCAGGAAGGAAAGGTTCCCAAGAGGAACATACAATAAGTTGAAAATGAAGAAAATTGGGCCATGCAGAGTCCTGAAGAAATTTTGGGAGAACGCGTATGAGATTGAGTTGTCGGATGGCATCGGGATATCTCCGATATTTAACGTTTCGGATTTATACCCATACAGGTCTGGAGAAGCAGAGGCTGGAACTATGGAACCAGTGATCCAATGGGTGAAGAAATTACCAGTAGCAGAGAAGCCACAGATGGAGTGCATACTGGACAAAAGAGTGGGTAAGAAGACCAGAAGGAAAGAATACTTTGAGTATCTGGTCAAATGGAAGAATCACCTAGTGGAAGATGCCAACTGGGAGACTGAAGCAGTGATACAGAAGCATGGACAGACCATGCAGGAACTCATTTACATGGGCCCATGAAAGTTTTCAAGCCGAGGAGTATGATGCAGGAGCATCGACTACTCAACAAGCGAGCCAGCGTGGGAGTGGAAGACAGTTGGACAACGCCAGCACAAATTTTGAAACACCTTGATATTGTTGCACCAAACATTAATGTGTAGATTTAATGAAGCGCACTTTGTGTATTGTAATGGACCTTGAGTGGATAATCTCACGTCCTTAGGTAGATGAGGCATTTAATAGATTTAATGTAAAGTTAGATAGGAATTTAATTCTAGATTTGATAGATTTAGAGCTCGAGAGGGAAACGAGATATAGACACCCTCCTTTGTACATTGTATGATTCATTGAGATCATTTAGGAGAGAAAAGCAGGGATTTGTATGAAGAACACCCATGTACAGACATTGAATTAATAGAAGAGCTTTGATTCAATTCCATGGTTTGTGTTATTCTCTGTGTATTTATGATGTTATGCTCATGAATGTTTTGCTTCCTATCATACATTTGCTTTTATGTGTTGTGCATGTGATTTCATGGTTGAATTTGAATTCTCTGAGAGCAAGAAGTTATTTTCAATTGTTTCTCTATCTTGAACCAGAAAATTCCTGCAAGGAGTGCAGCTGAATTTGTCCGCAAGGAGTGCGTGATTGCAGGGTTTAAGTGGGGATAGCTTTTGTTCTAAGTTCTTAGAAGTGTAGAATTGGCACCAGAGTCGTCCAAGGCATGCGCAGGCTAAAATAATACTTAGAGTTGTGATTTTGAGCCAAGGGATTGAAGGATTTCTGTTGCAAGAGTGCGCAGGATCGAAGACTTCAACACTTAGCCGTGTCTGAGGATTTGCCGCAAGGAGTGCGTGCAAGGAGTTTCCGGAAGGGACTCGAAAGCTGAGAGAAAAGATCAGGAAGGATAGACCTTTGAGTTCGTCGAAGGACGGGATAAACAAACTTATGCCTTGAAGGTTGCAAGGGACATCGCAGGGTTGCGCACAGGGTGACGAGTTTTGTGAAAGAACAGCTCGTCATTTCGGGGATTTGACCGAGGAAGAAACGGATGGACTAATTTCTCCAAGGAGATTTCATGAAGCTTCGAGGGATACTGGATCTTGCGGAGGTGCAAGAAGGCTACAGTGCAGGAGCGGAATAAGTTGAAGCTCGGAAGGGCAAGAGCTGTCAATCGGGATCACGAGGAGCGTGGGTTCTACTCATGGATCGACATATCGGGAGTTCGTGAGGTAAGACTCCAACTTTATGCAACGGAAGTCATGAGAGTGAGAAGTGCGACATTCCGATAGCCACATAAGATGTGTAGGCCACAGGTGACAGTGGAAGATAGGTGGCGTAAACTATCGGAGACTCGGCATCTCGGACATCGGGAGTTGATAAGGAATTTGTTTGGCCTCGCGAGTAGCGAAGTCGCGAGGTAGCGATATTTCGGGTATCAGCACCTTGGGCTTTGGGAGTTGAGGTGGAAGTCGTTTGAGCTCGCGAGTGGCAAAGTCATGAGGGAGCGAGGCCACGAGTTCAGCGTTTTGGTGTCTCATGTATTAGAGTGGGGAAAGCCGAGCGCTTGGTGTCACGGGTGGCGAGATAGCGATAGAGCGAAGTTCTGATAAGGGAAGAACGAAGTCAGTGTTGATTGGCGCATTGGGTCTCGGGGTTTTGAGCACCTAGAGATAGACCGTGAGCTCGCGAAGCTGCGAGTTCTGATTTTCCCGACAAGTGAACAAAGGGGAAGTCGCACGGAGGAACTGTGGGGTAGATCTTCCGATTGGAATATAGAAGAGCATTGGCACTCTTCGGGCCGAGAAGAAAGAAGGTCCTAGAAGAGGCAATCGTGCTCCGAGGAGTGCATTTTGCGATCACAATGCTGAAGTCATATCACTTATGCTCCCCTTCTGACCATCGCTCCCCCTGGAAACATCCCTCTGTGCTCTCTCTCCAAGCATCTAACCCTCTGTACTACATCTAGTGAATCTCTCCCACTTTGAAATCAATGGAAAAGGTAACTTCCCTTCTAGGGTTGCTCCCCCTAACTGAAATTTCCTTGGGGATGATCCCCCTGACTGAACTCTTCTTGAACCTTCTCCCCCAATCTTGAATTGTCCTCTATATGGTGCTTCCTCATGTAAATATAAGACATATAAGATAAGAATTGAAAATAATTCATTTTGGATTAGAAATTACTCTAAGACTCTGGCGAAGATACTCAAAATATTCCCTTGGAAGCGATTTTGTGAAGATATCTACAACCTATTACTTTTTTCTGACATATTCAACTCTGATGTTATTGTCTGCAACCTATTCTTGTAGAAAGTGATACTTGATTGGAATGTGCTTCATCTTGGAGTGCATCACTAGATTCTTTGAGATACTGATATCACTTGTATTATCACAATATATAGGAATGGGCTCATCATACTCAACCTGTATATCTGTCAAAGTTTGTTTCATCCATAGAACCTGTGTACAACATGTTGCAGCTACAATATACTCTGCTTTGGCTATAGACAATGATACTCATGACTTTTTCTTTCTTAGCCAAGATACCAAACACTCACCCAAGTAGAATGTCGATCCACTAGTGCTTCGTCGATCATCAATGCAACATGCCCAATCTACATCTGTGTAGGCAATAAGTGATTTATCCTTTCCTTTTGGATACCATAATCCAAACTCCTTTGTTCCCTTGAGATATATGAAAATCCTCTTTACTTCTAGAACATGTGATTCCTTTGGTGCTGCTTGAAATCGTGCCACTTGTCCAACTGCTTTCATTACATCTAGTCTAGATGTTGTCACATAAAGTAAGTTTCCAATCATTGACATGTACTACCTCTGATCTATAGACTTTGAATCATCATATTCTCTCAACTTGCAACTGGTTTGGATAGGAGTGTTAACTGGTTTGAAATCTTCCATTCTAAACCTCTTTAGCATTTCTCTGATATACTTAGTTTGAGAAATAAAAATGCCTTGGTCGCTTTGACATATCTAAAGACCCAGAAAGAAGGATAGTTCTCCGAGTAATGAAATTTCAAATTCACTATGCATATCCTTTGCAACTTTCTGGCTTAACCTATCATCATCACTTCCAAAAATAATATCATCAACATAAACTTCAATTAATAAAATACTATCTTGAGTTACCTTGATGTAGAGGTTGTTGGCTGCATTTCCTTTTATGAACCTTGCTTGTTGTAGATATATATCCAGTCTAGAGTACCATGCTCTGGGAGCCTGTTTTATACCACACAAGGCCTTCTTAAAACTGCACATGTAATCTTCATTCTCTGACAATTGAAATCCTTTTGTTTGTTCAATGTAGACTTCTTCTTCAAATTCCCCATTTAGAAAATTGTATTTCATGCCCATATTATGCACTTTAATATTCTTGGATCATGCATAAGCTAAGATCAATCGAATTTCTTCCATTCTAGAAACTGGGGAAATGTCTCTTCGAATTCAATACCTTTAACCTGTGTGTATCCTTTACATACCAATCTAGCTTTGTTCCTGGTAACCTGTCCATCTTCATTCAATTTATTTCTAAAGACCCACTTTGTGCCAATCACATTCTTGTACCTTGGTCTTGGAACCAATTCCCAAGTTTCATTCTTATGTATTTGATGCAACCCTTCATTCATGGCCTTTTTCCAGAATTCATCCTTGTTTCCTTCTTCAAAACTATTTGGTTCAATCGAAGATAAGAGTGCTAGGTGCAATTATTCTGATGAACAGATTTTTCTTCTAGTCTCAATTCCTGCATCTTTGTTCCCAATAATCTGATCTGAAGGATGATTCTTCTGTACTCATTTTCTATATGTCTTTGGAGGTACTTGTTGAACTTTCTCTTCCACTTCTATCTGATCTTCTTCATCTTCCCATTTTGCAGCTTCTTCATCCTTTGCTTCTTCTTCATAAACATGTTCCATTGATTCCTTTTCTTCTTCTTTTAATTTTCATCCACTTGTGTCATCAACTGTTACATTTATTCTTTCCATAACTTTTTTGACCCTTATATTGTAACACTTGTATGATTTCCTTGGACTTGGGTAACCAATAAGTACACCTTTGTCCACACAAGCGTCAAAATTTACCATTCTACCATCTTCTCTTTTGATGTAGAATTTTCTTTCGAACACTCTGAAATGATTTGCATTTTCTGGTCTTCCTTTCCATAACTCATAGGAATATTTGTCACTATTGTTTATGAGAATTAATTTTTTTTGAATGTGAAATTTTGTATGCACTACATGTGTCCAAAAGACATCTGTCAACTTAGAATCCATTAACATTGTTCTAGCCATTTCCTGTATTGTCGTGTTCTTTCTTTCAACAACATCATTCTGTTGAGGTGTCCTAACAATGGAGAATTTCCTTTTTATTCCATACTTACTGCAGAAGTCCATAAATTCCTTTGAAGTAAACTCTCACCCATTATTAGATCTCAAACATTTTATTTTTGAATCCATTTCATTTTCAACCATTTCCTTATATACCTTGAAGTTTTCAAATTCTTCTGACTTATTCCTGAGAAAACAAACTGTAGTCATTCTTGTATAATCATCAACCAATAACATAAAGTATTTCTCACCTTTTAATCCCTTTCTTCTAGTTGGTCCAACTAGATCAATATTCACAATTTCGAGTGGTCTTGTCGTTGAGTATTCCTTAGATTTGAACTTGGTCTTTGCTTGCATTCCTCATTGACAATGCTTGCATAATGTGTTGGTTGGTTTTGTGATCCAGGGTATTTCTCCGTCTGCTTCCTTTTTTCTGACTTTGACGAGGTTATCAAAGTTTATTTGACCCATTCTTCTGTTCCATAGTCAAACTTCATCTTCCTTTCCTAGACAACACTTTTCATTTCCAATTTCACTTAATACATATATGTTGCTTGAAGTTCTTGTAGTTGTTGCAATAAATTTTCTTGATCCTTCTTTTCTTATCTCACACTTCTGTGAATCGAACGTAAGTTTATGACCTTGGTCACACATTTGACTTACACTTAGAATATTATGTTTCATATATTTCACTAGTAGAATATTTTCTACCTTGGTATTCTTGTTTCCAATTCTAATTGTGCCCTTTCCAATGATTCTAGTTGAGTCATCATTTCCAAAAGAGACTGATCCATCTCTTTCCTTAAAGTAAGAAACTTTTCTTCATCACATGTCATGTGCTTTGAACAACCACTATCAACATACCAACCACATTTCTTGTGTTTAGCTTGTAGAGCGAGTGTGCATTCTTCTTTGTTAAATTGATCTTGCTTTCTTATCCATATTCTCTATTGAGGTTCTTGTTTGTGATTATTGTTATTCTTTTGTGATTCTCTAGGAGGGACTATCATTCTAAAATATTTGGCCATGTGTCCAAAGTTATTGCACTTGTAGAATTCCACTTCAGTGTTCAATGATTCAAACATGTTGTAGCTTCTTCTCTCTGTTTCACTAGGCCTTCTTGGAAAACCATTTTGTGCATGAATTTCAAAGTTTTTTTGGTTCCTTATATTATCTTTGCAATTTCAGCTTTATATCCAAAATTATTACATGTATAACATAAACCAAAAAAGATGGTTTGATACTTGGGAGTTGAAGATATTTTGAAAGGATTTATTATTCTGAATCCTTCTTCTTCCTAAATCCTTCTTTTTATGATTGTCACTAATTTATAAATATGACTCTTCTAGGTGGAGGAGTGTCCCTATGATCTTCCCCGTAAAACTTCTTGTCTTCTCTAACTATCCCGGCATAGATTCTTGGTTGTGTTTATTTATCTGTGATTTTGGATCTTGAACTTCTTTCTGTCTTAATGTATCCTAGTCCGGACTTGTCATGATGTGGCCTTTGACTATTGATAATATTTTTTGATATTATGGTAGCTTTGGGAGGTATGAACCTCTATTGTGACCTATGATGAGATTAGAATATTTTGGAAGGAAGCAAAGAAGTAAAGGAAACCCTAGACGAGATGTCGGCTGCAGAAATATAGTTAATGGGAATTAATTAGTACCCAGAAGGAGAAGTCAGCCCCAGTAAGTCTTCCAGACCACTATAAATACATGGCACCAATTGTCATTATACACACTTCTCAGAATTGCAGAGAGAAATTTCTACGCACTGCATTTGGCAGTTTTGTGCGCAAGTTTTTGGGGAAGGTGTTGCGTCAGTTTCTAGGTGGGACTATCTAATAATCTTGGTTTGTATTCTTGCTTGGTGAATTAGCCTTGCTTGGCTATTGATTTCTACCAGTATTCTTCTCTGTCAAGGTCAAGGTGCTCGGAGGGTGGCTTCGGCCTATGGTTGGGTGACAAGGGTATTGTCAATGGTAAAACGAGCACAATCTTTCATATTCTAACAGGTTATGGGCCCACACCTCCTTCATTCAATCTAAACGATGGAAGGAAGCATAGACGCTAGGGTATTGAGATCGCTGAGGAACTGCCACTAGGGTTACTAGCAGGAGCATCTTCCAAAGACACTGTCGCTAGGGTTACTAGCAGAAGCTGTTGTAGAAACCCTAATCTCAGATCCGACACCTTACGATGGAGCATCTCGCTCAAAAATAAGATATTCAGATGTTTCCTAGCTCAGTGCACCTTTTGGCTCTCTCAGAAGACATAAATGACGAAGTTGAAGTTTTGGATCAAGGCATGACTAGTTACCAGTCAACCAAAGACATGTGTGAAACAATCAGTCTTTTACACTACTCAACACTTACTAGAATGATTGAAGATGACATGTAGATAATCGATAGTGGAGCTTCAAGGCACATGATGAGAGATCAAGCTAGAATCTCAAATCTAAATGAGAATAATACCTCGTACAAGGTAGAGCTTGGAGACAAAACCACTTACCCCATGGAAGGATTTGGAGAAGTCGCCATCAAAATGAAAACAGGTAATTATGTTCACTTAAGCAATGTTTTATATGTACCTGGTTTAGAAAAGAATCTTGTATCAATATCTTTCCTAGAATACAAGGGAAACAAAATAGCTTTCGTGGATGGAAAAGTGTTATCATGGCATAAAGACTCCAACATAGAGAATGCTAGGGTTATCGGAATTCATGAAGGAAATTTGTACAAACTACTAGAACAAAATGAAGAAGCTCTTGTACATGACGAAGTCAACCCTAATGAACTTTGGCACAGATGGTATGCTCATGTTAATTATCAAGCATTACCCTTTCTCAAAAGAATGGTTGAAGGAATACCAGAGTTGTAGTCTACACACAAAGGAATCTGCAAAGGATGTGCCCTTGGGAAGAATATCAAGAAACCATTCCCAAGCAGCATTAACAGATCTAAGGAGACTCTAGATCTAATACATTCATATGTTTTCGGTGCAATTCTAGTAAAATCTCTAGGAGGATCTTCTTACTACATAATCTTCATAGATGACTATTCAAGAAAGACTTGGCTATACCTACTAAAGACAAAAGACGAAGTATTTAGCAAGTTTCAAGAGTTCAAAGAAGAAATAGAAAACCTCACAAATAAGAAGATCAAAATGCTAAGAACCGATAATGGTGGAGAATACACATCAAAGGAATTCATTGCATTATGCAAATTGGCAGGAATCAGGAGGGAGCTGACCGTTCCTCATAATCCTCAACAAAATGGTGTAGCAAAAATAAAGAACAGATCCATTGAAGAAACCATAAAATCCTTACTAAATGATCAAGGTCTGTCCATGTTCTTATGGGGAGAAGCAGCAATGAAAACAATATATGTGCAGAACATAAGTCCTCATCGTATATTGAAGAACATGACACCAGAAAAAGCTTTCTCAGGTAAGAAACCTAATGTGGAAAATCTAAGAATATTTGGATGTCCTGTTTACTCCCACATTCTCAAGGACAAGAGGAATAAACTAGAACCTTCAGGAAAGAAAGGGATATTCGTGGGATATAGTGATTCATCCAAGTCTTACATAATATATATTCTAGAACAAAACAAGATCGAGGTCAACAGAGACGTAATGTTCAATGGAAGGATGGCCTTCAGGAAATCCATCAAAGAAAATATAGAAGAATAAGAGATTGAAGAACTTGACGAAGAAAGCACAGAAAACGTAAATGACGAAAAGGAACTACTTGATCATCCTATGGAGCCATGTGAAAACATTGACTCAGATATCATACCTAAGACCAAGAAAATGCCAGCTTGGCTTGAAGCTACTTTACAAGATGTAGAAAGACTCAAAGTTCTAGAAGGAACATTTAGAAAGAGTAAAAGACCTAAAAGATTCTCAAGTTATGCAGCATACATGAAAAAGCTTCTAGATGAAGAACCTACCACATTTGAAGAAGCAGTTCAAAAGGAACAATGGAAAGAATCTATGATGGAAGAACATCAATGCATTATGAAAAATGAGGTATGGGAAATCGCACTAAGACCTAAAGAAAAATTGGTGGTAACTTCAAAATGGGTGTACAAGATCAAACATGCAGCAGACAGAAGCATGGATAAATACAAGGAAAGATTTGTAGCTAGAGGGTTCTCCCAAAAGGAGGGAGAAGATTATGATGAAACATTTTCTCCGGTGGCTAGATATACTTCCATCAGAGCTATCATGTCTCTTTTTGCTTCCATGGGATGGAACTTACATCATATGGATGTAAAGACAACTTTCCTCAATGGAGCTATTGAAGAAGAAGTATATATTGATCAACCTCAAGGGTTTGAGATACATTCCAGAGACACTCACGTTTGCAGATTGAAGAAATTTCTATATGGACTCAAGCAAGCTCCAAGGGCTTGGTATGCCATAATGGACAACTATCTAACGAGACTTGGTTTCTCCAAGAGTCATGCAGATCCAAACCTTTACTATAAAGTCATAGACAATGCACCTGTAATGCTACTACTATATGTTGATGATCTATTCATAACAGGTGAAGAGTCTCTCATTATCTAGTGCAAGAAGGAATTAGCTTCTGAATTTGATATGAAAGATCTAGGTCTCATGCATTATTACTCGAGACTAGAGGTATGGCAGAAGCGTGGTGAAGTATTCCTTGGATAAGGAAAGTATGCAATAAAGATCCTTCAGAAATTTGGAATGATGGATTGTAAGTCCATGGACACTCCTATGAGTGCGGATATAAGGAAAGTGAAAGTTCCAGATTCTGATCCAGTAGATGCATCTCTATATCGACAACTAATTGGGTCATTGATGTATTTGATAAATACTCGACCAGACATTTGCTTTGCCGTGAATACACTAAGCCAGTTCCATGTGGAACCAAGACATGAGCATTGGATAGTTGCAAATCATGTTTTAAGATATATTCGTGGAACAATAAACTATGGTTTGAGATATACCACATCCAGCAATATACAACTTCATGGATTCATAGACTCAGATTGGGCAGGAAGTGCAGAAGACAAAAAGAGCACTTCAGGTATGTGTTTCATCTTGGGCTCCACTATGATATCTTGGGGCAGCAGGAAACAGAAGTCTGTCGCACTCAGCACAGCAGAAGCTGAGTATATGGTAGCATGTGAAGCATGCACTGAAGCAATATGGTTCAGGAAGTTAATCTTTGATTTATTTGATCAGATTCTAGAATCGACCATAATATATTGTGATAATCATAATTGTATAAGATTATCAGAACAACCCGTGTTTCATGAAAGGTCAAAACACATTGAGATCAAATACTACTTTATTCAAGATAAAGTCCAAGAAATAGAGGTAAAACTTGAGTATATCCCCACTGACGAGCAGAAAATAGACATTCTGACAAAACCTCTATCTAGAATAAAGTTTGCATATTTTCGAGAGAAGATGGGGATCATGGAAATAAATCCCTTAGCTGAAAGGGAAGACTCTCCAGGTTAGGAGGGAGCACTAAAATATTATTGAAAAATTTATCTTTGTGATTGAAAAATACTCCAGATTGGACAGATTCTTTCCTGTTCGGAAAGTGGATTGAGATTTCTAACGGACAACAATTTCCCATTATGGTTAACATGAGAAATGGTAGATATTGTTGATGTATCATAGACAATGACTTGCCATTGTGGTTAACATGGGGAGTGGTCTAGGGAAGTCTCTCTTCTTGAGGGTTACTCAATAAGACTAGCCCGCCTCGCCGGACAACGATTTCTCATTGTGGTTAATATGAGGAATGGTCTGTTTTGGAGGTTGATGCAGGACATTCTTTTCCTCTTGTGGTTAACAGAGGAAATGGTTCAGACAATCATTCCTTAGGGTTTATACATTCTCTCCAGGGTGCACTTTGATTAGTGTAGGAGGAATGGCCCAGGGTGGGTAATGGTTCAGGCTCAACAATCAAGGATAGTCATTCCTTAGGGTTTATACATTCTCTCCAGGGTGCACTTTGATTAGTGTAGGAAGAATGGCCCGAGGTGGGGAATGTTCCAAGTTCAGAAGACAAGACAGTTATTCTTCCTTGTTTGAGAAGAATAGTCTAGATATCTCATTTTTCTACTCCGAGGGAAGATATTATTTCATATCTCACAAACGTGAGTGAAATATTGGCCCAGATGATTCAGTTTATTTTAACAATATTTTTCTGTGCAGGTTGGCATCAGATGATTGTCATGGAGACTGCTTGTCTCCAGATGGTAGAGATATACTACTGTGGTGGATTTGTTCCACTTTTTGTGACTATGTGTCACAATTTGAGTAGTTGCATACTACCATGGATAAACACAGGTGTGTTCTATCAATTGATATTGTACCAGTTGTCATAGGAGATTATCTAGTTGGATAATAATGACAGTGCTCATGATACAACCATTTGAATGGTCTATTTGTGCTCAAGACCATACCTCCCTAGCTAGGAGGGAGTGTTGATATTATGGTATCTTTGGGAGGTATGAACCTCTATTGTGACCTATGACGAGATTAGAATATTCTGGAAGGAAGCAAAGAAGTAAAGGAAACCCTAGACGAGGTGTCGACTGCAAAAATATAATTAATGTGAATTAATTAGTACCCAGAAGGAGAAGTTGGCCATAGTAAGTCTGCCAGACCAAGATAAATACAGGGCACCAGTTCTCATTATACACACTTCTCAGAATTGCAGAGAACAGTTTCTGTGCACTGCACTTGGCAGTTTTGTGCGCAAGTTTCTGGGGAAGGTGTTGCGCCAGTTTCTGGGTGGGACTATGTGATCATCTTGGTTTCTATTCTTTCTTGGTGCATTAGCCTTGCTTGGTTGTTGATTGCTACCAGTATTCTTCTCTGTCAAGGTCAAGGTGCTTGGAGGGTGGCTTCGGCCTATGGTTGGGTGACAAGGGTATTGTCAATGGTAAAATGAGCACAATCTTTCATATTCTAACAATATTATCCAAAAACTTTGAGTTGTTCAACATGTTTTTATGTTGAAGGTATTTTCTCAATGTGACAAACTTTGCTTCCAAATCTACAATGATCATGTCCTTTTCTTCCAGTTGTTCTTTGAGTGCTTATTCGATTCTTTTTTCTTCTTCTATTTGAACTTTTAATTCAGTGATCATTTTCTCTAGTTCTTCAGAGTTTGAATTCTGAGTGTCTTCCTTCTTGTCTAGTTCTTCCTGGAGCTTCTTGTTTTTCTTGTTTTCTCTTTTTATAACTTCTATAGAACTCAAAAATTCTTCTCTATAGTCAACTTATGCCTCTTCATATTCCTCTTTGGTGTCTTATTTATCATATTCTTCTATTTCCATGAATAGAACTCTTTCTGTCTCACTTTCACTGACTTCATATTCACCTGATGAGGAGTCGTCTTCTTTGGTGCAATTTTTTTTCTTGAAGACTCTGTTTTTGGTTCTTTTTCCTTGATATGTTTGTTTTCTATTTGAATCATCTTCTTCATTTCTTTTATTTTTCTTGTGAGGACATTTGTTAGCAAAATGACCAATACCATCATAATTAAAACAAATTAATGGAAGCTTACCTTTATATCTTCCATCGATTCCCTTTCGCAGTCTTCTGACAAAGTTGGCCACTTCTTCATCATATTCTAAGATGTCATTGTTGCTGTTAAATTATTTTTCCTTTTTCTTTCCCTTTTGATTTCCCTTCTGATTGGACTTATTGGATGATTTGAATGCTTCTTCTTTTATACCTAGATTTTCCTGTTCATTTCTCATTTCATAAGCTATGAAGATTCCATGTAGTTCATCCATGCTCATTGAGTCTAGATCTGCTCTTTCTTCTAGTGCTGAGATATTAGGATCAAATCACATTGGAAGAGATCTTATTTCCTTTTGAACAATTATATATTCATCAAATTCTTCTCCCAATCCTATGATTTCATTCACTATTTCATCAACTCGTAAGAAGCAAGTTGCAATATTCTTATCTTCCTTCATATTTAGTTGTTCGAATTGACCCCTATAATTTTGAAGCTTTGTTTCCTTGACTTGTGCATATCCTTCATAAATATTCTAAAGTTTGTCCCAAATCTCTTTAGCGGAGCTACAATGCATAACTTTGGTATTTACCGAATCAAAAAGACCATTCAGAAGTGCATTTTGGATTTTGAATTATTTAGACTGAGTTTATTTCCATTTTCATTTGTTGGCGGTACTACTAGTTCTTTGTATCCATATATAATTGATTGCAAAACATCAAATCCATGTGCCTGTACGTATGTTTTCATCCTTCTACTCCATAATGCATAGTTTTGTCCATCAAACTATGGTATTCCATTTTTATACATATTGTTTCTCTCCATGATCTACCTTTTATTGGTTAAACTGATTTCTGAAGGAACCTTCTCTAATACCAATTGTTGGATTACTGAGAGGGGAGGGGGAATCAATAATATAGAAATATAACCCTTTTTAACCACAATATGCAATTGTTATTTATATTTATGATCAATATAGCATTATCATCCAATAAGTGGAAAGTAAATAAACTATGAACAATGAAAAATCATACACATACACAGTACACCCATATTTTTATGTGGAAACCCAATGCGGGAGAAAACCATGAAATGATTTTTCTTATATGTCATTAAGAATTGCATTCATTGGAAGAACCAACTTCCTTTGTTCTCCAGCTACAACTGGGAGGAGGCTCCGACCCCCTATATTTTTCAGGCTACAACCTAAGGGAAGCTACAACTCCCCAATTTTTTGGATACAACCATAAGGAGGATACAATCCCCTTATGTTCTCCGGATACAACCAAAAGGTGGCAACAACCACCTATCCTTTCCCCATCCCTCCACCTTGAAATATAAGTAAGATGATGAATCCGCTGCCACACTTTCACTATGACATATACCACTATAAATTTGTACCAACCTGTACCATTGATCTGTAGCCAACTTGTACCACTGATCTGTAGCCAACCTGTACCACTTCCATGTAATCAACATGTACCTATATTGAGCATGTACCAACCAAAACCAATAGATACATGACCTATCTATTCTATAGTGCACGTATGTATGGGCCCTTTCCATATTGTAGTCTGCGTATGTACGCGACTTATATGTACTCCAACCTGCGTATACCTTCTGAAAACTAGGTTTTTATCTCTCTGAAAAACTCTGATCCTCTTCAGCCTCTATCACATCAACCTACAACCTATCATTGTGTCTAGACTGTGATTGTTCCAAGTTCATACATCCTCATACATATCCTTTAACCAAATACATATATATAGCTTTACTCATGTGCCATACAAGTGTGTATAATCATGAACAAGTATAATAGCCCTCACATGAACTAGATATCAAAACATTACTAATAGAAAACATATCAATACATAAACCACTTCACAAATACAACCTCTCAACCATGTACCACAAAAACACTTAACCATATGCCAAGAAATACAAGATGTGCCTTAACACTAACAATATGTATCAATGATAAATATCGATTATACCAACACTGTATTTTTGCAGATCTGACTTATATAGAAATTCCCATGCAGCCACTAATATCTCTAGGGAAAATCCTCAAACACCCATAACCATTTTTCATGTAGACAACAAAATCAAACTACTCATAGAAATAAGACATACATTTTGAACCAGTGGCTAGATTTGATGTACCTGATCATTGTAGACCTTCTTGGGATCTTTCTTTCATACTTTAGAGACCTAGCATCTTCATCTTCTCAAGTTTCTAGGGATTTTCCCTATTATACATGCCCTACTATATTGTTATCCCGCGTACATACGCGCCCTGATCCACTGCAACCCACATACACCTAAAATATCAATGAGTACCTAAAATAAACCTTACACAATAATAGATATTTAATGTGCTCAATAGGTGCTAATAGGAGATCATTTCTCTCTTATTTATACTTCCATGTAGCTTCTTCAAGGGATTACCTTCTAATCAAATTAACCCAATTTCCTTCTTTTAGGGATAACCCAGTTCTAACCACTTTTCCACTTCTAACCCACTTTTCTACAAATAGTAAATTCTCCACTTCTAGTTGCAACTAATTTATTTTTAATTATTTTCTTATTACAAAAACTTAACCCATGATTAACTCCTAGTTTTTCTCACTTGACTAGTCAACTTCTTCTAGGAGCTTCTAGAATAATTTTGACTTCTTTGACCTTCTAGATAACTCATGAGGGCTCTTCAACTTCACAAGGCCATAAATCTCTAATCGTGAGGAGTTATGTGACATGTACTATCCATCTATAATAGTATTAACTGCAAATATATTAAAATTTATACCATTATACGTGAATCAATCTGAAGTCCTTTACCATACTATTGGGGATACTAGAATTTACAACCAGACTTGATTCAAGGGTTGAAATCAATGAAAACCAACCCAATTAATCAACATTGATGTCGACACAAGGGAGAGAGTCACTTAATCATATGTAAATAACGTAAACACCTGTCAAATGCATAGAAACACCACCAATAATGACAATGGGTCCTAAGGTACGAGAAGAACCTGTCACTATGAAATATTTTCTCAAGTCGAATAATGAAAAGGATAATCTAATCAAGGCCCAATGATACTCAACCTTGTTATATGTGAGATAACCACCAATAAAGCTAACGACCACCAAGGCACTCTGCTTATGGGTCATTCGTAAATAATGTTTCCAAGTCAAAACAAGATGACCTGCTGATAAGAAGAGAAATGATGTCTCACTTCCCTCAGTGTGAAGTGATAATTCAAGAATATCAAGATGAAAGAACCAGGTACCATATCCCTATGATGGATAAGGGGGGGTGACTAACTCAAAGCATAAGGCTCAGTGATAAGATATTAGGAGACAAAACATAAGATGACTCAAGACTCTCCTATGTATCCTAAAACTACCCATCCTAAAGGCTCAATTCTTTGGGAATGGTGACAAATAGAACCCCCATCTAGAATCTCTCTAATGATAGACAAAAATGCTTAGCATGCATAAGATAGACATTCAAATTTTGACCCAGAAAAAGCACTAGTGGACAACCATTTATTTATGAAAAGAAAGACACACAAGACACAACCACATGGTGATATAACTAGGAAAAAATCAACATCACTTAAGCAAAGAGTAAATTATATAACCAAAGGGAAAATACATTGCAAGGAAAATGTACACTACTGTCCTAAAACTATAAAATTAGCATGAAGGAAATACTAAAATGACAATGAGGAAAGGAAAGACAACTACCCTAGACCCAAAAATGTTTACCTCAAAGCTTCCATGATTAAATCATCATACTCAAAGGATGAATGTAACCATGCAACCAAATGATCAATATGCTGAGAGAGGTCAACAAAATCAACCTTCCAGGTGGACCCACCATGAAATTTCATATCACCCAAAATTGCCTTGATGTACTTGTTGGAGAATCCATAACTGAAGGGTGTTGGTTGAATGAAGGATGGTTGGGACTTAGAACATGGTATTTCAATAGTAATAAGGATGATTACACGAGAGATTAAACTCTTGGCATCTACTTGTTGAGATACCTCCATCATTCTAAGCTCAACTGGGTCATGGTGAACTATGATATCCAAGCTCTGATTAGTATAAGGACCTTGAAAAACAAGATCTGGTTGTTGAATTGTAGGTAGAGTGTAAGGGACATCATCCTTTGGCTGAACCAAAAGTGGATCCTCCTACCATAATGGTGTCTGATCAATTTGTTCCTAGACTACCACCATGATAGGAAAGGATAGAAATTCATGTTGACTGATCTCAACTTGGTTAACATGTGTTTCCTCCTCTTGAAACTTTTCATCTTCACTAATGGGAGGAACCAATGAACACTCTTGAGTATTCAAATATTCACCTTCATCTTCTTGGAACTCTGCATGTGACTTAGATGGTACAACTATTGGTTCTGGATCATCTAAGATTGATCTATAACCCTCCTTTTCATGTTTGGGAACTTGATACGATGCAAGTTGTGGTTTATATTCAATAAAACAAACTTCCTGCACTGCTTTAACAATCAGTAGTTGAAATTCATGGATCAGAATGAAGCCATATGATGCCATAAAATCTCTTTCCAACTTAATAGCAACAACTTGGGCCTCCTCCATAGTTAGAGGTTCCTTATTCTTGAGAAAAATACCCAAAATTCCATCAAATGCCTCAAGATAAAAAATCAAAGCACAATCATCATTAGGCCTTATAGTAACAAGAAATTTATAATAATTTTTAGAAAAGCGAGCATTAAAATCAGTGACAGTTTCATCCCCTTTCTTTTTAATATGAGTAAAAGCATTAATTAAGGAAGAATTGTTTGGCTTATTTGCCCATCTTTCAATAAAATTATCTTGGAACGAATCTCGTCCATCAATGGAGGAATCCGGAAGGGATTTCTACCATGTCCATGCCTCCCCCTCAAGGGTTGACACAAACATCCACATCCTCATGTTCCACCTCAAAATCATCCAACAGTTTTGAAAAAGAAGCCAAGTGGTCCTCAACTGATTCTCCTAACCTTCCCGCAAACAAAGCTAAGCATTTAATCCAATTACGTCCAGGTAAGTCATGAGGATAATCTGAGAATGCAACAAAGATTAGTGGGTCAAAAGCATAAAATATCCACCTTACTGGTGGCCTCACAGTCGCGGCCATATCGTTAATATCATATAGAAACAAGCACAATTGCTACCCTACTACTAGCTCGAGATGGAAATAAAAAGAAATATGAATATGTCGAAGATACACTCACCATAGTGCTCATCGAAAATAAAAAAAACTTACCTAATAATTCTTATGCTTACCAACTTCAAGAGGAGTTCTTGGTGAAATGGTAGTCTTGTTCTAGAAACATGTTAGAGTTACTTCAAGCTCAGAACTAGACCTTGTGAGGGAATTGAAACCGAAAGATATTCTTGTGTAAGTCCCCTATGGATCCGTCCTTGTATACCGTGGATTCACCAAGTGAGTTATAAAAAATAAAACAATTAAATAAAAAAACTCACCAATTGTCGTTTACTAAGGATGGCGTTCCCCGACAATGGCACCAATTTGTCAACACAAATTTCCACCCTCCAATTGAGCTGATATAACTTGTTATTACAATGATGAAAACCAGGCTAATTAAAGGAGTAGGGCCCCAATTTTCATTGACCAAACCCCTCTCAGTTTAGGCTAGTTCTCACTAGCTTCTGGGGGGAGTCCCTAGGCATAATGAAGCGCCTTGTTGGCTGACCTAAGGTCTAATTTCTACGTTAAAACTAAAAACTCAGCAAGTTGTTTTGTCTTGGAAAATGTGTGAAAGTGGTCCAAAACAATGAGAAAATCGATCTTATACGCTTGGAGGGAACTTGAAAGGTTATCACAATGAAGACAGATTGGAAAGAAGATGAAAACTATTCAAAATTACTGAAATTAACCATGATAAATAGTTCAGAAAATGACATATCAGATTGAAAAATTACCATAATATTGTCAAGAAAAGAGGTTTGAATGAAAAACACACACTTCTTTATTGATCCGCTTACAAGAGAGCTTATTGCACCACACTTGACAAGCCTACAACCAATACCATGACCACTTTTCTCAAGGAGGAGCCACTAAACTAGACTAGACTAGAGAACAAGAGAGAAGAGAATGAGAGAGACACTATGTTGCTACTGCAAGAACCGACAAAATAACCAATGGAAAGCCTCCAATATATATCTAGTAAGGGCGCACATCCAAGGGAAGAAGAGAGGACACATGAGGAGGATAATAATAGGAACTGGGTGCATGATGGAAGCATGTGAAAAGGGAAAAAGAAAAGTATGAGTGGATGTGGAAAAGAAGTAGTGAGATAAGTGAGTCTGAGTGTGAGTTTGAATGAATGGAGAGGAGTAAATGTGCATGGAGAAAGGATAATTAGTGTGCCATACTATTTTAAGGACACATGAATGGAGTGAGTGGCGAGTTAAGTGAGAGTGATAAAAGCACCCAAGTCAACTAGAGTGTGGGGGTAGGTGAAGGATATATTTAGTTACCACATGAGTGAAGCTTAGTTTAACTCAAGCATGATGGAGACTATACAACTAAACTAATGTGACCCCTTCTCCCATCATTAATTAATTATCACATACTCAAATATTTGGACATATGCACCCTGTTTAGGTGGATGCCACATCATTTCGTAGAGTTTCCACATGTCGACCATTGAGAATTCCACTTGGCACTGCATGGATGATGACTAGATATGCTAAATATAACAGTTGCTAAAAATATCCATCTGGTCCCAAAAATTTGAAGCTTGTCGAAACTAACCCAAACTTTCCACAAATGCTCGACATGACTGGGCGAGCACCACCATGTGTCTACTACTAAAAATAAAAAATCCTCTCATGTCCATGATATTATACTCACTGCATTTGATTTTCTACAAGGAATCTGAATCTAAAATCAGAATTGACATGCGAGCCTTGGTGCTCAACCTGCTAAAAATAGAAAGTCATACGAATGCCCTTGAATTTATACTCATTGATCTTGTCTTTCCATAGGGGATCCAAATATGCGATCAGAATCAACATGTGAGCCATGTTTCTCAACCTCCTTAAAATATTAATATGGGCCACATTATCCCAGAAAAGGTACAAAATACTTTGGATGTCTCAAGTATCAATACTACGCTCTCATAATCTGAATCTAGGGCTTAGAGTAAAACGTGCTAAAAATAGAAATTTCCTACATGTCACCGAAAAAAGTGTCATCAGGCCTAGAATACTGAAAAGACTCATACTGTACGCCCAAAACTGCTTCAAATTGTTAAGAGACCCACTCAAATCGTGTCCCCTAAAAATTAGGAACACTTGCATCTCTCTCAAAATGCATGGAAACTAAGTCATCTTCGACTCTGAACCAAGCAACCATGTATTGATCATGTACCTGCCTCATGTGGGAACCAACCTCTTGCTCAACATAAGTGCTAAACTCTGGGAAAATCCTAGTATGCCAACCAAAATGCTGCAAGCTCTCTCTTAGCCCGCAAGTTTTTCCAGGGTGAAAATATAGGGGTTAACAATCGCAAGTCAAGGGGACGAGATATCCCCGTGGGATGTCGAGAACCATAAGAATCTATGTTTCCATAAAACCAAATTGATTCCCTGTGAGAACTATGCAATATGTACCAATGATGTTATGTGAACTGAGGAAAGTGTACCAAGAGTACCCTTGTAACTGTGTGGAAGGATAAAAATCCCTCGTAAGCTAACCTGTGGTACCAAAGCCTGTCCAATGGGCCATGGAGTAAAAGTATATAATCCTCCACTGAAAAATGAAAACCAAGGGGTCTCATCCAAATCTTCTACCTACTACCATTCAATATGTACACTCCTCTCTGTGGTAAATCTGTTGATGTCGACACAAGGGAGAGAGTCACTTAATCAGATGCCAATAACGTAAACACATGTCAAGTGAGAAGGAACACCACCAATAATGACAATGGGTCCTAAGGTATGAGCACAACCTGTGACTGTGAAAGATGTTCTAAATTCAAACAATGACAAGGATCATCTAATCAAGGCCCAATGATAGTCATCCTTGTCAAATGCAAGATAACCACCAATAAGACTAACGACCAACAAGACACTCTACTTCTGGGTCATTCATAGATAATGTATTGAAGTATATACAAGATGACCTACTGATAAGAAGAGAAATGATGTCTCTCTTCCCTCAGTACGAAGTGATAACTCAATAACATCAAGATGAAATAACCATGTACCATATCCCTATGTTGGATGAGGGGGTGACTAACTCAAAGAAAAAGGCTCAGTGATAAGATATGAGGAGACAAAACATAAGAGGACTCAAGAATCTCCTATGCATCCTCAAACTACCCATTATAAAGGCTCAATGCTTCAGGAATGATGAAAAATGGGACCCCAATCCAAACTCTCTCTAATGATCAACACAAAGGCTCGACATGCATAAAATAGACATTCAAATTTTGACTCAGAAAAAGCACTAGTGGAAAACCATTTATTTATGAAAAGAAAGACACACAAGACGTGACCACATGCTGATATAACTAGGCAAAAATCAATGACACTTAAGCAAAGAGTGAAGTAGATAACCGAAGGGAAAAGACACTCCAAGGAAAATGTAGATCGTTGTCCTAAAAATGTAAAAATTAGCAAGAAGGAAATATTTAAATGACAATGCAGAAAGGAAAGACAACTATCCTAGACCCAAAATTTTTTACCTCAAAGTTACCATGATTAAATGATCATACTCAAAGGACCAATGTAACCATGCAACCAAATGATCAATCCGATGAGAGAGGTAAACAAAGTTAACCTTCTAGGGGGACCCACCATAAAATCTCACATGAACCAAAACTTCCTTGATCTACTTGTTGGTGGAGCCATAATTGAAGGGTTTCAGTTGAATGAAGGTTGGTTGGGACTTAGAACATGGTATTTCAACAGTAATAAGCATGATTTCATGCGAGCTTAAACTCTTGGAATCTAGTTGTTGAGATAACTCTATCATTCTGAGCTCAACTGGGTCATGGTGAACTCTGATATCCAAGATCTGATCAATATAAGGACCTTGAAAAAAAAGATCTAGTTGTTGGACTATAGGTAGAGTGTAAGGGACATCATCCTCTGGTTGAACCAAAAGTGGCTTCTCCTACCATAATGGTGTCTGATCAAGTTGTTCCTGGACCACCACTATGATAGGAAATGATGAAAACTCTTATTGCCTGATCTCAACTTGGTTAACCTTTGGTTCCTCTACTTGAAACTTTTCATCTTCACTAATGGGAGAAACCAATGAACACTCTTGAGTATTCAAATCTTCACCTTCATCTTCTTAAAGCTCAGCATGTGACTCAGATGGTGCAACTATTGGTTTCAGATCATCTAATTATATTGGGATATAACCCTCTTGTTCATCCCTGGGAACTTGATATGATGCAAGTTGTGGTTTATATTCAATAACACATACTTCCTGCACTTCTTTAACAATCGATAGTTGAAATTCATAGATCAGAATGAAGCCATAGGCTGCCATAAAATATCTTTCCAACTTAATAGCAACAACCTAGGCCTCTTCTAGAATTTGAGGTTCTTTATTCCTCATAAAAATACCCAAAATGCCATCAAATGTCTCAAGATAAAAAATCAAAGCACAAGCATCCTTAGGCCTTATAGTAATGGGAAATTTATAATAATTTTTAGAAAAACAAGCATCAAAATCAATGACAGTTTCATCCCCATTCTTTTTTATATGAGTAAAAGCATTAATTAAGGAAGAATTGTCTGTCTTATTTTCCCATCTTTCAGTAAACTTCTCTTGGAACGAATCCCATCCATCAATGGAGGCATCCGAAAGGGATTTCTACCATGTCTGTGCCTCCCCCTCAAGGGTCAACACAAACATCCTCATCACCACATCCTCATGTTCCACCTCAAAATCATCCAACAATTTTGAAAAAGTAGCCAAGTGGTCCTCAAATGATTCTCCTAATGTTATAACCCTAATTTTCACCAGGCATGCTTACCTAGCATCAAGCCATCTCATATTCCTTCTTTTCCAAAATTCTATTGAACAACTCTTCTTAAAAACCCCTTTTATAAAAACCCACGCACCCTACTCCATCACTACATGTGTGTACACGCTAGCTGACCCAAGACAGCCCGTGTGTACCTACAAAAGCATGGAAAAAGGAAAGTTGTTGATGGAACACACAACTTTGGGTAAGTTAACTAAACCTTTCGGCCATGCATGGCTGGTCACTCGACCAAATACCTAGCCTCTTCTATCCTATAAAAGAAGGGTTAGGGGGGGCATTTGAAAGGAGGAGAATCATAGTAAAGAAACTATACCCGATTAAGCATTCCCTTTGTCACAACCTTTAGCCATCCTTATGCAAAGAGAAGTATAGAGCAAATCATTTGGAAGATAGTGGAAGAAGAGCCTGGGACTAGGATCAAGGAACAGTGGATGACTTTATCATTGTAAGGTGTCATTGTGAAGTTAATAAAATAATTGCTTTTCCTGTCCCGCTATATGAGATTGTCATTATTGGACTATTGATTGTATGATTGATTAAATATATAACCTATTAGTTCATAGATAAAATGCATGTGTAGTTCTTTGTTTGTCTTTAGTGAATGTAGGTCAGCATTGGGAGGAGAATTGCAGTCAAAGAACGACCAAGCGCGAAAAGGGATCAACATCAAAACACGAAAAATAAGGTACGTCAACTTAATCTCTTGAGCCTTGTATTTACATATGAGTAATAGGGTTTAGGCATGGGATGATGGTAAAAAGTAAGAATATTTAGGTCATTTATGTATGCATGATAAAAACCCTTAGTGCTAGTCTGTAGGAGGGTATTCCCACCCACAACAGAATTGGCGACCATACTGGGGAATTCTAGGGTTTCTGGGAATGTTTTTTCTTGGGTATTTTTAAGAACTGGTTTCATTTCTTGTTTTTAAAGTTTCTGCAAAAGTATGAGCTAACAAAGATTCTGGTCTTCCATACTAGTTATCTCTGTTTCTTTGCTTGACTACATTTTTTTTTCTCGAGACCCACAGAGGTACACGTGGCCTATATAAGGTCTGCACGCATGTACTCGTGCCCTAACCTCCCATAGCCCACGTGTACACGCTAGCTGAGGAAGTGTCAGTCTCATGTATGATTCCAGAAAATTTCTTCTAGAGAGGCAGTCATCCTCTCCCCTGTCAGAAATAATCCTTCTCAGGGGTTTTCTGGAACTCTTTCTAGTCTTTGTTGTTTGCAGTCTATAGCTTAGGTTTCACCTCAGATTGTTTTGCTCTATGAATTTTTCCTTGAATTGTTTTCTTTTTTCTGTTAAAGTAAGTGTCTAAGTCTTCAAGAGATCCTGGTTCTCAGTACTAGTAGTCTCTTCCTAGGCTGTATTTCTTGGCCTTTCATTTGTCTTAGAGTTTCAGAGATACACGTGGCATGTATAAGGCCAGCACGCGTGTACACATGCCCTGACTTTACACAGCTCGCGTGCACACGCTTGTTGTTGAACTGTCAGTAGCGTGCCTGTGGAGAAATTTTTTGTTTAAGGTGAGGGAGTCATCCTTTCCTTTGACAAGAGTTATACCTCTCAGGTTTTTGGGTCTCTGTCATAGTGGTCAGTAACTTAGGTTTAATCACAACAATAGCTTTATTTTTCATTAAGAAGTTTTCCTCAAAATTTTCTTTTTATAGGGTTTCTAGACAAGTGTGAGAATCCAGTTTTAATTTGCTTGTGTGTTATTTTTAAAGCGACTCTTTGTGATCTGTGCTTAGGCCAGAAGTTTTCTTGGTTTTTACTTGTTGATATTTTTCCTTTTTTCTTTGTGAGCATTCAAATAAATAAAAAAACTTTTATTTCTTTGTTTGGTTAAATAGTGTTGGTTTGCATTAGTAACCAGGGAAAAGTCTTTTCTTTCATAAGTTCTTGACGGTTTACTTAGATCATAAGTAGCTCGTAGTCGAGTGAAATCCTTCTTTGAGTTTGTTGTTTAAAGATCTTAGAAATTTTTTTAGTTTGAAAAGTTGTTTAAGATTTGAGTCAAGAAGAAGTTATTTTGTTTCCAGCTTTCTGTTTATTTTTCTTTCGTCTTTCAAACATCACTAGTTTCACTTTCATAACCTTTGACATAAGACAAGACATAAAAATTAATGCTAAATCTAAAACTCATTAGACTTTTTATGTTTGTAGGTTCAACCAACTAGTTTAGGGTTAGGGCCTTGAATTAGGTTGGAGAGGAAACTCTTCAAGGCCATTAAATCAAACATTGGAGTCTGAGTTAGGGAGTGTCAAAGTCCAGTATCGTGAAAGTTATCTGGGACCCCCCTCTAACATAGGGGCTAAACACGAGGTCGCGTGCAGAAAGGTAGCAGAGATAACCCCTCCAAAGTTGGACCAATTGTAGTGGAGAACACATATAGAGGGCTTGTCTTGGGATTCTGTCGATTGCATTTTCCACAGAGCTACGTGGGTTTTGAATCCATTTGAGGTCCTCATTTGTCTTCCAGACCACTTCCCTTCGATACCCTTGATAGGTTTCCGGCTTGATACCCTGCTCATTGTGGTCTACCCAACTTTCAATTGTACCCACCTGGTGACTGTTCATGCATTGGCAACCTAGTTGCCTATCTTTTTTAGAGACATACACAGGTGACTGCATGGGTACAAACATTGGGCCACACTTTGCAGAGTATACTCAAAGGGTGCTTCCGTGTTCGAGTTTCACTTGCACCGATAAGTTTCTCTAGTGCTGGTTGTTGTAATTGTTCTTCCAACTAATTTAGTGTTTGCTTGTTTTATCTTAGAGGGACCTTTTTAGTGTGTGTTGTTTTTTGAACGAATAGAAAGCCCTAGTGTGTCTTTGATCTTCTCACACAGTGGAGGATCATGAGCTCCACCAGTCAGGAAGGCTTCTAGGCCTATCACCGGTTACACTGGATCCACCTCCGCCACCACTAAGGCAGAAGCTTGACCAACAAGGGTCTTTTGAAGCGACTGGGTCACAGGAAACTATACCTGACCAACATCCAGAGGAAACGACTGTTTTCGACCTAGGAGTGAAAGTTTTTGGTCCATCTGAAACTCCAACCACTGATATTTTGGCACCCATCATCGTACAAATTCACCCTTACGAGTGTCAGACAATGTCACACGGAGCAATGGAAACAAATGTTTCCACTTCTTCTGGGAATTCTTCAATTCCCACTACGGTTGTCACCACAGGGGATATTCCACCTCTTGACCCACCGTTACTGGTCTGAGCCACCATGGTCTCGACCATCTCTACCTTGAGCAGTGGTCCAATCCCATATATGGCGGCGACCACAACCCCTTTCACACCGAGTGCGACAAGACCTCCGTTCTCATACGAGATGCCTAGCTCAGGTACAAGTCCTATACTTTCCTACTCCACTTTACAGACTCTAGGTCTGGGGGTAGGGATCTCTAACGCTCCTCTGAAAGGATACATGGGGGGCACTTCAGCTCCTTTTAACACTTTCCCTTACGGGGGAGGTCATGTACCTCCTTCATCCCCTTCGCTCGGTGGCACCCACCAGAAATCCTCCGGGCCACCCACACACCATAGCAAGGAGTCAAGGACCACCTTCTCATAATATGCTGGTAGTTTCAACACTGTTTTCTTTGTTCGGTGCATTTGGTAACAATGCTTTCTCGTCAGCTGATTTCCCAACTGGGGGCAACCCCAGTTACGGACAACCTATTCCTATGTAGGGTACTATTCCTGCACAGGGGGAAAACCCAAAAATTTCTTCCACATCAGGACCTTGGAATTCTTGGCAGGGATCAGTTTCCTCATCAGGAATGTCGTTTTGGGGCAATTATTTTCACAACCAATGGAACTCCGGACAAGGTACTATGCCTATGCCCATGGGATCGGTATGGGGCAGCCCTTCCCAAATTCCTCCGAATGTAATGCACGCCCAACCATCTACATCCTATTTTGGGAATCAGCTGATGATGTCTCCTCACATGCATACCAGAACCCAGGCCAGTAGTTGAACTTTTCCTAGCAACCTGGTGCTATTCAAACTCCAGGTCCCTTTTTCCATGGTTATCACCAACAACCCAAACTACCTGTCCTGGAAACGTTGCATTTTCCAGACTTGACAAGGTTGTTGAATGACCCTATATGTCATGATATGCGTTGGCCTCCTATGTCGATGAAGTTTCCTTCAGACATACCAAAGTTCGAAGCCAAGCCTAATGAAGATCCAAGAGATCACGTGACCACCTTCCATCTTTGGTGCTCATCTAACTCGTTGAAAGACGACTCTATACAATTGTGATTGTTTCAATGTACTCTCATTGGGAGTGCCTCGAAATGGTACATTGAGCTCGACCGCTCAAGATACTCTTCCTTCGAAGAATTGGCAATGGCTTTCCTAAACCATTTCCAATTACCTGTGAGATACGACGCTGGCACAGAATTGTTGGCCAATTTCGAACAAACAAAAGCGAACCATATCTCTGATCACATCCGAGAATGGAGACGTTGGAAGAGTTTAATTAAGGTGCCTATCCCACTAGCATTCCTGCTAGAGTGGTTCCTTAAGTCTTTGGTCCCACAATTATCCAAAGACGTCGCGATGTCAGGAATGTTTTCCGAAGAAGATGCCATCATGAGAGCTCAACAGCTTGAGCTAATCTACTCTCAGTTCAGTTTATTATATGAGATTTTTCCAGATGCGCCACACTCAATACTTGATAAAACCAGACAGAGAGTTGGACCACATGTTGATGGTATTGTTGGTTCAACACAAACAAATCCCGCTGAAAAACTGACGAAGCAATTGCAACAATTTTCTATACAACACACAACGTCCAACCAAACTACTGTTTTGGTTGCTCCCCCTACCCAAACATCATATGTACACACAGTGCAATCGAAAAATCCAAAGGCCACCCAACATCCTAATGGAAAGAAAAAACAATGAAAGAAGGGCAAGGGAGATAACAAACCCACTAATAATGATGGCAGGGGAAACACTGAGAAATGGAAGGCGAGCTATCCATGCAACCTGTGCATGGAAGACCACCTGACCCACCAATGTTCTCGGCTTGCAGAGGCCCAAAATTTTGTAACACAACAACAACCTGTCGTGTTAACCAATCCATTTCAACATGGGCAAAACCTAACCCAAACCTCTATAAGAGAGAAAGAGGGAAGCCAAGGACCCTCTCCTTCTTCGAACAATACTGCATCTATGAATGTGTATATGATGAAGGGTGATGCTTTTATATCGACTAGAGCGCATGACTACAGTAAACCAAGCACTTCTAAGAAGGGCAAAGAAGCCAAAATCCCATCTCTTCCTCTCCAGATCGAGAAGACTTTGGGCGAAACAATGACACACATCCCAAAAGGTGCTTTCAAGAAAGCTTCTCACAACCCAAATGCAAGGGCTACCCAGAACTATTCTGTGGTGGAGGATTTTTCCCAAATCCCTTGTGTGATGTCCACTTTGGAGGTCCTCCAAAGATGCCCTTCCCAAAGGAAATCTTTGTTAGCCACTTTAGGATCTACCGAGACTTGTAATCCGGGTACAACCATGCTCGATACAACTGACTTAAAACCTTGTCTTCCTTACCACGTAGCATTTCAGATAGTAGTGGCTTACCCCACGAAAATTTTTACTCGGAACATTTTCCGCACAGTAGTTGATGAGGGCACCTCGACGTGCATTATGTCATTGGCATGTTGGAAGGCCATTGGCCAACCCATTTTGTCTCTCTCTTCTCACTGCTTTCGACGGTCGTTCGTTATGACCACATAGTATCATTCCCTCTTTCCTCGTACAATTAGGAGGGAAGACTGTGTGCGTGGAGGTAGAAGTAGTCGACACATCCCTCAACTACAATCTCTTCTTAGGAAGGAGTTGGAGTTATGCCATGCAAGCAGTGGTTGCTATAGTTTTCTGGGTCTTGTTGTTTCCACACGAGGACCGGATTGTGACCATTGATCAATTGTCTTTCTCTAGACCTGACCCTTCACTAGGGGCATCCGCGGTCCTGATGATTGATAATCCCCAACCGAGCGTAGTCAACGTAGGGGTTGGTTTGTGCCCATATTTGATGGGTACCTTCGATTACCTGCCCCCTCAAGGTGATGTCAAGTTCATATCCGACCACCATAAGGTTGATATTTTCCAAGTTTCGTCGTTTTTCACGACTTACTTCAACAATCCAATGACACTTCCTTCCCCATCGGCCATGATGGAAGGGATAGGGCACCCTGGCATGTCCATGCCCTTGTCTGCAGCCAAAGTAGCATACTCTTTAGTCCAGCAAGCTTCGGCCAACACCGATCCAACTTCTGCACAAGAGTTAGATATGATTCCAGAGCCTATTTGGGCTCAAGGTTCTCTCGTTGATACCGATGCATTAGACTTATTCTTGCCCTCCGACGAAGCAATAATTGAAGCAATGACTAGTCTAACCAAACCCTGGGATGATCTCCATCACCGATCATACTTCCTCCCAGAGTTAATAAGAATCGAAGCAGGAGAATTCACCTTAACTATGACTGGAGATAGGTCTTGTCCTATTAATCCCTTAGATACACATGAGGTTTATGCCAAGGGTAATATGGAAACTATCACTGAAAATATACCGATTAATATCTCCAAAACCCTTGGCATCGTGGAGAATGTTTTCTTCAGAGCTGACTGTTCCCCTGAAGAGATTCAAATCTACACAGATATTTTTAAAGAATTCTGCAACGTTTTTTCCTCATCTTACGAGAAAATGCTAGGCATTGATCCAAGAATATTCGAACATGAAATCACAACTTATCCTAATGCCAAGCCAGTTTGGCAGAAGATTCATCCAGTTAATCCCAGGAAAGAAGCAACCATTAAGGTTGAAGTCGAGAAATTTCTCAAAGCTGGTTTTATCTACCCTATCCATCTGACCCAATGGATGTCAAATCCGGTGTCGGTTAACAAGAAACAAGGCATGATTTGTGTCTGTACGGACTTCCGTGAATTGAACAAGGCCTATCCAAAAGATAATTTCCCCACACCATTCATTGACCAGATAATCGATGAATGTGTAGGTTGCAAGGCCTTTTCTTTCATGGATGGTTTTTCGAGATATAATCAGATAGAAATAAAACCTGAAGACCAGCACAAAATGACATTCATTTTTCCATGGGGTACATTCACGTATCGTAAGATGCATTTTGGTCTCAAAACTGCTGGAGTGACCTTTCAGCGGGCCATGTCTTTTTCTTTCCATGATCTCAATCATATAGTTGAGGCCTATTTAGATGATTTATCATCTCTATCTCGCAAGAGAAAAAATCATCCCACACACCTCTGACTTATCTTTGAGCAATGTCGCTACTTCCGGATTCGCTTGAATCCAAACAAGTGAAACTTTTGTGTAACATGGGGACATTTTTTAGGTTTCATAGTGTCAACAATAGGGATTATGGTTGATCCTCTCAAGGTTGAGGTAATAGTTTAGTTGCCTCCCCCACACACAATCCTTCAACTTCAGAGTCTACAGGGCAAGGCAAATTTTTTAAGGTGTTTCATCGCCAACTATGCCGAGATCACAAAGGGATTTATGTTCTTACTAAAGAAAGATGTTCCTTTTCATTGGGACGATGCTGCTCAACGCTCCTTCAAAGCATTGAAACATGCCCTCACAACTTCCCCTCTGCTTCAGCCACCCAAACATAAAAAAGATTTCTTATTATACCTGGATGCAACAGAGTAAACCATCAGCATGGTCTTAGTTCAGGAAGATGATTTGCTCTCAAAATATGTGATCTATTACCTGAGTCGAGGCCTAGTCAGACCGGAACTCAATTATTCTCATATCGAAAAACTTGCGTTGGTAGCATTCCATGTTATTCAATGGTTCCGTCATTATGTTATGTTTCACAACACCACCATCATTACCGTTGTGAATCCATTTCAATATGTGTTGACACGATGGGTAATAGGTGGAAATATCAGTAGATGGATAGTCGTCCTCCAGGAATTCGACTTAGATTTCGTTTCAGCAAAATCCAAAAAGTCACTGGTCTTCGCAGAACTCATCTCGGAACTTCCGATCGAGTCAAGTGATGTTGTGCCCGAAGAGTCACCTATCAGAGGAGATATGTTTTTGATTGCATATTCAGATCCCTGGTATGGAGATATACTTTTCTATCTCCAGAATTTGAAGTGCCCCACCTCTGCTTCTCATGATGAGCGTCGTCGTATACGCCATCAGGCTAAGAATTATCTCATACTTGATGATACATTGTATCGAAGAGGTGTAGACTGCATTCTGTGTCGATGCCTCACTCACGAAGAAGAAGTTATCATGCTTAATGATTGCCATACTGGAGCATGTGGCGGTCATTGGTCTGGGTTGGAAATAGCCCAAAATATTTTACGAGCAATTTACTTCTGGTCAACACTAATCAAAGATTGTATCAAATTGGTCAATAAGTGTCACCCATGTCAGAACTTATTTCGGAAGATGAGGGCACATCCCACTCCCATGTTTCATGTCATCACAGTTGGTCCCTTCACCAAGTGGGGGATTGATTACACTACATGCAACCCTCCTTCAGCAAGGGGGCACCGTTATATCATTGTCGCCGTAGACTACTTCACGAAGTGGGTCAAAGCTATGCCAACGTTTAAATATGATGGAGAGACTTCATCTCTCTTTTTATTCAACCAAATAATAGCAAGGTTCGTCATCCCAAGAGAGATTGTCACTAACCATGGAAGTCACTTTTAGAACCAGATGATGATCGAATTAACATCAAATCTTGGGTTGTGGAAAGAACATTTGTCACCCTACTACCCCTGAGAAAATGGTCAGGTGGAAGCTGTAAATAAATCTCTTAAGACCATCCTACAGCGAACGATCAACTCAGCTAAGTCGAATTGGAATTTGATCTTATACTTGGCATTATGGGATTACCGAACGTCTGTTAAGACTGCAACCGGTTTCTCACCTTTTCAACTCGTTGATGGGCTGGAAGCAGTCTTGCCTATAGAATGTCAGATCTCATCCCTAAAATTGGCAGTACAGTTATTTCCATACACTTCTCCACTTGAAGAACAATTATTATACCTTGAGCGACTCAATAAGCAGCGTCGTGATGCGGCCCTAGCCAACGAGGCTCAGAAACAAAAATTCAAGTTTCAGTATGATTGGTCCATTCATCCTCAGATTTTCTCTGAAGGCGACCTTGCCCTGGTCTACGACCAAGATAAGGAACCCCTGGGGGCAGGAAAATTCAAACCCATGTGGTTCGAACCTTTCATCATAAAAGAGGTTCTAAAAAAGGTCGCTTATCTTCTGGTTGACTTTGAGGGAAATGATTTGGTGGAGCCTAGAAATGGGCTCTAACTCAAGAAGTATTACTCATAGGTAGGTCACCTTGGGTAAATTTTTGTAACATATGTATAGTCTTTGTACTATTACTTTCTGGCTTCTTTTAGTATTATGGACGTGTCATTTTGATGTTATCTTTTGTCAYTGTGGCAGATGTCAAGTGAATCATAGGTGTTCATTGGGTACGCAGACGGTGCTATCCGGCACACTCGGAGGCTTCCCTCCGTAGCTTGGGTAATTTTTACACCTCGAGGCCAGTTATTATCTTCCCGAAGTATATGCTTAGGCRRCACCACAAACAATTTCATCGAGTACAATGTAGTTATTGAGTTGTTTTGTGACGCCCTGTCATTTGGTATCTCTCATCTCCAGGTCTATTTATATGCTCAAATGGTTGTGTCTCAGTTAAATAGAGTCTACCRTGTTCATGATCCAACTTTACACCAACGATTCCTTAGGGTACATCTCTTAGAATGAAKCTTTGATTATATTACATATTTTCATGTTCCTAGGAGATTAAACCAAGTTACAGATACTCTAGCTAGTTAAATTTTAGACTAGCATCTCRCACACATATAAAAATACATACACAKAAACATGTAAATACATTTTTAAAGGMAAATATGATCTATAAGACACAAAAAGACATAAAAATCCATATATAATATCATAATCATCATAGTACATAGGTGGACGCAAGTGCCTTAAAAAATATGATCAGTAACGAGTCATGGGGCTTATGCCCTCAAAACATATATACAGGTGGAGCTATCAAAGTCTAGACTAACTAAGGTCAGGGCCTGTGGGCCCTATTGTAATAATCAACAACGTTTTCCAAACACCAAAACAGTCGGACCCACGTCCGTGGTGCCCCCACTACATGAGGTTGCATGGATGGTGGAAGATCCTCAATCTCTGCCATAGGGATGGTGCGAGTGAGCGAGGTAAAATTTCGCTCAACTCATCTCAAAACCCTCTCAGCCTCACCAACTAGAAGCTCTCCTACTACTGTTGGTCCCTCTACGGTGGCAGGTACGACCCCTGGCCGAGGATGACGCCTATTCCTCGCATAATCTGCAGGTTGTGAGGGTCCCATATCTGCACACAATAGACATGTATCTGTCAAATACTCTGGTATAAAAAAAATGATAAATACAAAAAAAACAACATAAAAATTATATATGTTTCAAAAAAAAATGATGCACACTTACCCATCTCGCCTCGCTCCTCACCTAGAGGTACAAGGATCTCAGGATCTCTCGAGAAATCAATTCCAGCATAGGGATAATCCTCTATGGCTGGGATCTACCACGAAAACCAAGAAAAGAAGTCATCATCAAAGGAATCATTGGTCCTTCCACCACCCTTTCATGGTAGCAGCACTGTCCATCTGCAAACCGTAGGAAGAGAGACCTGATGTCCTCATACCACCACTCGAGGACTGAAACTAGGAACTCTTTCAAAGAAGAAAGAGCATAGAATCATCTTGAACCCAAAGTTCCTCTGCATCTGCAACCGACATCTGTCAGCTGCCTCTTCATACAATCTGGCAATGTAGTGCTCTAGTCAAATATCCGTGCATTTAAGCACTGAACTGCACAGTTCATCTGTGTAAAGGACGCCTGATGTAGAGCCACAGAAACAGTCATCCACCCAATAAGCAACATAATCGCCTGCAGTGATAAATCAGTGATCCTACTTATTGGCACCTGTGAGCTCGATCGGTTTGTACCAGCCTCACAATAAAGTCCTATCAATTCTGATATGTTATGAGGTCCCGAAGGAAATGTTTGTAAATTGACTGGTTCCCCTTTCCTAGAGAGGCCAATCAAAAAGTATATATCCTTTGTAGTAGGCACCAGTGACTGCCCCTCTAACATAAAATCTTCTGTGTCAGGGTGCCAGTATTCAACCAAGGAATTCAGTAGCCTAGGTTTTTCTCTGATGAAAGGACACAGAAAAAACTTGAGCAAGCCACATTGCATTAACACTGCCACAGCATTAGGGTCTTCCCCAACTAGTGCGTTGATATCTTCATGCTCTTGTTCTCTCCATTGCACATACATCCTGCACATGGGAAATTTTTTAGAGGGTTAGGCCTTGCTTTTTAAACCTTTTTGCACTCATGGGAGGATCCACGTAGGCTGTTGTGATGACAGTCGCATGTACACGCGTTCTGACATCAGACAGAGTGAGTGTACACATGGGATGTCATAGGACAGCCCGCGTGGACCTAGGGATGACCTTTTAAAGGTCGACACCCCCCCAAGAAACCAAATTAAATGCATAAATAAAGAATTAAAAAGAAAAAGGAGGTAGTTTATACTTACTTGGTCTAGATAGATGGTTGTTTTGTCCACTGTAGCTCCCAGAATCACCACTTTTATCAAAGGGGTTTTTTACTCCAGAGTCAATTTCCAAATCAACAATGGTGATAATGAGCTGCCAACTTCTATTTATAGACTTTTTGGCCCTTTTTTGTCACTTTTTTGGCCCCCCTTATTATTTTCTTTGAATTGAAAACCATTTAGAGTGATTCAGGAGTTGCTTTGAAAGTTTATGATCAGGTATCACGACATTTTTTTGGAGTTTTGGGTCACTTTTGATGGTCCATGGGGAAAAATATCAGATGGTCAACTTGAGCATATAGGTTAGGTTTCCACCCCTACTTTTGTATCTCGTTGTCTCTATCTCTTTTCCATAGGATCGATCCCATCAGGTTGCGACACGTAACCATCATTGTTGCTTTAGAAGTGTCGTGATTTGGTGGTAGATCTTACCAGAACATGGATGCCCTAAGTAGATCCCGGTTGCATTATGGTGTCCATGTTGTCACTAATGACTATAGGCTCAGGAGTTCTTTTAGTTTTTCCTGATTACGAGTTTTTAGCCTCATTTTCATGACACTTTATCACTCTTGACCTCACCCACAGGACTCCCAAAACATAACGGGTCTTCTTTTAAGCCCTTTTTATTCCCTCTAAACATGAAAAGATTGTCGAGCGATCTTGTGGCCTTTCACGCTCGTTAAACTGAAATTTGAAGTCACGTCTATCCGACGATAGTTTACCCCTTTTTCGGTCTGGATGGTCAACTATACGGACAAAGGTATACTCTAGAGGCCTCGAATCTCTGGAAGAGTATTCTCAGGCATAATTTTAACCCTTTTTCAGGCCTGAGGGACTAAATTTAAGAAAAAGGAACCCCCACGGAGTCCATAGTTAATCTCTTTTCAGACTCCCTAAAATTGAAAAGATCGTCGAGTGACCTTATTCTTTCACACTCATTAAAATGGTCCAGAAGAACATTCCTGACGGATTCCATAGTTAAGCTCTTTTCAGACTCCTTAAAAATGAAAAAATGGTCAAGTGATCTTGTCTTTATCACACTCGTTAAAATGGTTTTGAATAGACGTCTTGTCGGTGCTAGTTTACCCCTTTTTCGAACCGACTAGACTACCATCGAAAAAGGTACCCCAGTGGAGTCTCCTTTTACATTTTTCAGACTCTCTAAATATGAAAAATTGTCAAGGTTACCTTCTTTCGGCTCATTAAACTTACATCGAAGGACGTTACCATTGTGTGTTTTGTTAACTGCGTTTTCATACCTACGTCTTTGGTCTAATGCCAACTCCATGTTGCTCTCAACTAAACCATCTGAAGCATACCTTATATGTAAGCCCTGTAGCACTTTGCCTCTGCGTCTTAACACCTTTAGTCCCAGAAGGGATTTTTTCTGAGTGTCCTTTCTTTGAACATCAGTCTTGTCCTTGCACCTTGAAATTGTATGTTTGTGACACTCATTCCTCCTTTGTAACGTAACATTCTTTTATTCTTTTTCCAAAATTATTGAAAAAGACAAAAAAAATCAAATATACCCCAAAAAGAGGAAGGAAAAAGTATTTTCTTTTTATTTGGCAGCACAATGAGTCGCCCTTGGACAAAGCACATCCTTCCAATTGTTCTTCAAGATCTGGGATTTAATACGACCTTAGTAAGTTGTTCTCGCTACATAGAGTTGTGTCCTCTTCCATTTGGTTATTTTTCCAAACATATGGAGAGTTTGTGTTGCCTCCTGCATCGTGAACTTATGTCAAATGTCATGCTACCTGAGTCTCATCATTTGTCATGCTATTGTCCAAGGGAATTTTTTACCAAGCCTAAGTCGACCCCTCTTCAATTTTTCTCTTGCCCTCATGCCCGGCCATCCCGAAAGTCCAATCAAGTCTTTGGTCGAAATCAATGAAGCCTTCAGTCTGATCATCATGATTCTCTAGTCCATGACCAACGAGTCGTCGAAGACCTCTGGGTAGTGAATTCGTACACTCATATTACACTCCTACCCAAGTTTTGAATATTTTGAAGTTGTTTGTTGAGCTCTAAAGACCTCATCTCCAGCCATCAGGCCTTATCAACTTCTAGAAGATGGATACTCTACATGTATATCTTTTTGATTTTGAGATGTAGCTCCGCTGTGTATTGCTTGCAGCTACACTTTATATAGTTATATGACATGGATCTATGGTGTATTTGATTGGTAGCCATGATTTTATTTCATCACAAGTATGGGTATTCTCGCCTCGGTGAGACAATTATTTTTTTGCAGAAGGCACCTCCCAATTTCTGGTCCCTGGGCTCACTTGTTCAGAACATCGGTGAATATTGTTAATGTATTTCGGCCATCAGATGATCTTCTAACCTCACACATTAGGGGGCATCTGTTATAACCCTAATTTGCGCCAGACATGCTTACTTGGCATCGGACCATCTCAGATTCCTTCTTTGCCAAAACACTGTTGAACAACTCTTCTTAAAAATCCCTTTTATAAAAACCCACGCACCCTACTCCATTACTACACGCATGTACATGCTAGCTGACCCAAGACAGCCTGCGTGTACCTACAAAAGTAAGAAAAAAGGAAAGTTGTCGACGGAACACATAGCTTTGGGTAAGTTAACTAAACCTTTTGGCCATGCATGGCCGGTCACTCAACCAAATGCCTAGCTTCTTCTAGCCTATAAAAGAAGGGTTAGGGGTCCCATTTGAAAGGAGGAGAATCATAGTAAAGAAACTATACCCGATTAATAATTCCCTTTGTCCCAGCCTTTATCCATCCTTGTGCAAAGAGAAGTATAGAGCAAAGCAGTTGGAAGATAGTGGAAGAAGAGCCCAGGACTAGGATCGAGGAGCAATGGTCGACTTTATCATTGTAAGGTATCATTGTGAAGTTAATAAAATAATTTCTTTTCCCATCCCGCCATATGAGATTGTCATTATTGGAATATTGACTGTATGGTTGATTAAATCTCTAACCTATTAGTTCGTAGATCAAATGCATGTGGAGTTCTTTGTTTGTCTTTAGTGAATGCAGGTTAGCATTGGGAGGAGAGTTGCAGTCAAAGAATGACCAAGAGCGAAAAGGGATTGACATCAAAACATGAAAAATAAGGTACGTCAACTTAATCTCTTGAGCCTTGTATTTGCATATGATTAATAGGGTTTAGGCATGGGATGATGGTAAAAGTAAGAATCTTTAGGTCATTTCTGCATGCATGATAAAACCCTTAGTGTTAGTCTGTAGGAGGGATTTCCCACCCACAACACCTAATGTTCCTACAAACAAAGGTAAGAATTTAATCCATTTATGTGTAGGTAAGTCATGAGGATAATATGGGAATGAAACAAAGCTTAGTGGGTCAAAAGAAGAAAATATCCACTTTACTAGTGGCCTCACAACTGCGACCATATTGTTAATATCATATAGAAACAAGCACAACTACTACTCTACCACTAGATCGAGATGGAAATAAAAAGAAATATGAAGATGTCGAAGATACACTCACCATAGTGCTTGTCGAAAAACAAAATTCTTCAGAACTATTACACTTACCAACTTTGAGAGGAGTTCTTGGTGAAATGATAGTATTGTTCTAGAAATATGTTAGAGTTACTTCAAGCTCGAAACTAGACCATGTGAGGGAATCAAAACCAAAATATCTTCTTATGTAAGTTCCCTGTGGAGTTGTCCATATATCATGTGGAGTCGCCAGGTGAGTTAGAAAAAATAAAACAATTAAAGAAAAAATCTCACCGATTGTCATTTACCAAGGCTGGCATTCCCCAACAATGATGCCAATTTGTCAACACAAATTTCCACCCTCCAATTGAACTAATATAACTTTCTTTTACAGCGATGAAAACGAGGTTAATTAAAGGAGTAGGGCCCCAATTTTCACTGGCCAAACCCATATCCGTTTCAGATAGTTCTCACTAGCTTCTATGGGGGAGTCCCTAGGCACAATGAAGCGCCTTGTTGGATGATCTAAGGTATGATTTCTGCGTTAAACTAAAAAATTAGTGAGTTGTTTTGTCTTGGACAACGTGTGAAAACTGTCCAAAACAGTTAGAAAATCGATCTTATACGCTTAGAGGGAACCTACAGGGTTATCACAACGAAGATAGACTGAAAGAAGATGGAAACTATTCAAAATGATCGAAATGAACCATGATAAATAATTCAGAAAATGACATATCATATTGCAAAATTACCATAATACTATCAATAAAAGAGGTTTGAATGAAAATCACACACTTCTTTATTGATCCGCTTACAAGAGTGTTGATTACACCACACTTGACAAGCCTACAATCAGTACTATGACCACTTTGCTCAAGGAGGAGCCACTATACTAGACTAGAGAACAAGAGAGAAGAGAATGAGAGAGAGACTATGCTGCTACTGCAAGAACCGACAAAATAACCAATGGAAAGCCTCCACTATATAGCTAGTGAGGGCGCACATCCAAGGGAAGAAGAGAGGACACATGAGGAGGATAATAATAGGAACTAGGTGCATGATGGAAGCATGTGAAAAGGAAAAAAACAAAGTATGAGTGAATATGGAAGAGGAGTAGTGAGATAAGTGAGTGTGAGTGTGAGTTTGAATGCATGGAGAGGAGTGTGAGAGAGGATAATGAGTGCGTCATACTATTTAAGGACACATGAATGGAGTGAGTGGCGAGTTAAGTGAGAGTGGGAAAAGCGCCTTAGTCAACTGGAGTGAGGGGGTAGGTGAAGGATATATTTAGCTGCCACATGAGTGAAGCTCAGTTTAACTCAAGCATGAGGGAGACTATACGACTAAAGTCATGCGACCCCTTCTCCCATCATTAATTAATTATCACATGATCGAATATTTGGAAATATGCACCCTGCTTAGGTGGATGCCACATCATTTTGTAGAGCTACCACATGTCGATATCTAAGGATGCCACTTGGCACTGCATAGATGATGACTGGACCTACTAAATATATCATCTTCTAAAAATATCCATCCGATCCCAACAATTTGAAACTTGTCGAAACTGACCCAAACTTTCCACAAATGCTCGGCATGACTGGGCGAGCACCATCATGTGTCTACTGCTAAAAATAAACACCATTTAAAATATAAAACCCTCGCATGTACATGATATTATACTCATTGCATTCGATTTTCTGCAAGGAATCCAAATCCACAATCAGAATCTCCATGCGATCCCTAGTGCTCAACCTGCTAAAAATAGAAAGTCGTCTGAATTCCCTTGACTTTATACTCATTAATCTCGTCTTTCCTCAAGGGATTCGAATATGCGATCAAAATCGACATGTGAGCCTCGTTTCTCAACCTGCTAAAAATTGTAATATGGGCCACATCATCCCGAAAAAGGTCCAAAAGACTTTGGATGTCTCAAGGATCAATACTGTGCTCTGAGAATCTGAATCTGGGGCCTAGAGAAAAACCTGCTAAAAATAAATTTTCATGCATGTCACCTAGAAAAGTGTCATCGGGCCTAGAATTTTGCAAGGACTCGTATTGTACACTCAGAACTCCCTCAAATTATCAAGAGACCCACTCAAATGTTGGGTATATGTTATATTCTTTGCATGTGTGTGTGTGTGTGTGTGTGTGTGTGTGTGTGTGTGTGTGTGGGCGCGTTAGATTCTACAATTGTGTCTGACGATCCTAACTTCCTTCAGTCTTTGTGTCATGTTCGTCGAGTGATTTCTTGGGGGGGTCCCAGGGGGGGAGGTAGGATTTCCCCCCTAGTTATGCGCATCGTTCAGGGCAGTGCCCTGATGTTTTTTTTTTTTACGGTTTTTTCTATTTTAGCAGTTTTTTCTATTTTTAGCGGTTTTCTAAATTAATCCCAGATTAAGGGATTAGGGTTTTGGTATCTAAAGAATACCAAAAATATTGTATATATTGTATTGTGAATGGTGAAATTAATACAATGAAGATTTGAAAGGTGTGACACTGAGGAAGACTGGTTTTCTCTTGGTTAAGGGTTTCCATCATAAATCTCTATGTATTGTGTGTATGAGCCATTGATTAATTTATGTTTTTCTTAAGAATCTGTATGCATTTTCTTACTTCATAGGTTTAAAACTTACATTAAACTATGTCTCTTAAAAATTAGCAACACTTGCATCTCTCTCAAAATTCATGGAAACTGAGTCATCTCTGACTCTGAACCAACAAACCATGTATTGATCATGTACCTGCCTCATGTGGGAACCAACCTCCTGCTCAGCATAAGTGTTAAACTTTGAGAAAATCTCAGTATGCCAACCAAAATGATGCATGTTGGCTCTTAATGCTTAAGATTTTCCTAGGTGAAAATATAGGGGTTAACACATCCCTCATATACATGTAGGGGATTGTAAGCACTACACTAGACACATCAACTGGTACTACATCTACCTCTGCAGTTTCATCAATATAGTTAGAACTTATAACAATTTTGATTTTACACTACTTAGTGACATTCATCACATTGGTTGTGCACTTATCTTTCTTTTTTTTAATTTTGAAATGAGAATTTGGAAAATTTGTAATCATGTAATAAAAAATTATATTTCATATAACTTGAAACCATGTACCATGTGACTTCAAAGTTGGAAAACAATGTATACTTTTTTTTTCAAGAAATAAATAATTTTTTTTTTTTTGAGAAATGTAATATTATACATAGAACACTACCCACTAGTGAGTAGGTCATCTTAGCTTTTTCATATATTTAGAAAGTTTGAAAGGTAACAAAATCAAAGCCTCACATCTTTTTGTATTAACATACTCTTTTTCTTTCAAATTTTCTAGGTAAGGGTGAAAGGTAATCTAACCACCATGCACTAAGTCAATTATTATCTTAAGGAAAGGCCTTTACAATCATTTTCCCATTATATACCTGAGAAAATGGTTCTCTCTCGGGAGGAATTCAAAAATGGATATGAGCGGGAACTCAAGATGAACCAGAGCTGAATGATTTCTAGGTTTGGAGTTTTCAGCGTGGAGGAGGGTGGTAGATTGTTAAGTTTCGATAGGTTTTAGTTGGAGTCTTCAGGATTTTCTCCTTACTTTATGTTTATTAGTCCCCACCATTAAGATGGAGTCATTCCCATTGTTCCTGGTTATATTTAACTTTCTCCCACAAACTTGGTTACATAGTGGAGCTCTGTTTTGTTTTAGAGTACTAACTTGGAGTTTTGGGGGCTTTTAACTTCGTTTTCTAACACTTCTAAGTTTTTCCAATTTTTAATTTAGCGGGTGTGGCTAGAATTAAATGATTTACATCCCTCACAACTCTCAAAGAAGTTAGCATTTAAGACCAGTAGCTAGACCCCTGATTCCATTTAAAGTTGTTTCTTATTGTTGTTCTTGGAAACTAGTCCACCACTAGTGACTTTTGCGGGACGAACTCAGTGGAGCCCAAGTGGCTTACATGGAAAATCCTCAGCAGGAAGGATTAGAAGATGATATCAGTGCACTAATGGGTGCATTTGATGAGGCCCTATGGAAGAGGGCAGGGCTTTTCGCCACTGCAGACTCCTTGGGAGTGGGTATGAACACATTTATTCACTCATCAAACGATTTGACCTCACAGCCTGCTACTCCAAATAGAGGGATTGTAGACACTTATCCCTCACTTACTAGCTTTCTTCCTGGGCTGTCTGATAGTCATATGTCTATGGAAAAGGCTATGCCTATGTGCGGTCTGAAAGAGGGTGTTAGGGTCCCAGGTCTACCATGTTCACAGAGTAAGGTGGGAAAGACTTTGGGTACACCTGGGGTAGGTGAAGGCAGTGGAAGGCCAATAAGGTAGTTAAGAGAATGGTTATGGGGTCGGATATTGGTCTCAGGGAGACCTGTAGGATGGCATTGTGCGGGCTAGTTGGAATAATATATTACAACAATTTGTGTAATGTTTCTCTCCCCGTATGGGTTGAGAAAACATGGGCACCCATTTTAGGCTACGTACCTAAGATACTGTTCTTAGCCAAAGGTTGGTTAGGTTTCATTTGCAAAACACTGGAAGATTTCTCTTTACCACTGGACAATAGGTGGGTGATTGGAGGCAGTAGCCTGATGTTGAAGCGTTGGAGGGTAGCCTTTGACCCGATGACAAAATAATTTCAGCAATGCTATTTGTGGGTTCTACTACCCGATTTACCCTTTCAATATATACAATGAAGGTGCCTTGAAGGCTATTTGAAACTCATTGGGTACTTACATTATGGTGGATAGGCAGACCCTTTCAACATCATCTAGAAAGATTGGGAAAATTTTGGTTGAAATGGATATACACTGCGAGCTTCCAGAGGTTATTGAAATTGAATGGAGGGGCTGATGGGTACTACAAAGGATAGATTACCTCATAATTCCCTTCAGATGTATCCTCTGTTGCAGTACGGGTCACCTGTAGAGACACTGTAATGGTTCGGTTGAGGAAGAGGTGTAAGAAGACACAACAATGCATAGAGAGTTTCAAGGCACCTCTCTAGAAGCAGATTGCTTAGGGACTGGGATACTACACTTTTCACCTGAGACTTCTAGCTAGACATATCCTTTGGATACGCTTATAGGTAAGTTAAAACTTCATTGTCCTACTCTTTTTTCTACTTTGTCATTGTGGGAAAGGGATTCTTTGGATGCTTCTTGTTGGATGAAAAATTGTACTTCCAAGGATGAGGTGTCCTTTGAGGTGGATAGGTATTTTATTGGTCCTGCTTTAGTGGGTTCAATGCAATAGGTGGATGGGGTTACCTCCGAGTTCG
>ML783979.1:604798-618157 GCA_009831015.1 Picea engelmannii
TTCATAGTTTATCTTAATGTCGGATAATGCATCTTGAATAAATAGATTAAATTCTTTGCACGAGGATTAGAGGATTCTTTGTCACAGTAATGAGATTTGTTCAGGTCGTTCTTGGCTAGGCTATTATTTAAACGAGGATAACTCTGTAGTAAACAGAATCGTTTTCGTTTTTTTTTTTTTTTGGTAAATTTTTGGTCCTGAATTCAGTCAGATTTTGAGGGGTAGTTTGAGTTTCATATGATCAAAGTTTCATGCATTTCAGAACTTTATGTTAGGGGTTTTGTCTGATTTTAAACCAAACAATTTTCAGGGGTAGTCTGAGTTTTATATGATCAAAGTTTCATACATTTCAAAACTTTATGTTAGGGGTTTTGTCTCATTTTAAACCAAACCAGATGTTCAAAAAATGATCAGAAGCAGATTTTCAGTAGTAGTCTGAGTTTCCCATGGCTCAAAGTTCCATGCATTTCAGAACCTTAAGTCAGAAGTAGTCTGAGTTTCACATGGATCAAAGTTCCATACATTTCATAGCGTTAAGTCAGGAGTTTTGTCTTATTTTAAACCAACTCAAATGCTCAAAAAATCTATCAAAATTCTTAATTGACCAAAAATTAAAAAAAAAAACACCTAAAAACCTACTTGAAAAATAACTCTGAAAAAATTACTCCCTAATTAACCCACTCCTTATTTAAACTCCAAACTCCAAATTTGATTATTGATACATGCAACCGCAACCCCTTATTAAAATATTGAACATAAAAACATAACCAACAACTTTCTTTTCTTCAATTAAATACTTAATCATGATGAGCCACTTGGCTCTTGCTTCCACGTATTTCAATTCCATATTCAAAATATTCCATATAAAATTCTGGCATTCAGTTTTTTCTTCGAAGTACTTGATTGTCATGAATGAGGGACACGTCACACGACTATATCTCAATTCCACAATTTTCTTCAAAGGACTTGACTGTGGAGACACAATCATTTGCTCAATTCTGTAAAATATGGGACTTGAATTAACACGCCTCACTTTTCCTAACAAAATGATGCTCGCTATGAGGAGATACACTTTATCATAGCATAGGAGATTCAGCTCAATACCGGGTCCATGTCCATATAACATAACATATAATAAATATATATATATATTTGAATTTGTTATGTTTGGATTTATCTTAACTTCAATTAATAGATTACCAAAACAATGTAATGATTATAGAGGTAGTAGTATATTATAAAATATATTAATATCTTTTAATACTTTAATATTAATGAAACTTTTAATTGTTTTTCAAGTTTTACATTAAAAAAAATGTTTTTACTTAGAAAGATTTAATTTCTATCAATGCTCGATAGATCTAAAGTTAAAATGTTGATAAATTTAAGATTTAAATGAATCAATAGTTGATTTGTAGATTAAGATGAATCTACAGTTTTATATACAGATCTAAGATTAAGATGGATTTACAGTGTATACCAATTTAGTATATAACTTTAGCTTTACATTCAAATAATAATTATTATTAAATTTAATGTCAATTTAATTTAATCTCACAATCATATAACTCAAAAAAAAACTTCCAAAATCTTAAACTTTCTTAACTAAATAATTATAAATAAAAAATCTTTACTCCATACCCAAATAATTATATTAAAAAAAAAACTTTGCTCACCTAAACATGTTTTTAAATCAACATTGAATCATGTAGTTAATATGTACTTAATAATATGTACTTAATATGTACTTAATAATTAAAACATAATCTTGCAATTTGGTTCCAGAATTATTCTAGCCACATTAAACAGGTTAGGTTCTCAGTGCGCATTTCAAACATTATATTTATGTATTTTTTCACCATCTTCTTAACTTATAAAAGTTCAATTGTGCACTTAATCTATATTTAATAATTAAAACATAATCTTTGAACCCATAATCTTGGAATTTGGTTCAAGAATTATTCTAACCACATTAAACATCCCTTCTTAGGTTCTTAGTGGGCATTTTAAGCATAATATTTATGTATTTTTTCACCATCTTCTTAACTTGGAAAAAGTTTAAGTTAAGAAATATGTCCAATCATGAGAATGAAGACAAGATATTTAAATTTCTTAACTTATAAAAAGTTTAAGTTAAGAAATATGTTCTCAGTGATCCCCGCTTCAGTTCCTTGGATTTGATTGACTCTATCCAATTTATAAAGCCACAACTCTCTTTAGATCTTGGGTCCCCTTTATGTTAAAGGGATTGTTGTGGTTGTTTCTTTCTCCTTTCTTAACTTATAAAAAGTTTAAGTAAGAAATATGTTTAATTATGAGATTGAAGATAAGATATTTTAAATAAATAAATTATAAATAGTTTTACAGAGTGTTTTAGGGTTTACGGTTTAGTGCAATGCGTTGCATCAGGGGGTTAGGGTTTTAGGTTTTTTCGTGAGTCGAACTAGAGTTGCAAATATTGAAGTTTTCGGAGTTTGGTTATAGCACTCAATGAAACGTCTATATTTTAGCTTTGGAATGGATCAAGTTACTATTTTTGGTAACTAGTAATCAGTTGTGACTGAGGTGAGCGAATCCTATGGTTTCCGGGTGGTTGGTTGACAACCATTTATTTATTACACATTCATTACACCCTTAAAGAGTTTCCGAGGAACTGGACGTTATATTAATTTTTCTAGGGGGAAGGGCTCAATGGAGCCTAGGTGGCTAGCCATGGCCACTAGTCTTCAGACAAATTTGGAGGCTAACGTCAACACATTGATGAATGTAGCTGACTAAGCACTTTGGCAGGAAGAAGGTCTTTTCGAGAAGGTTGATATTGTGGTTGTTGGTACTGACAACTTAACTCATTCGACCATAGAGAAGATTTTCCCTCTGAACTCTCGTTCTTACCTTAGCTTTGGTCTAGCTTCGTCATTTGAAGCATTCCTGCTTGATCTTTCGAAGGTTTCTCCGACTGTTGAGAAATGATGTTCGTCACAAACACGAGAAGAGGTGTGTAAGGTGTTGTTTTATTCTAACTTGCCGAGGATAGATGGAAAGGGGGCTGGAAAATCTGGGATCAACGAAAAATTGTGGAAGGCTAAAAAGGTGGTTCATAAGATGGTTCTGGATCAGACATTGGTCTCGCAGAGACTTACAGATTGGCTCTTTGTGGTTTAGTTGGGATACTCTCTTACAGGTACTTGTGTAAGGTATTGCTTTCGGACTGGGTGGAACACACCTCGGGCCCACGGTTAGGATATGTCCCTGAAATAGTCTTTTTAACCAAAGGATGGTTTGGGTTTATCTGTAACTCACCAGAAGACTCGACCCAACTCTTAGAACATATATGGGTGATTGGTGGTTGTACTTTAATGATTAAACGATGACGAGTCACATTTAACCCGGAGACAAAATATTTCCAACAACATCATTTGTGGGTTCTCCTCCCTGGCTTACCCCTATAGTGATGGAACGCGGGAGCATTGTAGGTGATAGGGAACTCTTTAGGTTCCTCCATTTCTTTATATGAGTCTGTTCTCTCGTCTCCTAATAGGAAAATGGGTAAAATCCTAATGGAAATGGACATCCATGGTGGCCTTCCAGAACTCATAGAAATAGAATGGAGGGGCCAGAGGATTGTCCAGAAGTTGGACCACCTTAGCATCCCTTTTCACTGTAGCAATTGTCGCAATACCAGTCATTTGAGGAGAGATTGTTCGGGTTGGTATGTAGAGGAGATTTCCAAAGATACGACACTTCATAGAGATAATGGTGACTCAACCTTAGAAGATGACTCAACTTGGGTTGGTACACTGTACCCTTCTTCATAGTCACCACAATCGTCGGAACGAGATGATTCATTTTCTGGTAAGCTAAAATTACATTGCCCAGCTCTGTATGCTTCTTTAACTTTATGGGAGAAGGAATAATTGAATGCCTCTCGTTTGTTGAAAAATGCTTTCTCCTCTGTGGAGTTTCCCTCGCGAGTGGTTAAGAAGGTATTAGAAAACAACCCTTTGGGCTCTGATTTACTAGTTAACAGTGTTACTTTTTCTTCTGGGGTAAGGGGGAATCAAGTATTTTGTCTCCTGGTTTTCTTGGTACCTTAACTATTTTGGAGACACTTTCAACTCGGTCCTCGAGCCTTGTTGACCCTATACTACCTCCTCTCTCCCCTTCTATGAATTTATCACAGATGGCTTCTCCCACTCCAGTTGAGTCTGTACCTATCCCGAGATGTCGTGAGTCTGAGGAGGGTGATACCTTGTTGAGTGCGGTTCTAGACTCTCTTATTTCTTATTTATGTGATAATAATCCTCCAGCACAATTACCTACCTATTTTGGGAATGCCATTTTTTACCCTTCTACTATCACTGGAGAGTTTAGTACTACGATTGCTCATCCTGTAGAGAGAGGGAAGGACTAGTCCTGGTCACGAGGATTGGGAATAGAAAATTCACCAGTAAAAACAAGAAGTACGCAGAAGAAATTACAGGCGACAACTGACTCTTCTATAATTATTGATCTGTCCTCGTCTAATAGTGGGGCACTTAGAGCAATGAAGGCCCTAGCAAGGGCTAAGTAATGATTATACTCTCGCTTAATCTCAAAGGGGTTGGAGGCACCCTTAAATATGCCTCGTTTCGACGTTTATTGGATACTACCCATCCTAATATTGTTTTCCTTCAGGAAACTATGGTTCATGAACAAAAAGCTCGTTCCTTTATGAATAAGTTTCGTCCTTCCTAGGTGTCTTGTGTTGTTAGTTCTGTTGGTACTTCGGGCAGTCTATTGGTTTCGTGGGATCCTTACCTTTTTAATCTGGTTCCTTACCTTACTTGTGGTGGAATTTTGTTAACAGGTTCTATTTTTGCAACAAAGAGGGAGATCAATCTACTTAATGTTTATGGTCCATGTATGGAGCGTAAATCTTTCTGGAATATTTTAGCAAAGAATGGTTTGCTTTTTATGAAAAATCTAGTGGTAGCAGGGGATCGAAATTTAATTATTTCTATTGAAGAGGTATGGGGCAGATCAGAAAACTTGGGTCCTTAAGCGGGTTTCTTTAGAGATCTCTTTCAAGCCCACAAACTTATAGATGTACAACCAGATAAGATTGTCCCAACTTGGTGAAATGGGCGCTCAGGTATCGATTCTATAGCTAAATGACTGGACAGGTTTCTTGTTTTGGAGGATCTTCTATTGAGTGTGGGTCTATATAGATCCTAGGTAGAGTACCCCTTCGTCTCAGATCATGACCCTATTCTATTGCAGCTGGATAACACTCCTCTTTTCAAGGCATATCCCTTTAAATTTAATTCTCAATGGCTTTTAGACAATGACTTCAACAGTTTGGTTCATAAACTCTCGAGTGATCAGAAATATTTATCGAAAGGAGGTCGACAACGTCGTTTAATCTAGAATTTGAAGGACTTAAAAACCTGTACTAAACGTTGGGCAAAAGAATCTAAGAGACAGGAAATAAAAATGCTGGAGAACTTGGAAGGTAAAATAAAACATCATTTATAGTTGTTATCGGGTGGCTCTAAACTTTCGGAGGTGGAGACTAATCTCATTAAATTGGAATTTGAAAGGAATAAGTTTCTAAAAGAAAAGGAAGAATTTGGCGATAACGAAGTCAGGCTATTTGGGTTCAGAGTGGTGACCAAAATACTAAGTTCTTTCACCATTTTCTCAGTCACAGGAGAAATAGTAAACACATTTGGGATATCCGAGATGTCATTGGGTCAGTTCACATTAGTCAGGAGGCAATTATAGTGGAGGCTGAAAATTACTGCAAAAAATTCTTTAAATCCCTGGATCATTCTTACCCAGTTGAACAGGTTGGGTGGCAGGAATTTTTACATGATTGATAAATGAGGAGGAAGCGAGTGATCTCTATAAACCAATTACTTTGGAGGAATTAAACATGATTTTATCCTTGTTTAAAAAAGACAAAAGTCCAGGGCCTGATGGTTGGACGATGGAATTTTTCATTCATTTCTTTGAACTGGTGAGCGTGGATCTGTTAGTGATGGTTGAGGAAACTCGGTCTAGTGGTCACATTGTAGGAAGCCTAAAATCTACTTTTTTAGCTCTAATTCCAAAAGTGAATAAACCAGTAAATTTTGGGGATTTCAAACCTATTTCTTTGTGTAATCTTGTTTATAAAGTCATATACAAAGTTATTGTTGTCAGGATTAAATCGATATTATCTAAGGCTCTTTCGACAGAGCAACTGAGATTCCTGGAAGGCTGCCAGATCCATGATGCAATTGGAGAAACACATGAATGCTTACATAGAATCAAAAAGAAAAATTCAAAAGCCCTAATTCTGAAGCTAGACCTATAGAAAGATTATGACTGTTTTAATTAGGATTTACTAAGGATGATTTTAATCCAAGTGGGTTTTGGAAATCAACTGACAAACTGGATTATGAGTTGTGTGGAATCTGCATCCTTTGTTGTCTTAATTAATGGGGAGGCCACGCATTTCTTCAGAAGTGGTAGAGGATTACGACAGGGGTTCCCTCTATTGTTTATTCTCGTGATGGAGAGTCTCGGCCTTTTATTAAAAGCAAGTCTACGGGAAGGAAAATTATCAGGCATTAAAGTCTCCAGACTTACAAAAATCCTTCACCTTTTTTGTTGTTGATGATGTTTTGTTATTGACAAATGCCTTCATGCAGGAGTGGAAGGAGATCGAGAGTCTTATAAACAAGTTTTGTATTTCCTCAAGTTTAAAGGTAAATACAACAAAGTCGACAATACATTATATTGGACTATCAGAGACAAAAATTCTCCTTTCAAGCTTATTCTTCCGTATAATCTCATAGACCTCTCCTTGGCCTTCAAATACCTTGGATATTTTTTAAAGGCATGATTACAGAAAGAGAAAGAATGGAATTGGCTTTTGGCTAAGGTGGAAAAGAATATTGGTCACTGGAGCTATAGATGGTTATCCTTGGGTGGTAGGTATATCTTATGTAAGTCTATTCTAGAAAGCCAACCAGTTTATTGGCTATCATTGGCTTCTACTCTGTTCTCCATTCTAAAAAAATTAAGGAAAATACCTTTTAATTTTCTCTAGAATAGGATTGGTGAATCTCATCATTATCATCTTTGTCGTTGGGAGACTTTATCTCTACCAAAACACCATGGTGGTTGGGGCTTCCGGAATATCTTTTCTTTCAGTAAAACTTTGGCTGCGATGACTCTTTGGCGGGTACTAATGAAAGATAGAATTTGGCATAAAGTTATAAAGGATAAGTATCTCCCATTCACTACAATCAAGAACTGACTCAGATCGACAACTTTCCATCAGCCTTCGACATAAAAAATTTGGAACAGTCTTTTAAAGTCTATATACTTGATTACAAATTGGTTGAGCTGGAATCCTGGTTCGGGGCATCATGTGGTTCTTGGTAGAGATAGAATTATGCGGATGGGAGACTTATCCTTTCTATCTCATTCACTTATTGATACTCTTAGACATAAACAAATTACAATATTAGACCAGACTTGGAGACAACATGAACATGACTCTCTTTTGACTTCTTGGGTCAACAGTTTGGATCTGGACATCACTGGTGATTTGGCAGTGGAGTGGGAGCGATTTCGTTGGGCACTTCAAGCCTCAGGAGTATCCATACATGATAAGGAAGATAACTTGTTGTGGATTTGGGGTGACTCTTCAGGATCCCTCATGGTAAAAAATGTTCATATGGCTTTTTTATCTACACAAAACTTGTCGATCCTTACATGATGGAGAATTTTTTTATGGAAGTGGGACAAAATCAAACTATTTATGTGGTTGGTAGTGGAGAATAAAATTCTGACTTGGAATAATTTACAACATAGAGGATGGTCTGGTCCAAGTCGGTGTCAGTTATGCAAAGAGGATTCTAAAGATACTTCTCACCTATTCATCCACTTCCCTTTTACTAAGCTTATCTGGAAGAAAATTAAAACTATCAAAATGTACAATCATGAATGGAAAGGGAATAATTTAGCTGGATGTCTCACAAAATCAACACTGGATAAGACTGTACCATCCTATTTAGCTGCTCTTATTTGCTGGTTTATTTGGTTAGAAAGGAATTATGCCATCTTTGAAGGGAAAGAGCCATCTACTAAAGCGATTGTCATCAAGACTCTTGGTTCTCTAAAAAAGTTTGTGGTATCGAAACATCCTCCTTCTTTTAGTTCTTGTTTGATAGCTCATACACTTGATTCCACAATGGCTTGTTTCGATGGAGCAACTCTTGCAAATGGGAAGTGCAGTGGGGAGGGTGGTATCTTAAAAACTTCAGTCTCAACAGTTTATAAATGATACTTTAATTGCAGGGAAGACACAAATACGAAGGCATAGTTAATGGGTGTTTGGGAAACTCTTTTTTTAGCAAATCATCTATCTATTCACAATCTTAAGATTATGAGAGACTCAAAAGTTATTATAGATTGGTTAAACAAAAAGAGTGAATTATGGGCATGTGCTATTGAAGGATGGAAGCAAAGAATCAGATATTTAAGAAGCAAGTTTCTGGCAATCATCTTCAAACACATCTATCATGAATTTAATAAGGAGGTAAACTTGCTCTCAAAGAAAGATTTAGAGAAACTTGAAGGAGTTATCACTTTCTTCAAATGGTCAAATGGATTGGAGGGCCAAAGATGTCATATCAAAATATATTAGCTTTTTCAAATCCTTTTTTGGGAAAGACTTTTCGGATTAAAAATAATGAAAGTTTTTTGTATTTTCAATCTTATTATATCTTGAGCAAAAAATTATACTATACTAATATAATTGAACTAATTTTCTATTAAAAGAAAAAAATAAGTTATGATTCTTATTATATTTAAATGAATCATTTTTATTAAAATTAAATTATGAAGATGAATTGCATTTATTGATAAGTTGATTGAGGTACCTTAACTTTTGATTGATTGATTATAAAACAATTTTTTTATTATTAAGAATTGGGTTAACAAGTACGGTTTAAAAACTCTCAAATGATGAAGATTTTCAATCTTCAAATCCATTAAATAATTTACATATAATTATTTAATAAAAAAATATAATAAATTGTTTTATAATTATTAATAAAAAAATTTTATAATTTTTATCAATTTTTATTAACTAAAGTAATTATTAATAATTTTTTTTATAATTTTTATAATTTTATTAACTAAAAACCATTTTCTATATAATTTTAAAATTCTTTATTTTAATCATTTACACAATATAAATTACAAAATTAAATATCCTAGCAATATAAATATTTATTAAAATTTTCTATTTTAATCATTTACATAATGATGATGATGATTAACTTCCACTAAAACCTAATTAAATATCATATAGTTTAAATTTTATAATTTAAATATAAATTACAAAATTAAATATCCTATCAATATAAACATGTATTTATTATCATTTACCAATCATTTTTATTAATCATATAATTTAAATAAATTTTATAATTTAAATATAAATTACAAAATTAAATATCCTATCAATATAAACATGTATTTATTATCCTTTACCAAACATTTTTATTAATCATATAATTTAAATGCTAAATAAAAAATTTAATTTAAAAACAGTGCAGTTATCTTCCCACACATCCCCCACATCCCTATCTTTCTTCCTACCTCCATCTATCATTTCATCCTTACTCATATTCTGACTTACCGGCGGCTCTCTCTTCTTTATTTCCAGTGGCTCCCTCTGAACCTTTTTTTTAGATTTCGCCCCCCCTTATTATAATACTAGGGAAAGATACATAGGCTTAGGGCTGGACCCCTGGAAGTATTTTCTATTCAAACCAGTGGAGAAAGCTTCTTAAATACCTTATTCTTCCTTAGCAAAAAACATGTTTCAGCTTTCCCCTTAAATAATAAGAAGGGAATCAAACCCGGATCGAACTCAACCTGATCGAACCAAACCTGCGCTTACGCTTATTAGTTTAATAAACTTGTATAGAAAATTAATAAATTCCAAATAATAATAATAAAAAATATGTAAAAGGTTTGTAAATATTTTTTAAATCAAGATACTTTGAAGTAGATTTCATAAAGGGTTTATTTAAATAAACTATTTTTAAGTTTTTTTTTTTTTTAATTCACAAAGATTGTTCAAAACAATACAGATCTTTCATATTAGGTAGTACATTTGATATGACTGAATAATTTTATTTTTTCATCTTAAATAAGTAAGTAGGATGGACATATTTTATAGATATTTAAAGATGTAAAAATATAATTACTTAACCTAGTTTACTTTTCAAAAAAGTAGGATGGAAATATTTGATAGAAATATAAAAATGTAAAAATATAATTATTTAACATAGTTTATTTTTCAAAAAAGTAGGATGGAAATATTGGATAGAAATATAAAGATGTAAAAATATAATTACTTAACCTAGTTTACTCTTCAAAAGAATAATTTTGTCTTTTCACCATAAGTAAGTATGATTGAAAATTTTAATACAAATATAAATATAAATATAAATATAAAGATAAAGAATTAAAATATAATTAATTAACCCACAAACTAGAAAATCCCATATTTTACGTTGATATATATAAATATAGTGCGACCTTAAATAAATTAACATCTTCATAAATTAATAAAAAAAAAAGATAAATTACATTATCATATTAGTATAATTATTTGACCTTAAATAAATTAACATCTTCATAAATTAATAAAAAATAAATTTATAAAAAAATAGATAAATTACATTATCATATTAGTATAATTATTTTTAAAAAATGAAATGAGATAAAATGTTTTGTTATATTTTCAAAAAATTAATAAAAAGAAGTAGATGATGCAATGCAAAACTAACATATTAAATATTTTTTAAAATATTAAAAACAAACAAACAATAAATAATTTTTTTTTTATATAAATTATAACATAAATTTAAATACTTAAATTTTAAAATTGTGTAATATTTTTAATTTTTATTACTAAATTTACACAAAATATATTTAAATTAATAATTGTATTAATGAATTCACCTATTATTCATTCACATAATCACATAACATTACAAATTTATGATTTTTTTTATAAATTATAATATATATTTAAAAATTTAAATTTCAAAATATGCAAAATTTCTTATTTTCCTTATTAAACTTACATTAAAAATATATTTTATATATTTATCAATGCATGTATTTTTCATTCACTTAATATAATATTATAAAATTATGATCATGATCATGATGATGATTAACATCCACTAAGATCAAATTGGTCTATCAGATCTTAAGAGGGTAAGTGATTACTTGTGATCTTTTAGAATTTTGTTTCTGTGCTCGAAAAGCATTAAGAGAAGCTTTACAAGATCACCATACTTTTGTTGAGTTAAGAGGTTACGAAGGTTGGTAGTGTGACTCATATTTTGAAAATAAGATCTAATATGGGTATAGGCTGGACAATCTAAGAGAAAGTGCTTTTCATCTTCAACCTTCTTAGTGTCACAAATGTGACACACTCTTTCATCCCATGGTCTTTTAGGAATTGACCAATGCCTAGTTTCACTATGGAGCTTGTGAGAATTTGTTCTTATCTTAGCAATGCTTATTTTTTTCTTCACACTTGGCAAAACAGATAGATAATTTTGATATTCTAGATTAGGGTTGATTACATCCTTATAATACCTTAATTTTCTTTTTTCCTCTAACTCTTTATCACACCACATTTTCTCTGTAAATTTTGATTTGACATTTTTTTCAATAGTATCTTTATTCTACAAAATTGTGTCTTCCATGATTCCCCAATAGTTTAGCCAAGACCGAGCATCTTTATGCCATCCTCGCTTGAGTCGATGGTGGTTATGACTCGATTTTGAAGAAATTTTAGGAAGCCTCTTGTCTTCCATGTTGTTTAGTTTGTTCTTATACATTAGGTATCGAGTAATAGCCATGCTCTCAATGGGGGAGAGGCTTGTTTCTAAGAGGAGGATGGGATAGGGTGTATTTCCTTTAATTTTGAGATTATAGGTTATAAAATTCCTTTGTATTTGCTCTATCTTTCTCCAGGATTCACGAGAGATACTACAACCCCATACTTCACATCCATAAAGAATAATAGGTGTAAAACGATTCTCAAAGAGGAGTTTCTTCTTATCTCAACTCCAAAGATCAACTGATTTACAATTGTTTTCAAGCCCATAATAAGCTTTTCATCCCCCAATAATCCTTTTCTTAATGTTATAATTCCAATTGAGCTTGTGGTGAATATCAATTCCAAGATATTTGTATGAAGTCACTTCCTCCAAGTTGTTGTTGTCATATACGAAGGTATTATAAGGGACCTTATTGGATTTAATAATCATGACCTTACTCTTATTAGTATTAACAACCATTCCCATATTGGAGTAAAAATCCTTGAGGATTCTTAGTTGGTTTTCAAGATCACGGGGACTCCTTGTTAGCTTTTTAGCTCAGGAGGTACTTCGCGTGTTTTGTCTTGTATGCGGATGTTACCTTAATATTTACATTACCAGGAACTTAACTTTGTAATAGTTTTTATAAAGTTGTTTAAGTGGTTCTTTTATTAAAGTGACTTTTTAATAAAGTGTACCTTCTATTTTTAAAGTGACTTTATTTTCATAAAGCACTTATATAATAAAGTGAAATTCACTTTAATTTTAAATGAGACGTTTTGGAGGGAATGAATCATGACCCTTGATCTTGAAAAAGGCAAGATCTAATCTTGGCCTTTAGATCTAGGGTTGGGAAGGTGAAAAGACACTTTTGGGGGAGAAAATATCATTTTCAGATTATAAAAGAATGCATTGGGTAGTGTGCAAGACATGTCGAATGTCAAGAGAGGACATCGAGAGGAGAGTTAGAGAGATTTTTTGAGTATGCTTGAGAGAGGAAAGTGAGCAACAAAGAGGGCATGTTTTTCGAGGAAAGTGGGCACGATTCTCGAGAAAAAAATTCTGTGAATTTTTGGTCGAAATATTTTTCTATTGTGGGAGGCCGTATTGTATGGATCTGTACAATTTGTACAATTCCGTACAGTCCGTACAGCCATACGGGTTTGGCACATAAATCAAGGCAATTGTTGGCACAGTTTTTGAGGCGATTTTTAGATTTTCGGTGGTTGTTTTTGGGTCATACGGAACAGTCTGTATAGTGGATTGTGGCATGAAAAATGAGGTACGGAAGAGGCTAGACAATGGTACGGTTTTGGCATGGAAAATGAGGCAGATTTCTGTGGGACAGATTTGGTGCTGTGAGGTATTTTCCTTGGCTAGAAATGTTGTTTTGCTACTAATATGTACTTTTATGAAGCTGAATAATGAAATATCTCTCTCTCTCTCTCTCTCTCTCTCTCTCTCTCTCTCT
>ML783979.1:622201-643409 GCA_009831015.1 Picea engelmannii
TTTCTTCAAAGGACTTGACTGTGGAGACACAATCATTTGCTCAATTCTGTAAAATATGGGACTTGAATTAACACGCCTCACTTTTCCTAACAAAATGATGCTCGCTATGAGGAGATACACTTTATCATAGCATAGGAGATTCACCCCAAGACGGGTCCATGTCCATATAACATAACATAATAAAAAATATATATATATATATGTTTGAATTTGTTATGTTTGGATTTATCTTAACTTCAATTAATAGATCACCAAAACAATGTAATGATTATAGAGGTAGTAATATATTATAAAATATATTAATATCTTTTAATACTTTAATATTAATGAAACTTTTAATTGTTTTTCAAGTTTTACACTTTAAAAAATGTTTTTACTTGAAAAGATTTAATTTTTATCAATACTCGATAAATCTAAAGTTAAAATGTTGATAGATCTAAGATTTAAATGAATCAATAGTTGATCTAAGATTAAGATGAATCTACAGTTATATACAGATCTAAGGTTAAGATGGATTTACAGTATATACCAATTTGGTATATGACTTTAGCTTTACATTAAAATAATAATTATTATTAAATTTAATGTCAATTTAATTTAATCTCACAATCATATAACTTAAAAAAAACTTCCAAAATCCTAAACTTTCTTAACTAAATAATTATAAATAAAAAATCTTTACTCCATACCCAAATAATTATATTAAAAAAAAAACTTTGCTCACCTAGACATTTTTTTAAATCAACATTGAATCATGTAATTAATATGTACTTAATAATATGTAGTTAATATGTACTTAATAATTAAAACATAATCTTGCAATTTGGTTCCAGAATTATTCTAGCCACATTAAACAACTTAGGTTCTCAGTGCGCATTTCAAACATTATATTTATGTATTTTTTCACCATCTTCTTAACTTATAAAAGTTCAATTGTGCACTTAATCTATATTTAATAATTAAAACATAATCTTTGAACCCATAATCTTGAAATTTGGTTCAAAAATTATTCTAACCACATTAAACATCCCATCTTAGGTTCTTAGTGGGCATTTTAAGCATGATATTTATGTATTTTTTTACCATCTTCTTAACTTGGAAAAAGTTTAAGTTAAGAAATATGTCCAAGCATGAGAATGAAGACAAGATATTTTATATTTCTTAACTTATAAAAAGTTTAAGTTAAGAAATATGTTCTCAATGATCTCCGTTTCAGTTCCTTGGATTTGATTGACTCTATCCAGTTTATAGAGCTACAAGTTTGAGCTTCCCTCCTCACAACTCTTTTTAGATCTTGGGTCCCCTTTCTGTTTAGAGGACTGTTGTGGTTGTTTTTTCCCCTTCTTAATTTATAAAAAGTTCAAGTTAAGAAATATGTCTAATTATGAGATTGAAGAAAATTTTTATTTTTTCACCATCTTTTTAACTTATAAAAAGTTTAAGTAAGAAATATGTCTAATCATGAGATTGAAGATAAGATATTTTAAATAAATAAATTATGAAATAGTTTTACAGAGTGCTTTAGGGTTTAGGGTTTAGTGCAATGCGTCGCACCAGGGGGTTAGGGTTTTAGGCTTTTTCGTGAGCCGAACTAGAGTTGCAGATATTGAAGTTTTCGGAGTTTGGTTATAGCACTCAACAAGACGTCTAGATTTTAGCTTTGAAATGGATCGAGTTACTATTTTTGGTAACTGGTAGTCAGCTGTGACTGAGGTGAGCGAATCCTGTGGTTTCCAGGTGGTTGGTTGACAACCATTTATTTATTACACATGCATTACACCCTTAAAGAGTTTCCGGGGAATTGGATGTTATATTAATTTTTTTGGGGGGAAGAGCTCAATGGAGCCTAGGTGGCTAGCCATGGTCACTAGTCTTCAGACAAATTTGGAGGCTAACGTCAACACATTGATGAATGTAGCTGACTAAGCGCTTTGGCAAGAAGAAGGTCTTTTCGAGAAGGTTGATTCTGTGGTTGTTGGTACTGACAACTTAACTCATTCGACCGTAGAGAACATTTTCCCTCCGAGCTCTTGTTCTTACCTTAGCTCTGGTCTAGCTTCGTCATTTGAAGCATTCCTGCTTGATCTTTCAGGGGTTTCTCCGACTGTTGAGAAATGGTGTTCGTCACAAACACGGGAAGAGGTGTGTAAGGTGTCGTTTTACTCTAACTTGCCGAGAAACGATGGAAAGGGGGATGGAAAATCTGGGATCAGCACAAAATTGTGGAAGGCTAAAAAGGTGGTTCATAAGATGGTTCTGGATCAGACATTGGTCTCGCAGAGACTTACAGATTGGCTCTTTGTGGTTTAGTTGGGATACTCTCTTACATGTACTTGTGTAAGGTATTTCTTTCGGATTGGGTGGAACACACCTCGGGCCCACAGTTAAGATATGTCCTTGAAATAGTCGTTTTAACCAAAGGATGGTTTGGGTTTATCTGTAACTTGCCAAAGGACTCGACCCAGCTCTTAGAACATATATGGGTGATTGGTGGTTGTAGTTTAATGATTAAACGATGACGAGTCGCATTTAACCCGGAGACGAAATATTTCCAACAACGTCATTTGTGGGTTCTCCTCCCTGGCTTACCCCTACAGTGATGGAACGCGGGAGCATTGTAGGTGATAGGCAACTCTTTAGGTTCCCCCATTTCTTTATATGAGTCTATTCTCTCGGCACCTAATAGGAAAATGGGTAAAATCCTAGTGGAGATGGATATCCATGGTGGCCTTCCAGAACTCATAGAAATAGAATGGAGGGGCCGGAGGATTGTCCAGAAGTTGGACTACCTTGGCATCCCTTTTCACTGTAGCAAATGTCGCAATATCGGTCATTTGAGGAGAGATTGTTCGGGTTGGTATGTAGAGGAGATTTCCGAAGATACGACACTTCACAAAGATAATGGTGACTCAACCTTAGAAGATGACTCAACTTGGGTTGGTACACTGTACCCTTCTTTGGAGTCACCACAATCGTCGGAACGAGATGATTCATTTTCTAGTAAGTTAAAATTACATTGCCTGGCTCTGTATGCTTCTTTAACTTTATGGGAGAAGGAATAACTAAATGCCTCTCGTTTGCTGAAAAATGCTTTCTCCTCTGTGGAGTTTCCCTCGGGGGTGGTTAAGAAGGTATTAGAAAACAACCCTTTGGGCTCTGATTTACTAGTTAATAGTGTTACTTTTCCTTCTGGGGTAAGGAGGAATCAAGTATTTTGTCTCCTAGTTGTCTTGGTACCTTACCGATTTTGGAGACACTTTCAACTCAGTCCTCGAGCCTTGTTGACCCTATACTACCTCCTCTCTCCCCTTCTATGGATTTATCATAGATGGCTTCTCCCACTCCAGTTGAGTATGTACCTATCCTGAGATGTCGTGAGTCTGAGGAGGGTTATACCTCGTTGAGTGCAGTTATGGACTCTCTTATTCCTTATTTACGTGATAATAATTCTCTAGCAAAATTACCTACCTAGTTTTGAAATGCCATTTTTTACCCTTCTACTATCACTGGAGAGTTTAGTACTACGGCTGCTCATCCTGTAGAGACAAGGAAGGACAATTCTTGGTCACGAGGATTGGGAATAGAAAATTCACCAGTAAAAACAAGAAGTACGCGGAAGAAATTACAGGCGACAACTGACTCTTCTATGATTATTGATTTGTCCTCGTCTGATAGTGGGGCACTTAGAGCAGTGAAGGCCCTAGCAAGGGATAAGTAATGATTATACTCTCGCTTAATCTCAAAGGGGTTGGAGGCACCCTTATGGTCGTTTATTGGATACTACCCATCCTAATATTGTTTTCCTTCAGGAAACTCTGGTTCATGAACAAAAAGCTTGGTCCTTTGTGAATAAGTTTCTTCCTTCCTAGGTGTCTTGTGTTGTTAGTTATGTTGGTACTTCAGGCGGTCTATTGGTTTCGTGGGATCCTTACCTTTTTAATTTCGTTCCTTACCTTACTTGTGGTGGGATTTTGTTAACAGGTTCTATTTTTGCAACAAAGAGGGAGATCAATCTACTTAATGTTTATGGTCCATGTATGGAGTGTAAATCTTTCTGGAATCTTTTAGCGAACAATGGCTTTCTTTCTATGAAAAATCTAGTGGTAGTGGGGGATCGAAATTTAACTGTTTCTACTGAAGAGGTATGGGGCGGATCAGAAAACTCGGGTCCTCAAGCGGGTTTCTTTAGAGCTCTCTTTCAAGCCCACAAACTCATAGATGTACAGCCAGATAAGATTGTCCCAACTTGGTGAAATGGGCGCTCAGGTATCGATTCTATAGCTAAATGACTGGACATGTTTCTTGTTTTGGAGGATCTTCTATTGAGTGTGGGTCTGTATAGATCTTGGGTGGAGTACCCCTTCATCTTGGATCATGCCCCTATTCTATTGCAACTGGATAACACTCCTCTTTTCAAGGCATATCCCTTTAAATTTAATTCTCAATGGACTTTAGACAATGACTTCAACAGTTTGGTTCATAAATTCTGGAGTGATTAGAAATATTTATCGGAAGGAGGCCGACAACACCGTTTAATCTAGAATTTGAAGGACTTAAAAACCTGTACTAAACGTTGGGCAGAAGAATCTAAGAGACGGGAAATAAAAATGCTAGAGAACTTGGAAGGTAAAATAAAACATCATTTATACTTGTTATCGGGTGGCTCTAAACATCCGGAGGTGGAGACTAATCTCATTAAACTGGAATTTGAGAGGAATAAGTTTCTAAAAGAAAAGGAAGAATTGTGGCGATAACGAAGTCGGGCTATTTGGGTTCAGAGTGGTGACCAAAATACTAAGTTCTTTCACCAGCTTCCCAGTCACGGGAGAAATAGTAAACACATTTGGGATATCCGAGATGTCATTGGGTCAGTTCACATTGGTCAGGAGGAAATTATAGCGGAGGCTGAAAATTACTACAAAAAATTCTTTAAATGCCTGGATCATTCTTACCCAGCTGAACAGGTTGGGTGGGAGGAATTTTTACACGATTGATAAATGAGGAGGAAGCAAGTGATCTCTATAAACCAATTACTTTGTAGGAATTAAAAATGGTTTTATCCTTGTTTAAAAAAGACAAAAGTCCAGGGCCTGATGGTTGGACAATTGAATTTTTCATTCATTTCTTTGAACTGGTGAGCGTGGATCTGTTAGCGATGGTTGAGGAAACTTGGTCTAGTGGTCACATTGTAGGAAGCCTAAAATCTACTTTTTTAGCTCTAATTCCAAAATTCAATAAACCAGTAAATTTTGGGGATTTCAGACCTATTTCTTTGCGTAATCTTGTTTATAAAGTCATATACAAAGTTATTGTTGTCAAGATTAAAATGATATTATATAAGGCTCTTACGACAGAGCAGCTAGGATTCCTGGAAGGCCTCCAGATCCATGATGCAATTGGAGAAACACATGAATGCTTACATAGAATCAAAAAGAAAAATTCAAAAGCCCTGATTATGAAGCTAGACCTATAGAAAGATTATGACTATTTTAATTGGGATTTACTAAGGATGATTTTAATCCAAGTGGGTTTTGGAACTCAACTGACAAACTAGATTATGAGCTATGTGGAATCTGCGTCCTTTGTTGTCTTAATTAATGGGGAGGCCACACATTTCTTCAGAAGTGGTAAAGGATTATGACAGGGGTTCTCTCTGTTGTTTATTCTTGCGATGGAGAGTCTGAGCATTTTATTAAAATCAAGTCTACGGGAAGGAAAATTATCAGGCATTAAAGTCTCCAGACTTACAAAAATCCTTCACCTTTTTTTTGTTGATGATGTTTTATTATTGACAAATGCCACCGTGCAGGAGTGGAAGGAGATCGAGAGTCTTATAAACAAGTTTTGTATTTCCTCAGGTTTAAAGGTAAATGCAAAAAAGTCGACAGTACATTATATTAGACTATCAGAGACAAAAATTTCTCCTTTCAAGCTTATTCTTCCGTATAATTTCATGGACCTCTCCTTGGCCTTCAAATACCTAGGATATTTTTTAAAGGCAGGATTACAGAAAGTGAAAGACTGGAATTGGCTTTTGGCTAAGGTGGAAAAGAATATTGGTCACTCGAGCTATAGATGGTTATCCTTGGGCGGTAGGTATATTTTATGTAAGTATGTTCTGGAAAGCCAACCAATTTATTGGCTATCATTGGCTTCTATTCCGTTCTTTGTTCTAAAAAAATTAAGGAAAATACCTTTTAATTTTCTCTAGAACAGGATTGGTGAATCTCATCATTATCATCTTTTTCATTGGGAGACTTTATCTCTACCAAAACACCATGGTGGTTGGGGCTTCCAAAATATCTTTTCTTTCAGTAAAGCTTTGGCTGCGATGACTCTTTGGCGGGTACTAATGAAGGATAGAATTTGGCATAAAGTTATAAAGGATAAGTATCTCCCATTCACTACAATCAAGAACTGGCTCAGATCGACTACTTTCCATCAGCCTTCGGCATAAAAAATTTGGAACAGTCTTTTAAAGTCTATATACTTGATTACAAATTGGTTGAGCTGGAATCCTGGTTCGGGGCATCATGTGGTTCTTGGTAGAGATATAATTATGGGGATGAGAGACCTATCCTTTCTATCTCATTCACTTATTGATACTCTTAGACATAAACAAATTACAGTATTAGCCCAGACTTGGAGACAACATGAACATGACTCTCTTTTGACTTCTTGGGTCAACAGTTTGGATATGGACATCACTAGTGATTTGGCAGTGGAGTGGGAGCGATTATGTTGGTCACTTCAAGCCTCAGGAGTATCCATACACGATAAGGAAGATAACTTGTTGTGGATTTGGGGTGACTCTTCAGGATCCCTCACGGTAAAAAATGTTCATATGGCTTTTTTATCTACACAAAACTTGTCGATCCTTACAGGATGGAGAAAATTTTTATGGAAGTGGGACAAAATCAAACTATTTATGTGATTGGCAGTGGAGAATAAAATTTTGACTTCCAGAATAATTTACAACATAGAGGATGGTCTGGCCCAAGACGGTGTCAGTTATGCAAAGGGGATTCTAAAGATACTTCTCACCTATTCATCCACTTCTCTTTTACTAAGTTTATTTGGAAGAAAATTAAAACTATCAAAATGTACAAACATGAATGGAAAGGGAATAATTTAGATGAATGTCTCACAAAATCGACAATGGATATGACTGTACCATCCTGTTTAGCTGCTCTTATTTGCTGGTTTATTTGGTTAGAAAGGAATTCTGTCATCTTTGAAGGGAAAAAGCCATCTACTAAAGCGATTGTCATCAAGACTCTTAGTTCTCTAAAAAAGTCCGTGGTATCGAAACATCCTCCTTCTTTTAGTTCTTGTTTGATAGATCATACACTTGATTCCACAATGGATTGTTTTGATGGAGCAACTCTTGCAAATGGGAAGTGCAGTGGGGAGGGTGGTATCTTAAAAACTTCAGTCTCAACAGTTTATAAATGATACTTTAATTGTGGGGAAGGCACAAATAAGAAGGCATAGTTAATGGGTGTTTGGGAAACTCTTTTTTTAGCAAATCATCTATCTATTCACAAGCTTAAGATTATGAGAGACTCAAAAGTTATTATAGACTGGTTAAACAAAAAAAGTGAATTGTGGGCATGTGCTATTGAAGGGTGGAAGCAAATAATCAGATATTTAAGAAGCAAGTTTCTGGCAATCAGCTTCGAACACATCTATCATGAATTTAATAAGGAGGCAGACTTGCTCTCAAAGAAAGATTTACATAAACTTGAAGGAGTTATCACTTTCTTCAAATGATCAAATGGATTGGAGGGCCAAAGATGCCATATCAAAATATATTAAGTTCTGTTTTCAAATCCTCTTTTTTGGGAAAGACTTTTCAGATTAAAAATGATAAAAAACAATTGTATTTTCAATCTTATTATACCTTGAGCAAAAAAATTATATTATACTAATATAATCATATAATTGAACTAATTTTCTATTAAAAAAAATAGTTATAATTCTTATTATATTTAAATGAGTAATTTTTATCAAGATTAAATTATGAAGATGAATTGCATTTATTGATAAGTTGATTGAAGTACCTTAACTTTTGATTGATTATAAAGCAATTTTTTTATTATTAAGAATTGGGTTAACCAGTACGGTTTAAAAACTCTCAAATGATGAAGATTTTCAATCTTCAAATCCATTAAATAATTTACATCTTATATACATATAATTATTTAATATATATATATATATATATATATATATATATATATATATATATATATATATATATATATATATATATATAATAAATTGATTATTAATCATTTTTTTATTAATTTTTATTAATTAAAGTAATTATTAATAATTTTTTTTATAATTTTTATCAATTTTCATTAAGTAAAAACCATTTTCTATATAATTTTAAAATTTTTTATTTTACTCATTTACACAATATAAATTATAAAATTAAATATCTTATCAATATAAATATTTATTAAAATTTTCTATTTTAATCATTTACATAATGATGATGACTAACTTCTACTAAAACTTAATTAAATATCATATAATTTAAATTTTGTAATTTAAATATAAATTACAAAATTAAATATCCTATCAATATAAATATGCATTTATTATCATTTACCAAATATTTTTATTAATCATATAATTTAAATGCTAAATCAAAAATTTAATTTAAAAACAGTTTAATAAACGTGTATAGAAAATTAATAAATTCCAATTAATAATAATAAAAAATATGTAAAAGGTTTGTAAATAATAAAAAATATGTAAATATTTTTTAAATCAAGATACTTTGAAGTAGGTTTCATAGAGGGTTTATTTAAATAAACTATTTTTAAGTTTTTTTTAATTCACAAAGATTGTTCAAAACAATACATATCTTTCATATTAGGTAGTACATTTGATTTAACTGAATAATTTTATTTTTTCATCTTAAATAAGTAAGTAGGATGGAAATATTTGATAGATATTTAAAGATGTAAAAATATAATTACTTAACCTAGTTTACTTTTCAAAAAAGTAAGATGGAAATATTTGATAGAAATATAAAGATGTAAAAATATAATTACTTAACATAGTTTATTTTTCAAAAAAGTAGGATGGAAATATTTGGTAGAAATATAAAGATGTAAAAATATAATTATTTAACCTAATTTACTCTTCAAAAGAATAATTTTCTCTTTTCACCTTAAGTAAGTATGATTGAAAAAATTAATCCAAATATAAATATAAAGATGTAAAATATAATTAATTAACCCACAAACTAGAAAATCCCATATTTTACGTTGATATATATAAATATATTATGACCTTAAATAAATTAACATCTTCATAAATTAATAAAAAATAAATTTATAAAAAAAATAGATAAATTACATTATCATATTAGTATAATTATTTTTAATAATTATTTTTAAAAAATGAAATGAGATAAAATGTTTTGTTATATTTTCAAAGAATTAATAAAAAGAAGTAGATGATGCAATGCAAAACTAACATATTAAATATTTTTTAAAATATAATATTTTCAAAGAATTAATAAAAAGAAGTAAATGATGCAATGAAAAACTAACATATTAAATATTTTTTTAAATATTAAAAACAAACATTAAATAAATAAATATTTTTCTTATATAAATTATAACATAAATTTAAATACTTAAATTTTAAAATTGTGTAATATTTTTAATTTTCATTACTAAATTTACACAAAATATATTTAAATTAATAATTATATTAATGAATTCACCTATTATTCATTCACATAACATTAAAAAATTATGATTTTTTTTATAAATTATAATATAAATTTAAAAACTTAAATTTCAAAATATGCAAAATTTATTATTTTCCTTACTAAACTTACATTAAAAATATATTTGATATATTTATCAATGCATGTATTTTTCATTCACTTAATATAATATCATAAAATTATGATCATGATCATGATGCTGATTAATGTCTACTAAGACCAAATTGGTCTATTATATCTTAAGAGGGTAAGTGATTACTTATGATTTTTTAGAATTTCGTTTTTGTGCTCGAAAAACATTAAGAGAAGCTTTACAAGATCACCATACTTTTGTTGAGTTAAGAGGTTACGAAGGTTGGTAGTGTGACTCATATTTTGAAAATAAGATCTAATATGGGTATAGGCTAGACAATCTAAGAGAAAGTGCTTTTCATCTTCAACCTTCTTAGTGTCACAAAGGTGACACACTCTTTCATCCCATGGTCTTTTAGGAATCGACCAATGCCCAGTTTCACTATGGAGCTCGTGAGAATTTGTTCTTATCTTAGCAATGCTTATTTTTTTCTTCACACTTGGCAAAACAGATAGATAATTTTGATCTTCTAGATTAGGGTTGATTACATCCTTATAATACCTTAATTTTCTTTTTTCCTCTAACTCTTTATCACACCACATTTTCTCTGTAAATTTCGATTTGACGTTTTTTTCAATAGTATCTTTATTCTGCAAAATGGTGTCTTCCATGATTCCCCAATAGTTTAGCCAAGACTGGGCATCTTTATGCCATCCTTGCTTGAGTCGATGGTGGTTATGACTCGATTTTGAAGCAATTTTAGGAAGCCTCTTGTCTTCCATGTTGTTTAACTTGTTCTTATACATTAGGTATCGAGTAATAACCATGCTCTCAATGGGGGAGAGGCTTGTTTCTAAGAGGAGGATGGGATAGGATGTATTTCCTTTGAGCTTATAGGTTACAAAATTCCTTTGTATTTGCTCTATCTTTCTCTAGGATTCACGAGAGATCCTACAGCCCCAGACTTCACATCCATAAAGAATAACAGGTGTAAAACGATTCTCAAAGAGGAGTTTCTTCTTATCCCAACTCCAAAGATCAACTGATTTACAATTGTTTTCAAGCTCATAATAAGCTTTCCATCCACCAATAATCCTTTTCTCAATGCTATAATTCCAATTGAGCTTGTGGTGAATATCAATTCCAAGATATTTGTATGAAGTCACTTCCTCCAAGTTGTTGTTCTCATATACAAAGATATTATAAGGGACCTTATTGGATTTAATAATCACAACCTTAGTCTTATTAGTATTAACAACCATACCCATATTGGAGTAAAAATCCTTGAGGATTCTTAGTTGGTTTTCAAGATCATGGGGACTCCTTGTTAGCTTTTTAGCTCAGGAGGTACTCCGCATGTTTTGTCTTGTATGCGAATGTTACCTTAATATTTACACTACCATGCACTTAACTTTGTAATAGTTTTTATAAAGTTGTTTAAGTGGTTCTTTTATTAAAGTGACTTTTTAATAAAGTGTACCTTCTATTTTTAAAGTGACTTTATTTTCATAAAGCACTTATGTAATAAAGTGAAATTCACTTTAATTTTAAATGAGACATTTTGGAGGGAATGAATCATGACCCTTGATCTTGAAAATGGCAAGATCTAATCTTGGCCTTTGGATCTAGGGTTGGGAAGGTGAAAAGACACTTTTGGGGGGGAAAATGTTATTTTCGGGTTATAAAAGAATGCATTGGGTAGTGTGCAAGACATGTCGAATGTTAAGAAACGACATCGGGAGGAGCGTTAGAGAGATTTTCTGAGTATGCTTGAGAGAGGAAAGTGAGAAACAAAGAGGGCACGTTTTTCGAGGAAAATGGGCACGATTCTCGAGAAAAATTTTCTATGAATTTTTGGCCGAAATATTTTTCTGTTGTGGGAGGCCGTACTGTATGGATATGTATAGTTCGTACATTCCGTACAATCGTATGGATTTGGCACAAAAATCAAGGCAATTTTGGCATGATTTTCGAGGCGATTTTTAGATTTTCGGTGGTTGTTTTTGGGTCATACGAAATGGTCCGTACAGTGGACTGTGGCATGGAAAACGAGGTACGGAAGAGGCTGGACAGCGGTATAGTTTTGGCACGAAAAATGAGGTAGATTTATGTGGGACAGATTTGGTGTTGTGAGGTATTTTCCTTGGCTGGAAATGTTGTTTTGCTGCTGATATGTACTTTCCTGAAGCTGAATAATAAAACTTCTCTCTCTCTCTCGTTGGGTTTCCCCACATTGGGGTTTTCCTTGGCATTTGCCTAAATTTCTGCGTGTTATGGGTTGTTGTCCACTGTGTATTTCCGCTGCATATTTTGCTTAGCAGTGTGTATTTCTGCTTATGGAAATTTCTGAATGTGGGTTTTATGCATTTCTGAAATTTATGAAGACAGTTATCTCTAGGTTGCTAAGTGTTTGACAAAATATTATCTTGCTGATTTTTGTCATTAAAAATCTACACTCTGTTCCATAATAACAATATCATCAGCATAAAGAAGAAGATTGATGACTATAGCAGTGAGAGTAGGGGCGAAACAAGCTGATTTTTCCAAGAAATCTTCTAACTTGACAATGTATATGCCAAAAAGGGTAGGGGAGAAGGGACAACCTTGTTTGACTATGATATTGCAGTTAATCTCTTTTGACTAGCCCTCAGTGTTTTTAAACTTAGCAATAACGTTCTCATACATCCTTATTGCAACAACCCTCAACTTGAGAGACACTTTTATCTCTTCCAACTTATTCTAAAGGTTTTTCCTAGGAACCATGTTAAAAGATTTTCTAAAGTCGACAAAACAACAAAAAAGAATGGTTTTAGTATTATGGAACTCCTCTGCAATGATCCTAAAGGTAAAAAGATGGTCCACAATTGAATGATATCTCCTAAACCTGGCCTGGCCTTTAGCTCTTTTACCGTGACTTTATAGCCAAAGGATAATATTCTTTTCTAAAATAATTCCATAACGCTTGGATAAAATCGGGCTAATCATAATGGTCCTATAATTAGAGGGAATGTTTCTATCCCCATTTTTAAAAATAGGAACAATGAGGCTTTACGTCCAGGGTTTAGGGAAGCCCTTCTTGACTGCTAAATTGAAGAGATTGTGTATGTGAGGGATAAGGATAGGCCCTCCGAATTTTAAAAAATTCAGCTTGGTAATCTTCGATGTCCTTATCTTTCCCATTTGCAAGTTGCTTAACCCTGAAATCTATGTCATCTAAAGAAAAAAATTCATCCTTTGTAGGGACAATAGGAATGGTGTCCATGGCATTAGGGAACTCATAAAGAATTTAAGGTAGGAATTACAGTCCCTTAAGGGAATCCTATTATTTTCTTTAGTATTGCGGTTTAGAATTTGGCTCTAGAACTTCTTAGGATCCAGATTATATAGTTGTGAAAGTTGCTCTTGCATATTATTGATATAGTACCTTTTTTTCCTTTTAATTAGGGCTTTGTACGTATTGATCTTATCGACTTTTAAGGACTCATTAAAAACATCCCTAATGGATTTCCTAGAAATTTTACATTTTTTATCATACCAAGGGTTGGTCGTTCTATTATTCTTTTTATAGGACACTCGAAAGAAAACTTCTTAATAGAATTGGAAAGGGTAGTTGTAAAATTATGATAGAGTTCTTCAATTTTGTCCTTATAAGTTAGGAGATTTAATTTACAATTTAAATTCTTTAAGAAAATTCCAACTTTACTTTTGTCAAAGCATAGATTCTTTTGATTATCAGAATTCTCTTCAATGGCGCTCATATGCATGAAAAAGTTTGTATTTAGGGTTAAAGGTTTATGATCAGAGTCAGGCTCATGGTCATTTAAAAGGTCAAAAGTTTCTATTTGGTTGGAAACGAGGATATCAAATATCACATAATCTACAACACTACTGCCTAGTCCATGAATACAAGTCATTTGGTTGGAGTTTGGCCACTTCATTACTCCATTGAAAATGATTAGGTCTTGAGAGATGCAAATCTTGACCAACTCAGTACCAAACAAATTCTCAATTAGGTTTTTAGAGCTTCTTTTGTAGCTATTAGATAAAACAAGGTCTTCATCTAGCCATAAAGGATTATGGTTGGAATCAATACTTAAAAGAGTAGCTTGTTTAGTTGTAGTCCTAGCATTAAATTCTCCTAGCAGGAGGATATTACCTTCATTTTTCAAACTATAAATATCTTGTTCTAAATTATTATAGGGACAATTGTTATCTAGATTGTTTTTCTTATAAAAAGTAGAATTAATAGGTGCAAAATAGAAAATTTCTATATACATATTCTTAGCATTGGTGTCTGAAATTTCTATCCAAATGTACTGATTGAGAGGGTCAATCTAATGAAGTTGAATGTGAGGAGAAATGCACTTTCTAATATAACAAGATATGACTCCTATCCCTCTACGGTGGGATTTTTTGTTCCATGCCAACCATAAGAAAAATCCTTCTATATTAGGGACATTAGACTCCTCATGCTCCCATGTTTCAACTAGACAGATAATATCAATATCACTCGGGATCTAACTTATCATAGGATCTTTGCGCCATGGAAAGCCATGACAGTTCCAAAAAATGATCAAGAGTGTTCCAAATTCCTATTTATTATTATCCTTTTGGTCTCTATCCCTAACAATATCTTTTTGATTTCTAATTATTGTCCATTTTCTTTCTTTCCTAGCTTCTTTTACCTTTTGAACTTCCTTCCTTAATTCAGCTTGGTCTTCGGGAGTGAGGTCTTCATTTATAAATATTCTCGACCCTTTTAAGCTAGGAGATTTACTAAGTATGCTATATTTATGGTCATTACAACTTACTTTGACACAGATCAACCTATCTTTGTGATCAGTTATTTTTCCTAGCCTCTTTGTTTCTATGAGGTAAGTTGTATCAATTTGTGATTTATTATTTAATTCTTCTTTTACTATTGCTAGTGTATCCTCCTCTTGTTGTTATTTTGTACCAAAAATTATGAGGTTCAAAGCTCTTTTGTTACGCTCATGGTCCAACTCAATTAGCTTATCCATTTCCTCTTTGATGGGTTTGATATCCAATTTGTTTTCCATATTATTGAGGTTCAAATTGTTGGTTAGTTTTTCTTCTAGATCTTTAATCCTATCTCTCAAGTTGTGATTTTAGTGTTGGTTTTTCGATTTAGGGTTTCCAGTGTAAATCACAGAGTCTTTTGATATACACAATTTATGCACATATAGCAGCACATTTAGGGCTGAGTAACTATTTTTTCCCTTTTAGGGAAGGAACCTTTTCTTATATCATCGGTTGGGGTTTCTCCATTGTCCATGCCTTCCATATAGAATACCATCTATTTCCATGGTTAGTTGGGGTTAGTTATTTCTAGCCTCAACAATAGCACTTAAGATGTATTGGAGACTCCACTATTGAATTTTTTTTTGTGTACAATATCTCGAGAAGTTTTAAGGAGGTCGAATATCTAGAGGAGGGACCCATACTGTCCCGTTTTGGTTGTGGACTTCACCAAACAGGAAGTCAAGATTTGGAAATTTTTTAATGAGGTCAGATATATGGAGGAGGAACCCTTACCATCTCGTTTTTGTCATGGAGTTCACCAAATAGGAAGCCAAGGTTTACTTTCAAAATGATTACAATTTCTCCATTAATTGGAGTAAATGGATGACTAGAGTAGGCAATCTTGTGAAAGGGTGTAATACATACAAGTATCGTACAAAAAATCACATTCTATGAACAAGATCAGAATAATCTATGTAGTTTCTCTCGGTCTCTCTGGAACTTCTCTGCGGTTTTCATAAATTGTTTTTGGCTTCTTCAACCCGTTGAGCAATTGGACATGTGAAATGAGGTGAGTCACTTTTTACTTTGATTCAATTTTAATTTAAAATATATTTATAATTAAAGAGATTTAAATATTTTTTATTTATTTTTTATTTTAAGTTTCATAAGTAAAAGTTGATTTGAGAGATAATAATTAATATCATTATTATCAATTAAAAAAAATTATTTTCCATTTTTAAAGTTAATCCAAAATAATAATTGTTACATTTTTTTCTCTTCTTTTCAATATGAGCACTCCACCACCTATTCCAAAAACTCATCCTAATAGGGGGAGGCCCCCCAAAATCACCCTAGAGATCCTTTATTATTATATGGAATCAATAGAAAAAATGAGAGAAGAGAGAGATGCCAAAATCCAAATAGAGTTAGAATCATTAGAAAAAATGAGTGAAGAAAGAGACGTAAAACTCAAAATAGAGCTAGAGGCAATGATTGATAAAAAAAATTAAAGATATAATTCAAACTCAAATAAAGGATATATTCTTACAGTTCAAGAGTGAATTGCAGATAATGAAGGATATGATTCAAGAAATGCAAAAACATAAACAATCAACTAAGGAAGGAGGGGTTGAAGAAAATCACAACTTGAGAGATAGGATTAAAGAGCTAGAAGAAAAACTAACCAACAATTTGACCCTCAGTAATATGGAAAACAAATTGGATATCAAACCCATCAAAGAGGAAATGAATTTAAGTTAATCAAACTGGACCATGAGCGTAAATAAAGATCCTTGAACCTCATAATTTTTGGTATAAGGAACACCAAGAAGATGATACACTAGCAATAGTAAAAGAGGAATTAAATAATAAATCACAAATTGATACAACTTACCTCATAGAAGCAAATAGGCTAGGAAAAATAATTGATCACAAAGATAGGTTTATTCGTGTCAAAGTAAGTTGTAATGACCATAAATATAGCATACTTAGTAAATCTCCGATCTTAAAAAGGTAAGGAATATTTATAAATGAAGACCTCATTCCCGAAGACCAAGATGAATTAAGGAAGGAAGTTCAAAAGGTAAAATAAGCTAGGAAAGAAGGAAAATGGACAATAATTAGTAATAGAAAAGCTATTGTTAGGGATAGAGACCAAAAGGATAATAATAAATAGGAATTTGGGACACTCAGGATCCTTTTTTTGAATTGTCGTGGCTTTCCATGGCGCAAAGGTCCTATGATAAGTTGGATCGTGAGTGATATTGATATTATATGTCTAGTTGAAACATGGGAGCATGAGGAGTTTAACGTCCCTAACATAGAAGGATTTGTCTTATGGTTGGCACGGAACAAAAAATCCCACCGTAGAGGGATAGGAGGCACAACTTGTTATATTAGAAAGAACATTTCTCCTCACATTCAACTTTATAAGATTGACCCTCTCAATCAGTACACTTGGATAGAAATTTCAGACACCAATCCTAAGAAGATGTATATAGAAATATGCTATTTTGCACCTATTAATTCTACCTTTTATAAGAAAAACAATCTAGATAACAATTGATCCTATAATAATTTAGAACAAGATATTTTTAGTTTGAAAAATGAAGGCAATATCCTCCTGCTAGGACTGCAACTAAGCAAGCTACTCTTTTAAGTACTGATTGCAACCATAATCCTTTATGGCTAGATGAACACCTTGTTTTATCTAATAGCTACAAAAGAAGCTCTGAAGACCTAATTGAGAATTTGTTTAGTACTAAGTTGGTCAAGCTCTGCAACTGTCAAGACCTAATAATTTGCAACGGAGTAATGAAGTGGCCAAACTCCAACTAGATGACTTGTATTCATGGGCTAGGTAGTAGTGTTGTAGATTATGTGATATTTGATATCCGATATCCGATATAGTGTTATAAAGAAGAATTATATTATTTTATATTCCGTTAGGATATCAAAAAGTAGTATTATGTAGACTTCACTAAATATAGCTTCCAAACATTCCATTAAGTAACGAACATATCATTTTTCTTAGTATGTCATAATGGCAAATAATCCATTTTGAATATATAGATGAGTGTCATTTTTCAAATGTGGCGAGTAAAACCCGTGTTTGAAAATCATGTTAAATTTGGCTGAGTAAAACCTTTGTTTGAAGAATGTGTCATCACAAATCATGGGTTTCTTTGTCAAAATAATATATATTTGATTACTTCATTATATTTGAATATCTTTACTATAATACTTCATTATATTTAATTTTTGATGTATTTTATTATTTTATTTATTAAAATACTAAAAATGTTTTTATTTTATTTTATTTATTAAAATATTAAAAATAGTTGTGTCGGTACTCAAGGTTTGAAAACCACATGCGCATCACAAGTCAGTAATGTGTGCGTGCTAAGACAAATGCATGAAGCAATGCCAAGGTTCAGAGTTTGCGTTAGAAGATTTGTTTGGGTGCACCAAAGCCATTTTGTATTGCGCTCTACGCGTACCGACCCAATCCCAATTTTGTATTGCACACAAGAACATAAAAGAGAGTGCATGTACTCTGAATCTGAGTGTATCTTTCAAGAATCATTGTAATTTATTGTGTAACAACCTGACTAAGCATGGTCAAGGTTATGGATGAATTCACAATTTAGTTATGATTTCCACACTCCACAAAATATATGGGGGGACACATGCAGATATATAATGGGTTGGGATTTTTGAGTAAGGAGAGAGTTCATCATTGCAAGAGAGAGTCAACTGGGATGGAGAGAGAGTTCCAAGTTTCGATGTATCTATGTTTACATTCTACTTTATAGTAATATGTCAATAAGCTATGGAGGAATGAATGAATGATTTATCACTAGGTTTATTGTATGTTATGTCCCTTCACATCTCACACAAGACTAATGGTCTCCATGATTCTCGTGGCATCTTGGGTGAGAAATTCTTCGGTCTTCGAGTGAAGAATGAATATGCTAACACCTACAGGGTTTTGTTGGTAAAATATTAATGAACCCTAGGTATTTAACCCCCCAACAAGAGTAAAGGCCAACAAGTTTCCTAAAGGGATTGGATCCATTAGTGAGGAGCAAGGATTTTATTCACCAGTGGGCAAGGTTTGATTCCCACGAGGGCTTGAGGTAGTGGTCGAATTTGTGGTTGCAACCAAATAGATTATATTAAATGATCTCGTGACCTGTGCACACATAAGTGGATCAAAGATCGCCCTCATATGATTCAAATTTTTAAGGGGTGACAGGAGTGGAAGGGGTCTTGATAGATCCTGATGGAACAAAGAAAATTTATTTTCCATGGGGACTAGGACTTGCCTCCAACAACCGAGAAAAATATATATCCTTGTTCACGAGGTTAAGATTATCAAACATTGAAATGGTAAAAAAATTGGTGATTTTGAGGGACTCATAAATCATAATTAAGACGAAAAAAGATTGTAAAAATAATGAGTGAAAATATTTGGACACTTTAAGACTCCAACAAGAGATCGTAAAATTTGAAGAGGTAACCTTCTACGAGATTCTCATAGGAAATAACGATATGAAGCTTATAACCTTTTTCCGTATTCTTATAGGCTTGTTAAAGAAGCATCATATATGAAACAATGAGTTCTCCACAAAAAAATATGGAGAAAAGGAGGTCTACTTTCCCTAACCCCCACCTCCATGATTCAATATTTGTTAATGAGAAAAAAAAATGGGTTTTTCCAAGCCCATATTATTTTAATTTTTTAATTATGCCTCTTGACACTTATGAGGAAACCTCGATGCCATATGTCAAGTCAATTTTTTCTCCACCTTCCTCCCATGTTATGTCAAGTCAATTTTTTCTCCACCTTCCTCCCAAGAACATGGGTTGTATTTTGATTAAAATCCTATACTTGGCCCTCATTATTCAACCCATCACGAAAACAATTTCTAAAGGTGGGATTTTTGGGATCCATGTGAGGAGTGTGCTCCTTCCGATTTCTAGTTTGTCACCCACGAGTGCTCCATTCATGAATTGGACAGGGTTATGTTGTTGGCTCCAGAGGATAATTTTCAACATTTGGATCATGGAAAGCCTGGGTAGGCCTCTTTTGCGGTATCAGATTTCCTCTTGCCCCTCCCTCGGCTCAGATCAATGACTTCAAGTTTTTTCATCTCTCCTCTATTACTTTCTTCTTTGGCTAAATAATTCAACATATCTCCACTTATTCCTATTTCCAGATGATCCTTTCTCATCAAGTTCAAGAATTCAGGGGACTCGTGGCTTTCACTTCAACATTGTTATGATTCTATGGTTCTCTTGCAACCCAATAACACCTTTCCTTGAATTTTTCTTTTTTTTCTTTCTCTATGTTTTGTGAGATTGTTCTATGGTTGTGTCGAGAAAAGCATTCTACAGTTCAATATTAGGTTGTGTGATTCTGTATCTAAACTCAATGTGGAGATGATACATGTCACTCTTAAATAATAATAAAACAAAATTAAGTAAATGAAAATTCTATATGTGTTCTCTAACCTTTTCCAAATGAAACACACACACACACACATATATATATATTCAAATTAAATTAAACTAACCTAATTAAACCAAGATAAAAGAATATTAAAAAGACTAATTCGCAAGGAATATAACTTAACAGTCGACTTCCCCTCATGCTCCATTATCTCGCACTTTGAGATCCACTATCTCCACCTGCAACTGCATCTCCGACTCCATTATCTCCACTTCGGGTTCCAACATCTCTAGGTATTTATCATATGCTAAATTATCACAAAAATATATTATGTTATTAAAATGTACTAATTTTTGAAAAATGAGCGCATTTCGAACCGGTTCTGTGCATAGACCCATAGACCTTCCTCAACCCGTTATAGAGTGAAAAAAGAAGAGTTTGCACCTCGAGAGATTTGATCCCTCTTAGCGCTTCCTAGAACTTAAGTTAAGATGGGTTTATGATGATTTCTATGTTACCTCTATTGGCGTGATCTCTCCCTGCACCACAACCATGTGGCACAGGGAACTCGACAACTCTAACTTCAGAGATCATCGTTTTTTCTCTCTAAAAAAGAAAATAAAGAAGCATGAAGAATAAATAATCCATTTGATAGATATCAGGCTACACAAAATGAAGCTAAATATTGAGAAATTAAGCTAATTCTTTAGACCTAGGTAGATCATGGATACAAAATAGCTAAATTAAGGCAAGAAAATAAAATGTTAAAGCACTGCATTATTGCTTTCTCATCTCCCACAACAATTCAAAGGTAGTTGTCTTTGGGCTCTGATGTGATAGCTAAATAAGCTATAGTGATGCAACCACAACTAAACCAAGGTCAAAAGGCAAGTGCCTAGGATTTGGTAAATTTAGATTTGAAGTTGTATTCACTACTATTTTTTTGATGTTTTTCAAAGTACAATTAATATAAGGGATCTATGTAAGGATGTATACAAGTAGATACTTTAGGAAACTCCTGGCTCTCTGGGATGGATCCCCTTTTTGTAAAAGGAGGGTATATAAGTTTATTAAGAGGTCTGTTTTGAACTTATTGAAGTTTTTTAAAAATATTTACTATACAAATCCACTGTTTTTTTAAAGATATTTACTATACAATTCG
>ML783979.1:643632-672871 GCA_009831015.1 Picea engelmannii
AGTATGTAGGGAACTTATACAACTGAGATCTATAAATAATAATAATAATAATAATAAAATGTAAAATTTTAAATATTTAAAAAATATCAAATTAAGATTAATTTAATTTATTATTATTATAAACTAAGATGAATTTACTTTAATGTATTCATAAATATAGTTAAATCAATTAAAATTTAATATCACATAACTCATAATTAAAAATTTGATAGTGTGGGTCTATATAAAACAATGCTTAACAAATTAACAAATTTCCATAGTCAATGATGTTTTTTAGCAAAAAAAATTGTCTTAGAATCTTATTATTCCATAATTAACAATTGAAACTTGATACCATGGAATTATATAAAATAGTTAAGAAAGATTCCTATTGTAATGTTTCCCAAGACACCCACTGAGCACACACACTCTTTGGGAAGACTTGGGGACGAGACGAACAAGAGAACACAAAGGGTCACACAATCGATTGGGCTAACAAAGACGTGTGGGTGTGAGCAAGGGCATATTGGGAACACAATGGTGACATGTGACACCAAGGGGGCACACACATTGCATGCCTTAGAATGATTGACGAAGACTTGGGTTGTGTTTGGGCAAGGGCGGGGCAGCTTGGGAGCATGCCCAAGGAGTGGACCCATATTCCCTTGGAAACATGTGTGCATTGGAGAGATTGGAAAACCCCATCAACACACCCATGAGGATTCACAACGATAAACATAAGAGAATGCACAAGGCAAGGGGCACACACCCAAGGATGGGACACGTCGGTCCAAGAGACATGATGGTTAATGGGCGTGCGGGTTTTTTTGGGCGCATTCGGTCCACAAAGGGGTGTGACGAGTCGTTTGAGTGTGGGTTCGCAAAGCTGTGTGACACACCCAAAAGACATGAGGTTTTACACAAGTGACTCTTGGAGTCCCTATAAGAGAACAATGGTGCACAACCAAGGAAGGAAGGAATATTGGCAAGAGATTTGGAAACAAGTCTAAGGCAAGGCAGGATTGAGGCATAACTACCAAGATGGAAGAAAAGAAACCAAGGGTGGGAGGCTCTAGGATATTTTGGGAAAGTATAGAAACATAGGTATGTTGGAGGCATGTGTGAGGAAAAACCAAGATCTATGTTATTTTGGTGAAATTCCACGAAAATGAAGGTACAACAAGTCTACAGTTGAGGGCACATCTGAAGTGCACCATAGGAGGTTGCAGAGATGGTTACAACAAAGAGTATTGGTGTGCTGAATTTGTGTATGAGTGTCTTGGTGAGGTGAGGTGAGTCGTGTGACTCTTCCCAAGTTGTAAGCCGAGCCGATAGTTCTCATGCTGTAATTGTTTCACAATAATAAAGACTTAGTCTCGTGTTAGGCATAGTTCATGCAATCCACATTGGTGAGGGCTTGGTCAAGTGGACTGACCCATTGTAGAGACAACCTAAGTGTAGAATTGCTGTTTTTTGAAAAAAGTGAAGGGTCGAGTTACAAATGAATCCATGTGAATTGGCCAAGCACATATTTCTGAGGGTGAACTGAGCACTTGGGAAAGGCGAACATATGCATGATTGTTGCAGAACTTGTCATAGACCTGATCACATGGTTGATCGTAGAGTTTTGAAGATGCCTTGAGATGAACTATTGGGTACCTTGGATGAACCATTTGTAAGTAAAGTGAAGATACTTGGAGGACCATCCATGGATGAGTTACATGCATATTGTAGTGACACCGAGAGGGAGCCCAAGACCAACAAAATGAAGGATCAACTCATTATATTGGAGAAGACTATTGAGAAGATGATGGATGCATTGTGCCAGCATGGTGAGAAGGTTGATTAGATAGAGATTGAGATAGGAAGGATGAAGCATTGGTTTAATGAAGTCATTCAGGAGTGTCAGGAAACTACAAATGTGATTATCAACACCTTGACGAACGATGTTCAGGATAGACTCAAGGAAGCATAGGACACAATTGCCACAGTCACACAGAGGTTGAAGGACCAAGATGACACCATCACATTGTTGAAATGAGCTTTGGATAACATATAGAGATATGTTGTCATGCTGATGAGGATCAATATAAAGGAACCCCAACTATATGATGGTACTCACAATGCCAAGTTACTTGGCAACTTTTGTTGGCACATTGAGTAGTACTTGGAGCAACTGAAAAAAAGTTTGGATGAATCCAAGGTGAACGTTGCAACGATGTTCTTGACAGGAACAACTAAGAATTTGTGGAGGAAGCGGGTGGAAGAATTGGAAGCTGGGAAAATCATTGAGAAGATTGAAAACTGGGTAGAGATGAAGGCATCCTTGAAGGCAAAGTTTGGATCGGGGAACCAAACATGGATCGCAAGAAATCATTTGTTGGATCTCAAGCACGTTGGTAAGACCCAAACCTACATCAAGGAGTTCATGAGGCTCATGTTGGAGATGAAATACATGTTATAGGAAGACAATATTTTCTACTTCATGAATGGTATGTAACCATGGGCATAAAGTGAGTTGTGACGAAAAAATGCACATACTATTTCAACAACAATCACCACAACGAACAAACTATTGGGATTTTGGGGTGAACCCAAGGCATGTACTATGAACAATGAGGATGCCCAAGGTGAGAAGAAACAAAAATGGAAGGGGAAGAGGAAGGACAAAGGAAAAACTGAGACGTCCAAGGGAAACAAATACTATTCTAAGAAAACACATGCAACAAAAGAGAAGAAGCTGATTTTGTGTTGGATTTGTACCAAGGAGAACTATGTGAAGAATTGTCCATTGAAATAGAAGTTTAATTCTTTAGAGAAGTAATACAATCCAACTGTTGGAGTCTTGCAGGTATTGAATGCTATCATGGAGGGTGATCCATGGAGAGCCAAGAGTAAGATGAGACAAAATTTTACTATGTGCAGGTCGAACTCAATGGGAAGTTAGTGATAACCATGGTGGATAGTGGGGCGATTCATAAATTATTGATGGAAGAGATAGCGTAGAGGTTTGGGTTGCAGCCAGAACCAACACAAATAACCTTCAAGAAAATCAACGTAGGTGTAGAGAGGGTCATTGGTGTATCCAAGGACATCTTGTTGAAGCTTGGTGACTAGTGCGTAAAGGAAAGTTTCATCATTGTTCCTATGGACGATTTCAAATTTGTGTTGGGACAAGACTTCATGAGGAAGGAAAAGGCAACACCTATTTCTCACATGAACAGTTCAACCATTTTCTTAGGATATACTCCATGTTCGATTCCTACCATAAGGAGAAAGAAATGAGGCACACAATTGTCTTCCTTGCAAATCGTTGTTGCAGAGAACTAGAGAAGACAACCTTGTGGGGATGAACTTGGACGATGTGGGGTGATGGTTGGATAGTATAACACAGAGAACAAAAGGAAGATAGTGTCAGTGGAACAAAGTCTTGTCAATGTTGAAGAGATAGTTGGATATTTGGATAAGACAGTGGATGGCTTGGATGATTTATTTTTGAAAGTTGATGAGTGGAAACGAACATCAGAGGAAGTCATCGAGATGAGGATGCTAGAGAATTTCATTGAACAAGAGAAGAGACAATCCATTGACCAAGAGGATGTGAGGGAGACACAACAAAATTGGTGCAAGAGAACCAAGGAAGAGGTTGATTCCTCCTCTAGCAAACTTGGACATGGTGAATGGCCATATGACCCTGAGTTAGAACGAATCATGGAGGAGTGTGAAGGAACAATTGGTTCAAGTGTACTGTTGCTTATGTTCATAACATAGAATTATGGTGACTCTTCACCGATCACATTTGGACATATTGGAGATGAGGGAGATGACCCAACTAGCCATCCCCCTTCACCTTCAAACTAGACCACAACACATTGACTCATTGTATCATTGGGAGGCAGTGAGACCAATGGGTTTCCTAGAGGAGGATGCTTAGTAAAAATTGTTGAGAACGTAGTGGGTGACTTGACAGATTGGAGGAAACAAGGACTTGCATATGTGACGAGTTTGCAGACAAAAATGCATGTTTGAACATAAATATGTGAGTTATTGAGACAAAGGCGTGAAAATTGGACTACCTACCCAATTAGTCAAAGTCACAAGGGGATGCAACGCACAGAAGCATGGGTAGACAAAATGAAGTATGGAAGCAATAGTAAGTCAAAGAGTAGAGACACTTTGTATACTCATGTAACTTCCTAAGGGGAGTTTTCCTTGATGATAGCAATTGAGGAGACAAAGTCATTGAGTGGTGACACAATTTGGAGATGGGGTAGAGATACCATAGAGATAAACATATGTTGTCGGTGATGGAAAAAACTTGGAGTGGGGGAGGATGTAAAGTAACACACTTGACCCCTAAATACCCTTTCTTGGGATGGGGCATCAATTTTTCTTTCTTCCTAACTACCTCAAATCCTAACTCCAGGATCTCCATTGGGTTCTTCTTGCCACGAGCTTTCTAACAATCGTCACCACACTAAATTCTAAGCTCAGGTCTATAATTTATGGCCTCCCAAATCTATCTGGGGCGTTATCAATTGGATTCTTCGGCGTTCAGCACTGAACATACCGATTTCCTAATCCCCAAAGTCCTGAAACCCTGCCACGTGGCCTTAGCCATTCGACATTCGACATTCGATGGTCGGAAATCGACATTTTGACGATCGACGATCATTGTTGGATGTTCTACAGTTGACGATCTTTGTGAACATCCCCTTTTTTCCATACTATGCCCAAAAATCTCGAACTCTCGAAATATCGCCATGTGGCTTTGGCCATTCGGCAATCGACATTTTACGCTCGACGCTCCTATATTATACCACACCCCACATCTCCCGAACTCTAGAATTTATCCAAACTCCTAGAGTCTCGGACACTTCACCAACCATGTAGGCCAAGTAGGCATGAACCAAAAGCTGACACACAACATGGGTCAATGGGTGACTCACATCCACGATAGGGGGTGACATGTGTCATGCTCTAACAAAGATAATGGGTATGTGAATCATCCAAAACTGGGTGACACATGGAACACGTAATGTGGGTCCATGCCACATCGAATGACGTCATCAAGCCACGTCATCATAGACTGATAACTTCTCAGTCCTTCAATCTAATGGTCTATAAGATTCCACGTAGATCCATAGATCTACAATTCTCATTACTTCACGGCTTCGGGGTTCGAAGCTTGCCAACTCCTCATGTCGTGAATTCCCTGAAGAGATAAGTCTCTAGAGTCTCTAATCTGGCACCAAGTGTCCTCATCCTACCAATGGTCGGGATTCACTTCAACGGTTTCATACTTCATAAACTCTTGACCGGGTTCCTTCAGAGTACGAAGTCTCTGGACTACGTGATTGATTTCCATGTTCCCACTCATCCAACAGTCCTAGTTCAACAGTCAACACTTGGCGAGGGATGAGTAGGGTGCACATGTTTCTCTAGGATGCATTCCTGGTTAGTTGGTTAGTCGATGGTGGGTCCCTTAGATCGAAGTCTGAGAAGGATCCCGAAGGATCCAAGGATCGACAATCCACTTCACTTTGACAGTTCAAAATTCAGTGTGTGTGTCTCCCGACTTTCCCTCCTACCCACGTCGAATCTGTCGCCACGTGTACCTAGAATCTACAACCAGGATTTACTCTGGCTTGTAGATCTTCAGGGGAAATTCGTGCATTTCCAAATCGTCGAATGTCCGGACTCCCAGATAATTGTTCATCAGTGGACACGGGTCCCTCCATTATCAATGGTCTAGATTATCTCCACGACTCCGACATTCACGAGTTTCGGCACTAGACCACTCCTAATCCCCTGACGTAGAACTTCGTTGAAGGCCTTAACATTTCCCTTCCTACGTCCGATCTAATGGCTGGTAGAGGTCTACATTGGATCCCTATATCGACGACCCTCGTCAATTCATGACTTCAGACTTCAACTATTTTCGAGGATTGTGGAGTCACAAGTCCCAAAGTCCCAAAGCCGAAAGAGCTAGATCCTTTCGGACTAGCACAGGGTTCCTAGGCCCTAGCCACATGGGTCCTTTGGGAATTCTTGGGGGCTAAGTGAAAATACATTTTTGTAGCCAAGGGGTTAAGGACACGGGCCTGAGCCCTTAGTCAAATGGGTGGTTAGTCTGAAGGGAAATTCCATTCTCACACAGAGATGAACTTTGGCATTCCTACTAAGGCGAATTCAAAGGATCAACATGACTTAGGCGTTTTAGTTACTCCTATCCCAACTCTCCTACAGATTCACATATCATAACTATCTAGCAAAAAAACTGAGATAAATGGAAATCCATGAAATATAATGGTTTATAGAAGCAAAGAGCCTATCTAATAACTTGTTCAAATACTGCAAGAATTAACCATAAACATAGACACTCAAACACCACATTCAATATATTACACAGAGTATGAAAATACTTTTCATAACTGGAAAATGTGAAGCAACTCCTGAAAAGGGTGCCCATTTCCTCCCAACCATAGGCACAATCTCTCTTGACAGATTTACCACTGGCCACCCCCGAGCTATACCATGGTGCTTTGAGATAGATTCTTTCTCCTTGCTCCACAACAATCAGAGACAGAGGTTACATTCCTCCTCCCACAATAACTTGGAAACTACTTTTCTCTACTCCAAGTAAGGAAGTATACACGAGTACTTCCTTAGTCAATTGTCAGCCTCGTTTATCAGCTTGTATCCAAACCCTTCCCATGGCTTCTTACAGCCATATCGAGCTTACTGTTCAAATTTTTCCTCTCAACTCTAGAGTCGAAGTATGCTATCCTTCTCTTCTCGGGAGAGTGCTTTCTCTACTCTGCTATCTTGCAGATATGTCTTTGTCCCTGAATTACCTCTATCCTTTCCTTCCTCAACAAGGTTGTGTGGGTCCGAATTCCAATTCTCGGTCAGGTATGGAAGCCTTACAGATGGGTACCCTACCCCATATCCTCATTAACTCTTAAGGATGGCCTTCCAACTACCAGCGTGTTTGGTAATGCATTTATGGGTCTGAGGACTATTGAGAAATTACATCCACTAGGTATTGGTCTGGTGAGGGTTATCTCAACCGTTATTGGTTTCCCCTCACCATCTCTCTCATAGAATCCATGGTATATCTTGGAAAACTTTCCCCCTTTCAGCAGTTGTTCCACACATATCAAATTTCTATTAATAACAAAAAAATTCATACATTGACCCTTTTATACAAAGGTTCATCAAATCAAAATTCACACATATTTAGTCCGCCATAGTCTCTTGGCCAGTTATAGTTATATTTACAAACTGGGGGAAACTGGGGTATTACAATCCCCTCCCCCTTAAAGGAACATCGCCCTCGATGTTCTATCTGTCGATGTGCTCTGTATGTATAGAAGTAAACAAAAATGGATATGTCTATCTCATGGAATCCTCCATTTCCTATGTGGCCTCATATGGGACAAAGTGTTTCCACTACACCTTGACCTGTGCAATGGTTTTGTTCATGAGTGGGCTTTCCTTCTTGTCTATTATGCATATAGGTTCTGGAAGGAAATCTCCCTCGGGTTCCACCTGAATTACAAACCAATCAATAATATGATTAGAATCATGTACATACTTCTTTAATAAGGAAGCATGGAAAATATTATGTGCTTTCACTGTGGGAGGGAGTGCTAGCTAATAGGCTACTGGTCCCACTCTATCCAAAACTTCAAAGGGTCCACAAATTTAGCAAGGCTCCATCTTGGCACAAGATCCCATCCTCAAAGATCTTTTCCTGGGTCTAACTCGGAGATACACATGATCCCCTTCTTTGAACTCTCTAGGAGTCCTTTTTAGGTCTGCATATCTCTTTTGTCTATCCTAGGCTATCTTCAGATTTCTCCTGATTTGAATCACTTTCTGTTCCATTTCCTTTAGGATATTTGGCCCAATTGTAAATCTGTCAACTGGGTTTTTCCAGTTGATTGGAATGTTGCATTTTCTTCCATAGAGGGCTTCAAAAGGGATCATTTTTAATGACTCTTGATAGCCATTGTTGTAGGCAAATTCTACCAGTGATAGGTAGTCCTCCCACTTCTTGGGTTGATGCATTACATGCATCCTCAACATGTCTTCTAATACTTCGTTTACCTCTCTCTCTTCCCATCAGTTTGAGGGTGATAGGTTGTACTAAAGAGAAATTTGGTTTCAAAACCGTTAAACAAATATTTCCAAAAGTTTGAAGTAAAATTTGTATCTCTGTCAGATATTATTTCCTTAGGCATGGCATGCAGTCTGAATATCTATTTGATGAAGATGATGGAAATATATATTGCCTTTCAAGTTGACTTGACAGGTATGAAGTGAGCATTTTTTCTCAGTTTGTCCACAACTACCATGATGGCATCGTTCTGTTTGGCCGAACTTGATAATCCTGTGATGAAATCCATGGAGATGGTTTCCCATTTCCATTTAGGAATTGGTAGGGGATGCAACAACCCTGATGGGTGTCGACACTCTTCTTTGACTTGCTGACACTCTAGACACTTAGATAACTAATCATCTATGTCCTTTTTCAATCCATGCCAATAAAATAGTTTCCTAGTGGTCGTGATCATTTTCTGATAACTAGGATGACCAGTATATGGTCTCTTGTGTAGTTTATCCATTATGAACCTCTTCAAGTCGTCACAACTTGGAATATACAATATTCCCTTGTAGGTCAGAAGAAATTCATTAATCATCTGATAACCTTCATACTTCATCCCTATGGGGTCTTACTTTAGGCATAATGTCATGGTATTGAAAAATGCATCTGTTTCTTGTGCAGTTTTCTTTGATGTCTAATTCATTGGCACTTACAACTGCCAAGTGAACTACTTTCATAATTCTACTAAGAGCATCAACCACCATGTTCTCCTTTCCTTTGATATGTTTTATTTCAAAATCAAACTCACTAAGGAGAGCCATCCACCTAGCTTGTCTCACATTGAATTTTGGTTGGTCAAACAAATACCTCAATCCACTATGGTCTGTCAAAATACAAATCTCCTACCTAGGAGGTAATGCCTCCACATTTTTAAAGCATGCACTATGGCAGCCAATTCCATATCATGGGTCACATAATTGAATTCATGCTCATTCAAATTTCGGTATTCGTAGAAAGTCACATGTCCTTCTTGCATAAGGACTCATCCGAGCCCTTCCTTGCAGGCATCTGTACACATAAGGAAGTCTTTGTTTAGGTCTGCAATCTTCAGTATAGGCACATTGGTTAGAAATTATTTTTGCTCTTGAAATATTTCTTCACATTCTGTTGTCCAAATGAATTTGACCCCCTTTTTTTGAAGGGAGGTGATTGGGAAACCAATCTTGGAGAATCCTTTTATGAATCTCCTATAGTATCCTGCCAGGCCCATAAACAATCTGATATCATATACATCCTTTGGGGTAGGATAATCCATGATGGCCTTAATCTTGTCAGGATCAACTTACACTCCTTCCTTAGAAATAACATGGCCTAAGTAATGGACTTGTTTCTAGAAAAAGTCACACTTACTAAGCTTAGCATAGAGTTGATGTTCTCTAGGCACTTGGAGTACTAGCTTGAGATGTTCTTCATGCTCTTCCTTATTCTTGGAATATATTATAATATTATCAATGAAAATCAACACAAACCTATCCAAGAAATTTCTGAATACATTATTCATTAAGCACATAAAAGTGGATGGTGAATTGGTAAGCCCAAATGGCACCACCACAAATTCATAGTGACCATATCTTGTCCTAAAGGTCGTCTTGTGGATGTATTCATCTTTAATTTAGACCTAATGGTATCCAGACCTCAAGTCAATCTTGGAGAATATGGTAGCACCCCTTAATTGGTCAAACAAGTCATCGATCCTTGGCAAGGGATACTTGTTCTTGATGTTCATCTTATTGAGTTGTCTATAATCTATGCATAGTCTGAGTGTGCCATCTTTATTTTTCACAAACAAGGCTAGTGCTCCCCATGGAGACACACTAGGACGAATGTAGCCTTTGTCCCACATCTCCTTCAATTGTAGTTTGAGCTCAACTATCTCAGATGTACTCATTATATAGGGTGTTATGGAAATTGGCATTGCTCTTGGTACCGGTTCTATTGAAAAGTCAACATCCCTTCTTGGAGGTAGGCTTGGTACCTCTTCTGGGAATACATATTTATATTCTCTTAATATGGGATGGTTCTCTAGTCTAGGTTTGTCATTCTCAATAGAGTTTAGTACTTTCTTACATACAAATGACATCTCTTACTGCAATACTTCTTCACTTGGAGGGTTGATATTTGTCTCATTGAGACATGATTTTGAATCCCTTGTAGGGTTACCCTTCTTCCCTCTTGATTTTCACACTCCAAAGTTTTACTATGATAGTCCAACTTGGTTTTGTGGGCAGCCAACCAGTGCATTCCAATCAACAGGTCATAAGATTCTAGAGGAAGTATGTTTAGGTTCGCTTGGGTGGGAAAACCACTCATAACAAGTTGGAATGATGGTATGACCTTTATTACTTTTATTTTGGTTCCAGTGGCTAGTTGTACCATCCAAGATTTAACATGTTTAACTTGTTGCAATTTATATTTATCGACAGTTTGAGGGGAAACATAACTCAAATTAGAACCAAGGTCAATTTAAATGGAAACAAGATGGTTGGAAATCGTACCTTCCATCTCCACCACTGAATCTTGGTGGTCATCTTATCTATTATCCAAGGCTGCATAAATTTGTGGCAGGCTCCTAGCCACATCATTGACTGTGGTAGCGTCTTGGATGTTGTAGACCCTCTCATTGTTCTTTTTCCTATGCAGACAGTCCCCCGTTAGATGTTCCTCTCCATAACCCCAACATTTCAAGGGTTATCTCTTCGTGTTATCAGTCTTACTTGGATCTGCTATGAATGGTTTATTTCCACTTTGGGATGGGAAATTTTGCTTATACACGCTTATGGCAGGAAGGATCATCCTAGAGATCTTACCGGGGTTCTTAAATTTCAAGGGTTTAAACCCCTTCTTCTTGAATCCTGAATTGTTTTTATTTTTCTAGTCTTCATGGGTTTATGTCTTACTCTTGAATTTCTCATATAAATACCTTTCTTTTTGAATAGTATCTTAATCTAAGGTCTTTGGCTCATCAAACTCAATTCTGTCCCGGTAGGACTGAGGTAAGCCACTAATAAATTGTTGCATATTTACCTTTTCATCCTTTATGTAGGGAACATACCTCATCAGCTCAAGAAATTTGTTGATATACTCATCTATGGTGATTTGTCTCATCTTGAGTTCATCGAACTCCTTGGTCTTCCCATCATAGTAATTTTCTGATAGGTACTTCTTCTTGAAGTATTTCTCAAATTGTTTCCATGACAAGTTCTTCTCATGGAATCCTTTCACATTCCTAAGGTCCTCCCACCAAATGGAAGATTTCCCATTCAGGTTGAAAATGGCTATCCAAACTTCTGATTCTTCCCCCTTCTTAATTTCTCCATCGAAGGTGGGTGGTTTGGTTTTCTTGAATTCTTTAGGGTCATGACTCTTGGAATGTTTCCTATTATTCCATCTCATCTAAGAATGGGAACTAGTTTTTCCACTGGAAGACTCCTTGGAGTAGTCAGTGTCCTCACCAAAGGAATCTTCCATTGAATGTCTCTTGGCTCCATGTTGGGACTTATTTGAGGTGCTCCTCCTGATGTGGCCACTTTCAAGACCATGCTTTTGTATTTCAGGTGGAATTGGAGTTTTCTTAGTATGATACCTGTCCACATGACTGGAAAATGTACCATGTTACAGTTTCCTTTGTATATCTGATAGAATTTGCAGTAGGACTGCACTAATTTCTGTCTACTTTTCCTACTCCTTGATCAACCTTTCATTTTTAGCCTTATAACTCTGGAATTCTGCCATGAGGCTTCTTGTAGTTTCAACCAAATTTGGAGGGGTTTCCACCACCCTCCTTTCATCAAATTCTTCCTCTCTATTGTGGGATCTCTCCCCCAAATCTCGATGTGTCACCATCCTTTACGTTGTAGTTATCTTGTTGTTCACTGACTGCTTGAGTGCTGATAAAATTTTTTATGTTAGTTATTGATCTACAAATTCATGAACAACAAATATCATTACAAGGTTAATTCAGTTCGTTATTTGGAAACATTAGCAACCAACAATGCAGACTTACAAAAAATCTATCAACAGTAAAAGGGGGTAAGGTAGGGTGTGTTAGAATATAAAAGATTGTGCTCATTTTACCATTGACGATATCCTCGTCACCCAACCATAGGCCGAAGCCACCCTCCAAGCACCTTGATCTTGACAGAGAAGAGACTCCTGATAGCAATCCAATAGCCAAGAGAGGCTAATGCACCAGGAAAGAATAGAAACCAACCAGGAAAGAATAGAAACCAAGATGATCAGATAATCCCCCCCAGAGGCTAGCACACACCTTCCCAGAAACTTGTGCACAAGCTGCAACTTCACCTGCACAGATCTAGTTCTCTCTGCAACTGTTGAGATGTGAATAATGAGAACTGACATCCTGTATTTATAGTAGTCTGGGCAATCTTACTGAGGCTGACTTCTCCTTCTGGGTGCTAATACATTCAATTTAAATATATTTCTGCAGCCGACAACTTGTCTAGGGTTTCCTTCATTTCTTTGATTCCTTCTGAAATATTCTAATCTCATCATAGGTCACAATAGAGGTTCATACCTCTCGAAGCTACCATAATATTAACACTCCCTCCTAGATAGGGAGGTATGGTCTTGAGCACAATAGACCATTTCAACTGGTAGCAACACAAGCACCATCATTATTATCCAGCTGGATAATCTCCTATGACAACTGGTACAATATCAATTGATAGAACACACCTATGTTTATTCAAGGTAGTACACAACTACTCAAACTGTGACACATAGTCACAAACAGTGGAACAAATCCACCACAGTAGTATATCTCTACTGTTTGGAGATAGGCAGTCTCCATAACAATCATCTCATGCTAACCTGCATAGAAAAATATTGTTAAAATAAACTGAATCATCTGGGCCAATATTTCACTCACGTCTGTGAGATATGAAAGAATATATTCCCTCAATATAGAGCATCAACAATGGGCTATCTGCCCTATTCTTCTCAAACAAGGAAGAAGGATTGTTTCTGATTTCTGAGCTTGGACCATTCCTCACCCTAGGCCATTCTTCCTACACTAATCAAAGTGCACCCTAGACAGAATGTATAAACCCTAAGGAATTTCTGAGTCTGGACCATTCCCCACCCTAGGCCATTCCTCCTACACTAATCAAAGTGCACCTTGGAGATAATGTATAAACTCTAAGGAATGTCTGTCCCTGATTGCTAAGCCTGGACCATTCCCCACCCTGGGCCATTCCTCCTACACTAATCAAAGTGAAACCTGGAGAGAATGTATAAACCCTAAGGAATGACTATCTGGACCATTTCCTCTATTAACCACAAGAAGAAAAGACTGTCCTGTATCAACCTCCAAAACATACCATTCCTCATGTTAACCACAATGAGAAATCACTGTCCGACGAGGTGGGCCAGTCTTCTTGAGTAACCCTCAAGAAGAGAGACTGCCTTAGACCACTCCCCATGTTAACCACAATGGGAATTTGTTGTCTATGATACATCAACAATCAGATTACCTCCCATGTTAACCACAATGGGAAGTCACTGTCCGTCAGAAATCTCAATCCACTTTTCGAACATGAAATAATCTGTCCAATCTGGAATTTTACAAAGATAAATAATATGTTAGTGCTCCCTCCTAATCTGGAGAGTCATTAAGTCACAAAAATAAATGTTTTCAAGAATATTTTTCAGTACTTTCTCCTAGCTTGGAGAATATTCCCTTTCAGCTAAGGGAGTTATTTCCATGATCCCCATCTTCTCTCAGAAATATGCAAACTTAATTCTGGATAGAGGTTTTGTTAGGATGTCTTCTATCTGCTCATCAGTGGGGATATACTCGAGATTTAGCTCTCCTTTCTAGACTTTATCTTGAATAAAGTAGTATTTGATCTCAATCTGATTCGACCTTTCATGAAACAATGGATGTTCTAATAATCTTATACAACTCTGATTATCATGATATATTAAGGTCAATTATGGAATCTGATCAAATGAATCGAAGATTAACTTTCTTAGCCATACTTCTTCTGTGCATGCTTCAAAATATTCCATATACTTTGCTTCTACTTTGCTGAGTGTGATAGACTTTTGTTTCCTACTGCCCCAAGATATCATAGTGGAGCCCAAGTTGAAACACATACCTGAAGTACTCTTTCTGTCTTCTGCACTTCCTGCCCAATCAGAGTCTGTGAATCCATGAAGTTGGATATCATTGGATGTGGTATATCTTAAGCCATAGTTTATTGTCCCACGAATATATATTAGGAGATGCTTTGCAACTATCCAATTCTCTTGTCTAGGTTCCACCTAGAACTGGTTTAATGTATTTACAGCAAAGCAAATATCTGGTCGAGTATTTACCAAATACATCAATGAGCTAATTAGCTGTCGATATAGAGATGGATCTACTGGATCGAAATCTGGGACTTTCACTTTTCTTATATCCACATTCATAGAAGTGTCCATGGACTTACAGTCCATCATTCCAAACTTCTGAAGGATCTTTATTGCGTACTTTCCTTGTCCAAGGAATACTTCCCCATGCTTATGCCATACTTCTAGTCCCAAGTAATAATGCATGAGACCTAGATCTTTCATATCAAATTCAGAGTCTAGTTGCTTCTTGCACTAGATAATGAGATATTCTTCACCTGTTGTGAATAGATCGTCAACATATAATAGTAGAATCACAGGTGCATTATTCATGACTTTGTAGTAAACATTTGGATCTACATGACTCTTGGAGAAACCAAGTCTTGTTAGATGGTTGTCCATTCTGGCATACCAAGCCCTTGGAGCTTGCTTGAGTCCATATAGAGATTTCTTCAATCTGCAAATGTGAGTATATCTGGAATGTACCTCAAACCCTTGAGGTTGTTCAATATATACTTCTTCTTCAATTGCTCCATTCAGAAAAGCTATCTTTACATCCATCTGATGTAGATTCCATCTCATGGAATCAACAAGAGATATGATAGCTTTGATGGAGGTATACCTAGCCACCGGAGCAAAGGTTTCATCATAATCTTCTCCCTCCTTCTGGGAGAACCCTCTGGCCACGAATCTTGCCTTGTATTTATCCACGCTTCCGTCTGCTGCATGTTTGATCTTGTGTACCCATTTTGAGGTTACCACTGATTTTTCTTTAGGTCTAGGTATAATTTCCCATACTTCATTTTTCATAATGGATTGATGTTCTTCCACCATAGCTTCTTTCCATTGTAGCTTTTGGACTTCTTCTTCAAAATGTGGTCGGTTCTTCATCTATAAGCTTCGTCATGTATGCTGCATAACTTGAGAATCTTTTTGGTCTTTTACTCTTCCTAGATGTTCCTTCTAGAACCTTGATTCTTTCTGCATCTTGTAATGTAGCTTCAAGCCAGGCTGGTCGTTTCTTGGTCTTTGGTATGATATCTAAATCAATGTTCTCACATGGCTCCATAGGGTGATCAGGTTGATCCTTTTCGTTATTTTCATTTTCTGTGTTTTCTCCATTAGGTTCTTCAAGTTCTTCTTCTTCTATAATTTCTTCGATGGATTTCCTGAAGGCCATCCTTTCATTGAACGTTACGTCTCTGCTAACTTCTATCTTGTGTTGTTCTAGAATATATATTCTGTAGGATTTGGATGAATCACTATATCTCACGAATATCCCCTTCTTTCCTGAGGGTTCTAGTTTATTCCTTTCGTCTTTGGGAATATGAGAGTAAACTGGACATCCAAATATTCTTAGGTTTTCCACGTTAGGATTCTTCCGGTGTCATGTACTTCAATATACGATGAGGGCTTCTGTTTTGTACATATATTTCCATCATTGCTGCTTCTCCCCATAGAAACATGGATAGACCTTGATCGTTCAATAAGGCTTTTACCGTTTCTTCGATAGATTTGTTCTTTCTTTCTGCTACACTGTTTTGTTGAGGATTATGAGGAACAGTCAGCTCCCTCCTAATCCCTGCCGATTTGCAAAATGAAACGAACTCCTTCGAGGTGTATTCTCCTCCATTATCTGTTCTTAATGTCTTGATCTTCTTATTCGTGAGGTTTTCTATTTCTGCCTTGAATTCATGGAACTTGGTGAATACTTCGTCTTTTGATTTCAATAGGTATAGCCACGTCTTTCTTGAGTAGTCATCTATGAAGATTACGAGGTAAAGAGATCCTCCTAGAGATCTGACTGGCATTGGACTGCAAACATCTAAGTGTATTAGATCTAGGATTTCCTTGGATCTGTTGTTGCTGCTTGGGAATGGTTTCTTGATATTCTTCCCAAGGGCACATCACTTGCATATTCCTTCATGTGTAGATTTCAATTCTGGTATTCCTTCAACCATTTTTCTGAGAAAAGGTAATGCTTGATAATTGATATGAGCGTACCTTCTATGCCAAAGCTCATTAGGGTTGACTTCTTCATGTACTAGAGCTTCTTCATTTTGTTCTAGTAGTCTATACATATTTCCTTCATGACTTCCAATAACCCTAGCATCCTCTATGCTAGAATTCTTATGCCATGATAACACCTTTCCATCCATGAAGGCTATTATGTTCCCTTCGTCTTCTAAACATGATATTGATACAAGATTCTTTTCTAAACCAAGTACATATAAAACATTTCTTAAGTGAACATGATTACCTGATTCCAATTTGATGGAGGCTTGTCCAAATCCTTCGATGGGGTAAGTACTTTTGTCTCCAAGCTCCACTTTGTATGATCTCTTTATCTCATTTATATTTGAGAGTCTGGCTTGATCTCCCGTCATGTGTCTGGAAGCTCCACTATCGATTATCCACATGTCATCTTCAATCGTCCTAGTAAGTGTTGAGTAGTGTAAAAGACTGATTGTTTCACACATATCTTCGGTTGACTGGTAATTGGTCATGCCTTGATCCAAAACTTCAACTTCATCATTTTTTTCTTCTGAGAGAGCCAAGAGGTGCACTGAGTATCTTCTTCTTGAGCGAGATGCTCCACCAAAAGGTGTCAGATCGAAGATTTAGGGTTTCTACAACTGCTTCTACTGGTAACCCTAGCTGCAATGTTTTGGAAGCTGCTTCTGCTAGTAACCCTAGCGACAGTTCCTCAAAGAGTTCAATATCTAGTGGCTATGTTTCCTTCCAGCGTTTTAGGTTGAATGAAGGGGGTGTGGGCCCATAACCTATTAGAATATAGAAGATTGTGCTCGTTTTACCATTGACGATACCCTCGTCACCCAACCATAGGCCGAAGCCACCCTTCGAGCACCTTGACCTTGACAGAGAAGAGAATCCTGATAGAAATCAAATAGCCAAGAGAGGCTAATGCACTAGGAAAGAATAGAAACCAAGATGATCAGATAATCCCCCCCCAGAGGCTAGCGCACACCTTCTCAGAAACTTGTGCAGAAGTTGCAACTGCACCTGCGTAGATCCAGTTCTCTCTGCAACTGCTGAGATGTGAATAATGAGAACTGGCGCCCTATATTTATAGTAGTATGGGCAGTCTTACTGGGGCCGACTTCTCCTTCTGGGTGCTAATAAATTCAATTTAAATATATTTCTACAACTGACAACTTGTCTAGGGTTTCCTTCATTTCTTTGCTTCCTTCTGAAATATTCTAATCTCATCATAGGTCACAATAGAGGTTCATACCTCCCGAAGCTACCATAATATTAACAGGGTGTTACCCTATAAGTTATCTAATAGAATTTTTATGCGATTCGTGCATGAGCCCAAGCAGGCCAAGTGTTGTTTCCATGCTTTGATACCAATTTTTAACACACCTGACCCATAAATACCCTTTCTTGCGGTGGGTCACAATTTTTTCATTCTTCCTAACTACCTCAAATCCTAACTTTGGGATCTCCATTAGGTTTTTCTCGCCACGATCTTTCTAACGATTTTCACCGCACTAAAATATAAACTCGAGTCTGTAAGTTATGGCCTCTCGAAGCTACCCAGGGCATTATCAGTTGGAGTATTTGGTGTTCGGCGCTGAACATATCGTTTTCCTAATCCCTAAAGTCTCAAAACCTCGCCACATGGCCTTATCCATTCGACGTTTGGTGGTCGTAAATCAACGTTTTGACGATTGGCGATCATCATTGAACGTTCAACGTTCAATGGTCGACGATATTCATGAACATCCCCCTTTTTCCATACTATGCCCAAAACTCTCGAACTCCCGAAATATCACCGTGTGGCTTTGGCCATTTGACGATCGACGTTCGACATTTTACATTGGATGCTCCTATATTATACCACACCCCACATCTCCTGAACTCTCGAAGTTATCCAAACTCCCGGAGTCTCGGACACGTCACTATCCATGTAGGCTAGACGGGAATGAACCAGAAGTTGACATGTGGCGTGGTTCAAGGGGTGACACGTGTCCACGATAGGGGGGTGATACATGTCATGCTCTAACATACATAATGGGTGTGTGAATTGTCCAAAACTTGGTGACATGTGTCACGCATAATTCGGGTCCACGTCACATCGAATGACATCATCAAGCCAAGTCATCATAGACTGATAAATACTCAGTCCTTCAATCTAACAGTCCGTAATATTACACGTAGATCCATAGATCTACGATTCTCATTACTTTGTAGCTCCGGGATTTGGAGCTTTCCAACTCCTCACCTCACGAATTCTCCAAAGAGATAAGTCTATGGAGTCTCTAATCTGGCGCCAAGTGTCCTCATCCTACCAATGGTCAGGATTCACTTTAGCGCTCACGACTTCGACAGTTTCATACTTCGTAAAATCATGGTCGGGTTCCTCTGGAGTACGAAGTCTCCAGACTACGGGATCACCTGCCACGTGCCCACTCATCCAACGGTCCTAGTTCAACGATCAACACTTGATGGGGGACGAGTAGGGCCCACGTATTTCTCCATGATGCGTTCTCGATTAGTTGGGTAGCCGAGGGTGTGTCCCTTAGATCGACGACTGGGAAGGATCCCGAAGGATCCGAGGATCGATGGTCCGCGTCACTTCGACAATTTGACATTCGGGAGTTCGGTGTGTGTGTCTCTCGATTTTCCTTTCGACCACGTTGGATCTGTTTCCATGTGTACCTAGCGTATACGACCAAGATTTACTTTGGCTTGTAGAGATTTGGGGGAAACTCACGCATTTCCAAATCGCCAAATGCTCGAACTCCTAGATAAATGTTGATCAGTGGACACGTGTCCCTCCATTATCAATGGTCTATATTGACTCTACGACTCTGGCATTCGGGCATTTTGGCGCTAGACCACTCCTAATCCCCCGAAGTAACACTTCATCGAAGCGCTTAACACTTCCCTTCCTACGTTCGATCTAATGGATGGTAGAGGTATACATTGGATCCCCAAATTGATGGCCCTTGTTGATTCACGACTTCGGCCTTCAACTATTTTCAAGGGTTGTGGAGTCACAAGTCTCGAAGTCCCGAAGCCGAAAGAGCTAGCTCCTTTTGGACTAGCACAGGGTTTCTAGGCCCTGGTCACATGGGTCCTTTGGGAATTATTTGGGGCTAAGTGAAAATCCATTTTTGCAGTAAAGGGGTTAAGGACACGAGCCTAAGCCCTCTATTAGATGGGTGGTTAGTCTGAAGGGAAACACACTTCTCACACAGAGATGTTCTTTGACATTCCCGCTAAGGCGAATTCAAAGGATTGACAAGACTTAGGCATTTAAGTTACTCCTATCCCAACTCTCCTATGGATTCACATCTCATAACTATCTAGCAACAAAAATGAGATAAATTGAAATCCATGAAATATAGTAGTTTACAGAAGCAAAGAGCCTATCTAATAACTTGTTCAAATACTGCAAGACTTAACCATAAACATATACACTCAAACAACAAATCCAATATATTACACAGAGTATGAAAATACTTATCAGAACTGTAAAATGTGAAGCAACTGTTGAAAGGGGTGCTCTTTTCCTCCCAACCATATGTATAGTCACTCCTGACGAATTTAGCACTAGCCACCCTCGAGCTAGACAATGGTGCTCTGAGAGAGATTCTTTCTCCTTTCTCCACAACAGTTAGGGATGGAGGTTACTCTCCTCCTCCCACATGAACTTGGCAGCTGGTTTTCTCTACTCCAAGCAAGGAAGTCTTCATGAGTATTTCCTCAGTCAATCGTTAGCCTCGTTTATCATCTTGTAGCCAAAACCTTCCCATGGATTCTTACAACTAGATCGAGCTTACTGCTCAAGTTTTTCCTCTCAACTCCAGAGTCAAAGTATGTTATCCTTCTCTTCTCAAGAGATTGTTTTCTCCACTATGCTATCTTGCAGATCCGTCTATGTCCTTAAATTACCTCCTTCCTTTCCTTCCTCAGAAAGGTTGTTTGGGTCCGAATCCCAATTAGTGGTCGGGCCTAGAAGCCTTATAGATGGGTACCCTACCCCATCTCCTCATTAACTCTTGAGGATGGCCTTCCAACTACCAGCTTAATTGGTAATTCATTTCTGGGTCAGAGGACTGTTGAACAATTACACCCATTAGGTACTGGTCTCGTGAGGGCCATCTCAACTGTTCTTGGTTTCTCCTCACCATCTCTCTCATAGCATCCATGGTCTATCTTGGAAAACTTTCCCCCTTTCAGTAGTTGTTCCACACATATCAAATTTCTATTAATAACAAAAAAATTTATACATTGACCCTTTTGTACAAAGGTTCATCAAATCAAACATTCACACATATTTCGTCTGCCATAATCTCTTGTGTAGTTATAGTTATATTTACAAACTAGGGGAAACATGGGTATTACATATATGATCTCCCATGACACCCACCAAGCATACACACTCTTTGGGTAGACTTGGGGATGAGTAGGGAAATAGAACACAAAGCGGCACACGATTAATTAGGCGAACAAATACGTGTGGGTGTGAGCCCAGGTACCTTGGGTGCATAATGGTTACGTGTGACACCAAGAGGTAACACACCTTAATTTCCTTAGAATGATTGACAAAGACTTGGGATGCATTTGGGAAAGTGTGAGGAAACTTTGGAGCATGCTCAAGGAGTGGACCCATCTTCCGTTGGAAACATGGGCACACTGGAGAGGTTGGATGACCCTATTGGCACACTCACGAGGCGTCACGATGATTGGCACGAGAGAACGCACAAGGCAAGGGGCATGCGCCCAAGGATGGGGTGAGTTGGTCCAAGAGACATGACGATTGATGGGTGTACAGGTTTGTTTGGCCACATCGGGTCCACAGAGGGCCGCAACTAGTCGTTTGAGTGTCGGTTTCTGAAGGGGAGTGACACACCCAAAAGACATGACATTTCATACAAGTAACCCCTGGAGTCCCTATAAGAGAACAAGGGCACACAACCAAGGAAGGCAAGAGGATTGGAAAGAGTTTTGGAGAAAAAGTATGAGGAAAAGTTTGAGGTAAGGTAGGACTGAGGCATAACTACCTAGATGGAAGACAAGTAGCCAAGGGTGGGACACTTTAGGATATTTTTGGGAAGTCTATAAACATAGGTCTGTTGGAACCATGTGCGAGGAAGAACTAAATTTTTTCGTTAGCTTGGTGAAAGTTTGCGGAAATGAAGGGGAAACAAATCTATGATTGAGGGAATGTTTGAGGTGCACTGGAGGTTTCATATATAGTTTCGACATAGAGTCTTTGTGTAGAAAATTTGTGTATGAGTGTCTTGGTGAGGTGATGCAAGTTGTGTGACTCTACCCAAGATGTAAACCAAGACAATAGTCCCCATATTGTAACTATTTCACAATAACAAAGACTTAGTCGAGTGTTAGGCATGGTTTGTGCCACCCACACTATTTCTGCGTATGTCTTCGTTTGTTCCACAACTGTTCTCTTGGTTTCTCATGTTCATGGGTGTATTCTTATATATGACTAAATGTTAAATTGTTAACAATTGTCTAAGTATACAAGAGTTGCACTAGAGTAGGAGTTTGTCTTGTCGGTAGCCTAGAAAAGTGTATGGGTATGCTCTAGGTGAAGAGGCATAGTCTGAATGGAGTATTCTTGGTGTGACAAGTAACCAAGTGATAACCATTGTGATATTGCACACCCTTAATAGGTGAATGATCACAATATCTGAACATGCGTCCTATGGAGTTGTGACACCTACCAAAATTTTCTTTATAAGTAATGCTTTTTAGCAAAAATTACTTTAAAATCCTTTTTCTTATAATTTTTATGTGTATATATAAAAATATATAATTTATATTAAATTTATTATTACTTTATTATTAATTTTTTTCAAAATATTATTAAATTACTATATATTAATATAAATTAAAGGATGCATTTTATCTCCTCTTTTAGACATTAAAAAGAGGGTCACTTTTTTCCCTCACTCTCTTAATTTCAAAGAGCTTGATACTTAATTTTACAAAGTGATATCAAAGTAATAGCTTAGTTATCATTGAATCTAGCCCTAGCCCTTGTTGGGCCATATTAAGGATACTCAACAACCTTGAATAAATTTTTAGTTTATACATCTTTCTTTATGCTTAGCTTCAACTATACAACATGCAATAATTTTATGGTGTTTACTATTTGTTCAATTATACATAATGCAATGCTATATTGTTTACTATTTGTTCAATTATAAATAATGCAATGCTATGTTGTCCACAGTTTGTTTATACATGACTATATCTCCACTTTACATATTCCAATTTCAATGTATTTTAAGTATTATAAAATATATAATATAATCATTAGATGTTGTTTACTATTTGTTATGATATATTATTATCAATTTATCTTTATTATCCATATTCCAATACAATTTAACATTATTATCAATTTAAATTTACTTCTAACACTTTTTAACTGTGAGTTAATATTTTAGTTAGCTAAGTTTCAACTTTCTTGTATTCTAGGATTTGGTAAAAGAGATCTTTCTATGCCTTCCAAGTTAAGTGAACAGATTGGCATGGACAAATTTGCGTATTTCCTTCATAGTGACCTATTTGATGAAGAAAACAAGAAAAGCCTCATGGTTCTTGGTGACAAGACACTGTCTAATGATATCCCTTTGAAATACACACCTAAGCTATGACTGATATGGGACTCTGTTACAATGTTTCAAGTCTAGAGAATATTGTGTTGTCTGAGTTTTCATTTCATTTCGAGGGTGACTCAAACATGGTATTGCAGGTTTCCATCTATTTTAATTTTTTTTTTCCAGTTTTGATTCGATTTACTTGACCATGAATAACAACAGAGGGATCTTGGAGGTTGATATTGGGTCCGTTGTGACCTTGGGAAACTATCAACAACAGGGATTTTATTTATTGTATAACAGAGAGAAGAATTGTTTAGGCTTCACTGAGAATATCTGCGAGACATTTCGTTGAACAAACAAACATGTCATTTTTTTTTGAATATCTGCGAGACATTTCGTTGAACAAACAAACATGTCAATTTTTTTTTTAAGCAGAAGGCAGGTATATAGGAGATTTTTTCCGAAAACCTGTCCATTGGGAAAAACCTGATGTCCAATACCTCCTTTGTTGAGATATGTTAATCATTTTCCCATGATTTTGTGGATTGTAGCAGATTTAGTGGTTCCTTTATTTATATTTGTTAAAACAATTCATCTTTTTTTATTCACATAAATATAATCAGTTTTTTAAACTGTTTTGAGAGTTGGTATAAATCTATGTACGTCCATAAAAGCAAATGTGTCAAGAGAGGTTGCGTGTGAGTGTAAGCCTGGTCTAGCTTATGTAATATCCCTCTTGAAAAATAATAAACTGAATATCATTGTCTAGTGGATGTTTCCCTGCATAAGATTTTACCACAGAAAATGACTAAGTTAAATTATGTGATTTCTATTATCGCTCAGTTCTAAATTTTGTACCAATATAAATACGTTGATTTTTGTTTCCGCTGCTGCACATCAAGTGGTATCAGAGCAAGTCAGTCGAGTTCGGTAGCGAGATCTGGCCTATGACCACTGAAGAAACTTGTTTCGTGAGCCGCGTAATTAAAGATGACGGATTTTTTTGTATGGTCGAGGGTTGTCCCTCTCGGAGGAAGCGACCGTCGCTAGGAAACTTACGTTTTCGAATTTTTTTTGTCCGGCGGCGGGTTATTCCTTACGAAGGAGCGATCACAAATTATTAAGAAGAAGTCTTTTTAGGTCCATGGAAAGGCAAGTAAAACGACAGGTTGTTTACATAAAGTATAAGCACAAAGCATGAGGTTTAAAAGTGAATTTTTCGTTTCATTAAAGCACAAGAGGATCGACTTTATAAGCCTTTCATTAGGTATATTTTATGAAGGTATCATATTTTTTGAAGAGGTGGATATTTTGTCCTTAGTGTAAATTTTTTTATGAGAGGATGTTATAATATAATTTAAAAAGTTAACCCTTTGGTTTTAAGACATATTTTTAAAATATTTGTAGTTTGGCTTAAATTTTTTGAGGTCCAAACTTTAAATATAAGATATTTCTTCCATATTAAAAGCAATGGTTTGGGAGATTTGTGTTAATGGTCAAGATGCAGAGTGTAAAGTTTGAGATCGAGAAATTTAACGAGAAAACAATTCTGAATTATGGAAGGTCAAGATGTGGGATGTACTGGTGCAACAAGGGTTGAAAAAGGCATTGGAGGGAAAATCAAAGAAACCAATAACCATGACAAACGAGGAATGAAAATAAATGGATGCAAAAACACTCAATACCATTCGTCTATGTATGGAAGATGATGTTCTGTTTATGATGAAGTCCTTGACAAGAAGAATCTATTTGAAGAGGTAGTTATACAGTTTGTGAATGAAAGAAGGTATGAAAGTTGCTTACCATTTGAATACCTTTAATACCCTTATAGTTCAATTGACTAGTATGAAAGTTAATCTCGAATATGAAGATAAGGATATTACACTATTGTGTTTGTTGCGTGAATCTTGGGATAATTTAGTCACCTCTATTAGCTTTATCTCAACAAATGTTTTAGATTATGACTCGGTTTTGGAAGCTTTGTTGGCTCAGGAGATGAGAAGAAAATCTAGTCAAGAAACCTCAACTTCATAGGTGATGTTGGTTAGAGGTTGATCCAAAGAAAAAGAGAAGAATCAAAAAAGTTCTTCACATTCTAAGTCAAGGGGAAAAAATGGTATATTAAAATGATGGTACTATGGAAAAACAGGGCATCTCAAGAAATATTGCTGAAAAAGAAAGAATCCGAGGAGAACTCTACGAAGGAAGCAAATTTGGCTATAACAAATTTAGGTATGATAGATGAAGTTTTATCAGTTTCTAGTAATATACAATATCAAGATCAATGAAATTCATATTCGGGTGCCTCCCACCATATGTTCTCACATAGAAATTGGCTCATTTCTTACCAGTCTGTTGATGAGGGTGTAGTGTTTATGGGAAATGGTATTCCCTATAAAACTATAGGGGTTGGAATCATTAGAATCAAGATGTTTGATGGTATTGTTAGAGAATTAATGGATGTTAGATATGTACTTGAGCTTAAGTTGAATTTGATTTCATTAGGAGTTTTACATTCTGTTGGATATAAGTATACATGTCAAGGTGGATCACTCAAAGTGTCGAAAGGAACTTTAGTAGTGATGAAAGCAACAAATATTGATAACCTTTATAAGCTGGAAGATAGTACCGAAGTCACATCTGAGGTGACATATATATCTTCTTGTTTATGGAAGACGTAACAGTCATATGAGCAAGAAAGAATTGCAGGTACTGGTAAGGTGTAAATCTCTTCCAGACTTAGAAGCTTTGTTTCTGAATTCCTTCTTGTTTTATGTCTTTGCTAGTTATGATGATGAGGAAAAGGGATGTAATGTGTGGGGTCCTACTTCCCACAATATTGGAATCAACAAAGATATAGTATTTATGGAACAACCATAATGGTTAGTTCAAAATCACAACAATAAATTTGCTTGCATGCTAGAGAATTCATTGTATGGCATTATGGTACCTAGGCAACTATACAAGAGGTTTGAATCCGTCATAGTGAGTCAAAAGTTTTCAAGGGGTAGAAATGACTATACTATTTATGGTACATTCATTTTCTTGATGTTATTTACTGATGATATGACCGTTGCAAGCCGAAGCATAGTTAAGATTAGTAAGATAATGGCTCAGGTGGACTGACATTTCTGATGAAGGATCAATGAACAACAAAACAAATTGTGGGCATAGAAGTACATGTAGACAATAATAATGGTAAGCTATATTTGTAGTTCATAATGAACATGGTAAAACCAATTGATATCCCTATTGCTTTCCGTTATAAGTTTTCTTCAAGCTTAAGTCATGTTTATAAAGAAGAAAAAGTTATGTCTCATGTTAGTTCAGTAGGAGTTCTATTGTATGTGATGAAATATTTAAGATCAGGTATTTCACATTCAGTTGATGTCGTCAGACACATGGAAAATGCATGTGAAGCAGTGAAATGGGTGCTTCAGTGTTTTAGAGGCACATGTGTCACCTATAATGGTTTTAGTGGTTTAGTCTATGACAATTGTAATTCAGATTTTGCAGGTTTTTTGGATAGAAGGAGATCTACCTCAACATATGTCTCAAAGCATCATTTTGGAAGACATGTTGGAGGCAGAGTGATTCCGCATAAAATCCAAACTCAAGAAAATCAGATAGATGTGTTCACAAAACCAGTGTTATTAGATAAGTTTCAATGGTGCATGCATTCTCTTGGCTTGCAGAATAGGTGATGAAAAAATTGGACAATTATATTTAGGTAAAATGTTGTCAAGGTGGAGAGTGTTTAGATATGCCAACCATTTTCCCATGATTTTTTGGAGTATAACAGATTTAGTGGCTCCTTTATATCAGTTTCTTGTTGAAACAATTCACCCATTTTTTGGATCCACATAAATGTAATCAATTTTTTAAATTGTTTTGAGAGCTGCTATAAATCTATGTACACCCATAGAGGCAAATGTGTCTAGAGATATTGAGTGTGAGTGTAAGCTTGGTCTGGCTGATGTAATATCTCCCTTGAACAATAATAAACCAAATATCATTGTCTCGTGGATTTTCCCCTGCATAGAGTTTTACCACGTAAAATCATTGAGTTAAATTGTGTGATTGTTGTTGTCTCTTGGTTCTAAATTTTGTGCCAATTTAAATATGTTGATTTATGCTTCCGCTACACAACAACCTTCCATGCCACCTATGCACCTATCCCCTACCTCCTTTGTTGTCTGTCAGAATACTATCTTATCTGCTATCTCCTTTTTTGTTTGTCTACTATCACCTCCACCGTTATAGTAATGGACTTGCATTAATAATATATGATGTAATACGCTAGCTACTCATCATTGTCATAACTGCTAGTTTAAATGAGCGAGAGAGAGAGTGCAAGAATTACATCTTGCCCCGTCCAACTCCAAGAACCCTGCTTGTTGGCTTCCAGCCATGGGTTGGTACCCAACACCATTGCTTTCATTTCCTCACTGAAGAGTGCCATTCACATGAGTCCTCTTGAGCATAGATTGACATTAGTTCCATTGGCCACAATGAAGGCCCCCATCGACTTAACCTTGGTATACTTCTTAAAGCCACTCGTTTAGGAAGAAAAACTCCTTTTACAATTTAATCTTATTACCTATCATATCCATATGAATTTAATACTAAATGAACATACATATATTTTAGGCTTCTGAGAATATCGAAGCAAAGATAAATGAATAGTAAGGATTCATGACATATTTTTTAAGAAAACAAAATGGATACTTTGCAACCAAATATCCATATTAATTTATGCCTATGCCACTAATAACTAAATTATGAAATATTTATCATTTTCTAGGTTAGATTCATCTATTCAGAGAAATATATTAGATTGGTGTACACAAAACGACGATTATAAATTATACTTTGAATTGAGGAGGATATACATATAACGATTAATTTAATTGTGGATGTAATTTGAATTGATGAGGATATATAGAGAACGATTAATTCAATTGTGTTGTCTTGGCTAAAGCACTCCATTAGGGGTTGTTGTTGCTTACCCTTCCTCGTCTTCTTCTTATGAAACTAAGAAGCATCATACAAGATCTGGGTTGAATATTTTGCGATTGTTATTCTCCCCCATCGAAATTTTTTGTGTTACTTTGAACAACTTTGATAACTATCTATCAACTCTACCTGATAGATTCACAATTAAAAAATTTCTATAATAGAACTTCTACCAAATGATATCCTAACCATAATGCTATTGGTGTTGTTGTTTTTACTACCATCTACAGTTTAAGACTCAACCATGAAATGCTACTGATAAACAAGCTTAGTCCAACCACATCCCTCTTCCAAATTGGCATTTCGAGCATTCAAAACGCTCGATAAATATCTTAACTGAGGTGACTTTAGCTATAGATTTTAGAAGCATTGTAGCTTATAGCTTAGGAATTTGCAAAAAAATCTAAAATGGAGAAGTGGCATCTTAAGTTAAGTGTCTATTCATTTAAAAAAAAACATGAAGATAACTATGACATTAGGCCAAGCTATAACTAGTCCACAAATTATAATTAGCCATGCCATGTTGTGATTCCCAAAACAAGTAAAGGGATTTATAAATATAGACAAATTGATGGATATAAGATAATTCGAACTCTATTTATTAAACTCCTTCAACTATATGAAATATATGCTATGTTAAGTTATCTAGCCAAACTTAAAAAATCAAAATCGTGTCGTGTCCAGAATTGTATTTGCAATTATGTAAGATCTTCATTATTGTCAGAAAATGTGAAAACAAAATAATTTCCAAATCCATTTATTACTCTTGAACAAGGTAAACGCAAATCCAATATTTACTTTTGAAGACAAATACTAAAGAGTTCCTAGCTTTCATCATACAATGTCATAACAGTTTCACAATTATATATTAAAAACATTTCCAAATCCATTTATTACTCTTAAACAAGGGAAAGTCTAATCTTTACTTTTTGAAAACAAAAACTAGCAGCTTCCTAACATTCATCATACAATGTCATCACAATTTAGGGAAATACTTGAAAGCACTACAATTTGTAAATAACAAAACCAAATTTCTCACATACACAAGAATACTTAAACTGAAACATTTATTTGTTCAAAGTATATATATATATATATATATATATATATATAT
>ML783980.1:0-55230 GCA_009831015.1 Picea engelmannii
TTTCTTGTCAAAGTTTGTGCATTTATACACATGCCATTATTATATTCTTCACGTAGCTCTTGAAAACTTTCAAGTTCCTAAAGAATAAACACATAAATTTGTAGTTAAATAAAGTTTTTCTAGTGATGTAATAGATGCATAGAATGTGTTGTAGTTTATATATATACTTGGACACATAAAGGTTAATTGGATATAGCTTGGGTGGTAAGGGGGAAGAAATGTTATCCTCCTCACTTGGATAATTCAAACCCTAATTGTGATATTCTCTTCATGAGTTAATTGTTGTTAAGGTTGTGAGCCATGAGGAATATCTTACCCTTGCTTACGAGTTGAAGGATGGAATGCTTTCTTACATGTAAGAAATAAAATACTTGCACACATAGTAAAATTGCACATACCTTTCAAAAGGAACTACTACAATACATGGCTATAGCATTGCATTGCAATGTAATTTTCTTGTGAAAAAAATGAAGTTTGCATGACGAAGAACATGACGTACACAAGGATGTTTCCATTTGCATTGATTTTGTGTTGTGGCATGCCTTTTTTTCTTTGTTGTTTCTAATGTGCACTTCTTGAGGCGTCATTTTAGCAATGAAAATTATGATGTAGGAATTGGTATGCATCAAATTTGTCTTATTTGCGTCATTTTTTTAACAACTTTGCATCGGGCTTGCACCAAAAACAAGTTTTTTATGTCATTTTAGAGTCATTATGTGTCATATTAGCATCATTATGATTCCTATTAACATCATTCTAGTGACATAGTTTAGTCTATTAACATCATATTAGTGTCAAAATATAGAACTTTTGCATCGTATTTGCATCTCCCAAGCATCATATTACTTCATTTTTGCATCGTTTTAGTGTCAATTTTACAACGTAATTATCTATTTAGCATCATAATTGTCTCATATTGAAATCATTTTGCATCGCATTAGTACCACATATTGTATTAGTGTCACAATTAGATCATTTAGTGTCAAAATTGTATTAGTGATGATTTTATTATTATTGATGATTTAATTAATGATTCTTATTATTAACAATTTAATTATTATTAAGTATGCAATTATTTTTATTAATTTGAATATTATTAATTATTTAACTATTTTTATTATTGTTATTATTATTATTATTTTGTAGTTGTTACTTTTATAACATTTAAACATTGATTAGATTGTTGACTAGTATTGTTTCACAATGTAAAAGTCGTGAGAACAAAATCCATGTATATATAAATGCACCAACCCACTACCATTCAATTAATTTCACGACATTATTAGAGAAAAAAACCATGTATCTATAAACACTATTTTGAAATTTTACTGCACTAACGATAAATCAATTTCACACCATGGAAGCAAAAAAAACATGTATATAGAAACAATGTCTGTTGGATTCAAACTCCAGACTGTATTGATTGCTCCATAAATAAGTCCTTTAGAGTCATTGCCTTTTATTCAACAAATAATCAATTTGATGCTACTAAAACTCCATTCCAACCATTCTATTGCAGATGGCCAACTAAAGGGCCAAAAAAATATCAAGTCACCCTCGAAAATTTTACTAAAAATGATCATTTTTTGGGAAAACGAAGCCCCGAGATATAAGATCTGAGTGCTCCTAACATAGAGAAAACATAATAATATATTCGAAATTGTGATCTTCTAGTGAAAAGGGTCCATGATATATGTGTGATAAAGATCTAAGGCCATGATCCATGTGATGTATGAATCGCTAGAAAAAATGTAGTTTGGAGATTGACAATATCACAATCTAAAGTAGAGGCAAAAATATGCAACAAAAAAAAAGAAATTAAAATGCACCTACAAAGTTAGGGATTAGTAGATATAGACATGGCATGAACAATATCTTTCCACCTTGTTGAAAAGGGAACCCACAATGCTAGATATACTGCACTTGGTTCTCTAGGCTACAAACTCTATCCACAATGTTAAAAATGTGTTGAAATACACCATACACACTTGTGATATTCTTGCCAATGAAACATAGGCACTCACAAGAGTAGCGATGGCCCTAGATAAGCATAGACTGCACACAAAAAATAATGTCTACAAATGCCAAAAAAAGGTGGTGGAATAAATTAAGTTGTATATGCTCACACACAAACAAGTAGGGTAGTGTTATCCCTAAAGTTTGCACTAGACTGCTATAGGGTAAATCTAGGGAACCTCAGTTATTGCAATGGTTGTTTGGTTTAGATTATGAATCATGTAGTTTGGGTAGGTTGAAAGGTAATAGGTCTGGTCATGATCTTTCAATTAAGTTTGAATAATTAGCAAGATTTCATTTAGTCAAAAGCATTCACACTTATTGAACATATAAATAATAGTTTGGATATAGGAGAAGAAAAAAAAGAAACCAAAGAACACAAGTGAACAATATGTTTACTTATTTTAATAATATTTTCAGATCCAAAATAATATCTTAAACCTGAAACGAGTTTTCAAATGCAACTTTCTAGAAAACATATAATTTAACACTGAATCAAGAATAAATTAATGCTTCACAACAATTTCCATTGCATTCAAATAAGACAAGCAAAAATGAGATACAAAGGTTGACAATCTGACCATTAGGATGTTTGATTCCTTAAGTACAAAATTTTGTAGGCATGAAGCTCCTTTACAATTTCATAGACCTAATCCTTCTTTTCCACACCAAAAAATGAACCCCCACCCTTTTTGCATTTCAAATGATAGTTTAAATATAATAATTTATTCCATAGGTTGTTACAAGATTTTAGGAATTAAGAGTAGATCAATAGATTAAATCTGGAAATATCTACAAGATATCTGGAATTGCTGAAGTAAATCTTTGTTCCAATCTCAACAAAATTATTCGATGCCCGATTTGGAGATAACACAAATCTCTTTGATTCTAGAAGATTTGTGTCCTTGTAGTGCTCAATGATTGTTGAATTCAAATGCCCTTGAATCTGGTTAACTGTCACATGTATTCAAACCTGGAACTAATTTTTGACTTGCTGTTTTTTAGGAGACAAAAATTCTAAAAACGTAAGGTTCAAAGATCCACCTATAGCTCCTAGATGGTTCATTATTTCAGGAAACAACCCACGTGTGACCTAATTTGGCCCATCCCTGAAAAAAATCATGTTTCAGATTTTTGAAATATAGCCTTATTTGCTTAGAAATCATGTCCAAGTTTAGCCTCTAAAACAGTGATTTCCAGAATTTTCTGACAACGCTTAGATTTTTTGTAACATATTTCAAATTCAACTAGTGTACTGACTAAAACCATTGCTTTATCTCTCGAACTACTATAACTAGGAGGTTTAATTTGGGGTTGCACAAAAGGTAATTGAGACTTCATCATGAACAACATAGTAGACGACTAACATAATTGTTGTCAACATCCCAAGAGAAATAATACCAATGGAAACAACTTCTGAATAATTATAAACTCATTGCATTCAATGCTTCTTGTCGCCTCAGAGAAATTACTTCAACGGGTCATGATTTAGTTGAAGAATGCTAATAATTTTTGTCACTGTGTTAGAGAAGTTAGCCTTAGAAGGATCGATAATGAATACCATGACAATTTTGTGTTTGGTTGATCGTTGTGAGTACTCCTCCTCGACATTTTAGAGCTCTGTATCTCTAACCTGGACTAGTAATCTATATTTAAGATCGAGCAAGCACTCTTGAAAAACATTTTTTAACTTACAATATGTTTAGCAAACCTTTTCTTTCATGTACCTTGCATCACGACCTTGACTGTTGAAGATTCAATGAAAGATCATCACTTTTGCATTGCTTTATTTGTTGGAGAGATGACCTTCATCCAATGAAGTGAGTGATGCCTCTATGCTTCTGAATTAATTATGCATCCATTAGTATACCTTATATAATATTCCTAATATGATTTAGTGCATTGAGAATTTATATATGCATGAAAAAGCACATATTGCCTCTGAATTTAAAAACCCAAGCTTGGAACCTAGCGCTCTTGTGAGCATGTTAGTTGAGATTTAAACTCTCCACGTGGCTTATTCATTTAACACTTGGGATTCTATTGGAAATTGGATGAATGAAATCATAATAATTGATGATATCTCTGAGTATGCAAATCAAAGTGGAAACATCTTGTCCTTTTCGTGATTTCAAATTATGTCGTACTAACATCAACGACCTTTGATGAGATAAGGATTTGATTTGAAGTTTTGGAATGATTACAAAAAGCACCAAATATTGCAACACACCTTTAAACACGTGTTGTTGAAATGTACCCATTTTTGCAGTGCATATCTAGTAATGATGTTATTTTTGCACTAAAAAAGCCACACACTTTCTGCAACAGATAAAATCTAACCTCAAAAATTTATGAAAGCCTGGAGATTAATCAAACCATCCATAACATGATCATATGAATCTTATGTAGTCATTTAAAACATGCCTTATTCAAAACAATAAAAATTAATGCAAATCAAAGAAAAGCAAACCAAAGGTGAACAAAACATAGAAAGGGATAGACCATATAGGTAGGATTAGTTTTGAAAAAGGCTTATGGATTGATAGGATAGACTTAATAAAGAGGAGCATATAAGTATATAGGTTTAGGTACTAACATTGGCTCGACTCGGGGATGATGTCCTCCCTATGAGGCATCAAGAATTGCAGAATCTGTACCTTCAATTTTTCTTCCCTTTCACCATCCACACTGAATCTGCTTCTAGTAAAACTATTTTGTTCATCCTTGTTGAATTAAACGACACTGGAAATACTATAAAATCATTTGTAAAAATAATGAAATCACACACAATCTGATCAAATCAATCACACTTCATGAAAGTGCCTTCCATTGGGCCATGGATTCTTATTATTTATAATATATTGCAATCCAACTGAAGTTGAAAATCAAATTCGCTGAAAACAAACTGAAAACTGAACCAATCTGAAAATTAAGTGCTCATAAGTGAGCTTATTCTCCACACCTCCTACTCTAATCAACTGAATCCAACTTGATCATGTATACACAAATTTCCAAAGCAACCAAGTAAGCATTTGATCAACCGATTGAACCATTCCTTGATCTTTCATCAAAAATAATTTTTTTTTTTGAAGAATAATAACCCATAATGAAACTCGAATCCATATTCATGATATGTTGAAAAACTGATTTCACTTACTGATTCCAAGAACTATACAAAATGATCTTTATATTCAGGGGAAATGCTTTCCAAAGCATCCATAATGTGATCAATCAGGTCTGCATAGCTGATCTTTATATCTCCTTGATCTATCTTATTAATAAGACAAGGTTCTCCTATTGTGCCTCAAAGAAAAAGAAAATGATATGATATCTTTGTCTACTAATCCTTTCTTATTATTCATTAGAGGTGTACTATTAGGATCATGAGAAAGAATTACCTATGTGTTGACCTTTCCATATTCAATGTTCACGGGCTCTCTGTTGCAAAAGTCAATACATGTTAATGTAAAAGTCTGCTCTTCTTTTGAACCATAACTATCATAAACTGGATTAGATTTTTCATGAAACATGAGTTCACTGTTCTCATGAAATCGTTGATCGGAGTTTTCAGAAAAGTAAAATACTTCTAGTTGTCCATGAAATTTATCATCATCTTTGACATTAATATCATTGTATTCATCATAAATTGGTGAGTCAAAAACCCATGTATCTCCAACATTGCTAATTTGAAGAATTTTTTCATTAGTAAATTCATTTTCCTCAAACTCTGAGTCATAGTTGTCATATATTACTTCACTGTTTTCATGAGGCTACTGGAAATGAATATTTTCTCGTAAATAAGATATTGTGGATTTTTGTAATTCGTCATCATAAGCTAGTGTATCATTGCATATTTCTGAACATGGAAATCTTGAAATCTACCCTTTTGACTCTTGCATATCATTATCAACAACATATTTATCATCAAAACAAACATCTTGAAAATATTCCTTCTTGATAGAAGAATTGGAAAAAGATTCACATGGTTCCTTCTCCATTCCTTCGATAGTAACATTTCTTTCATCCTCACAATCAAAATAAAAAATTTCTGCATGTTGAATGTATGCTTTAAATTCGTCACAACAATTTTCAAAAAGAGATTCAATTGAAAAATACCTTTTATAATGCTCATGAAACGCTGCATGAAACTCTTTTAAAGAAGATATACTCAAGGAGGGAAGAGATTGGTACCATTTTCGTGCATCACCTTCTAGTGTATACATGAATAGATTCATCAACACACCCTCATAATGAATATTCATTTGATGCATATGTTCATGAAATTCCAACAAGTGCTCTGTAGGATTATCATCCTCAACTTCTTTAAATTTAGCAAGGAAACCTTTCCATTCATCTAAATGAGGCACTGGATTTGGATAACTAGGAACATCAGAAAAATAAAATGGAGCAAACCTCGCAGCTATTATATCATTCAACCGAGAATCAAATGATTTTGACATTATGAACCAATAGAACCAATGATGGATTCTTCAGTCATGGAGTCGCAAGGTAAATGATCGCAACCACTTCTGTCACCAATCCTTGTTCACCATCAAGAAATAGCTATATTTGTTGTCGTACACCCAGGGAATGAGGTCTTCGTTCCTCCATCCCTAGAAACGATGCCAAAATATGTTATCCGTAAATTTTTCACTAGACTGTTATAGGGAAAATCTAGGGCACCTCAATTATTGCAATGGTTGTTTGGTTTATATTATCGATCATGTAGTTTGGGTAAGTTAAAGGTAATAGGTATGGTCACGATCTTTCATTTAAGTTTGAATAATTATCAACATTTCATTTAGTCAAGGGCGTTCAAACTGATCGAACATATAAATAACAATTTGGATATAGGAGAAGAAAAATAAGAAAACAAAGAACACAAGTGAAGAATCCGTTTATTTATGTTAAGAAGATTTTTAGATCCAAAATAATATCTTAAACCTGAAATGATCATTTAAATGCAACTTTCTAGAAAACAGGTAATTTAACACCGAATCAAGAAGAAATTAATGCTTCACAACAATTTCCATTGCATTCAAATAAGACAAGAAAAAATGAGATACAAAGGTTGACAATATGACCATCAGGATGTTTGATTCCTTAAGTACAAAATTTTGCAGGCATGAAGCTCCTTTACAATTTCATAGACCTAATCCTTTTTTTCCACACCAAAAATTGAACTCCCGCCCTTTTTACATTTCAAATGATAGTTTAAATAAAAGAATTGCTTCCACATGTTGTTACAAGATTTTAGGAATTAAAAGTATATCAATAGATTAAATATGCAAATATCTGCAAGATATTTGGAATGGATGAAGTAAATATTTGTTCTAATCTCAACATAATTATTCAATTCCTGCTTTGGAGATAACACAAATCTCTTTGAATCTGGAAGATTCATGCCCTTGTAGTGCTCAATGACTGTTAAATTTGAATTCCCTTGAATCTGGTTGACTGCCACATGTATTCAAACCTAGGACTAATCTTTGACCTGCTAAATTTTAGGAGACAAAAATTATGGAAAAATAAGGTTTAAAGATCCACCTGTAGCTCCTAGATGGTTCATTATTTCGGGAAACATCCTTCTTGTCACCTAATTTGACCCATCCCTGAAAAAACCCATGTTTCAGATTTTTGAAATCCAATCTTATTTGCTCGAAAATCGTGCCTGAGTTTAGCCTCTAAAACAATGATTTCCAGAACTTTCCAGTAGCGCTTAGCTTTTTTGTAACAGATTTGAAATTCGACTGGTGTACTGACTAGAACCTCTGCTTTAGCTCTTAAACTACTATAACTGAGAGGTTTGATTTGGGGTTTCACAAAAGGTAACTGAGGCTTCAATATGAACAACATAGTAGACCACTAATAGAACCATTATCAACATCCTAAGAGTAATAATACCAATGGAAACAACTTCTGAATAATTATAAAGCTCATTGCATTAAAAGATTCTTGTCACCCCAGAAAAAATACTTCAACGAATCATGATTTAGTCAAATAATGCTAATAATTTTTGTCATTGTGACAGAGAAATCATCCTTATTAGGCTTGAGAGTGAATACCATGACAATTTTGTGTTTGGTTGATCATTGTGAGTACTCCTCCTCGACATTTTAGAACTCTGTATCTCTAACCTGGACTAGTAATCTATATTCAATATCGAGAAAGCACTCCTTGAAAAACAATTTGAGCTTACAATATGTTTAGCAAACCTCTAGTTTCATGTACCCCGCATCACGACCTTGAACATTGAAGATTCAATGAAATATCATCATTTTTGCATTGCTTTATTTGCTAGAGAGATGACCTTCATCCAATTAAGTGAGCGTTTTCTCTCTTCTTTTGAATTCATTATGCACACATTCGTATACCTTATATAATATTCCTGATATGCTTCAGTGCCTTGATAATTTCTATATGCATGGAAAACCCCATATTGCCTCTGAATATAAAAACCCAAGCTTGGCACCCAAAGCTTATGTGAGCATGTCAGTTGGCATTTAAACTCTCCATGTGGATTATTCATTTAACACTTGGAACTCTATTGGTAATTGGATGAATGAAATCATAATAATTGATGAGATCTTTGAGATGCCAATTAGAGCGGAAACATCTTGTCCTTTTTGCGATTTCAAATTATGTCATACTAACACCATTTCCCTTTGATGAGACAAGGCTTTGATTTGAATTTTTGGAATGATTATAGAAAGCGTTGAATATTGCAACACATCTTTAAACATGTGCGGTTGAAATGTACCTATTTTTGCATTGCATATCTAGAAATGATGTTATTTTTGTGCTACATAAACCACACTCTTTCTGCAACAGATAAAATCTAACTTCCCAAATTTAAGAAATCCTAGAGATTAATCAAACCATCCATAATATGATCATATGAATACTATTTAGTCATTTAAAACATGCCTTATTCAAAACAATAAAAAATAATGCAAAGAAAAGAAAATAAAACCAAAGGTGAACAAAACATAGAAAAGTATAGACTAGATAGGTAGGATTAGTTTTGAAAAAGGCTTATGGATTGATAGGCTAGACTTAATAAAGAGGATCATATAAGTATACAGGTTTAGGTGCTAACAGGTAGGAAGCACTTACTCTGATACCATGTAAAAATACAGGTCTAACTCGGATCATAAATGAGCTTAGACTCCATAGAACAAAACAACAAATGTATATGTGTTCTTTGTCATTCAAGACAAGGGGATGCTCATTATATATACCAACAGGAAGAGGCCCAACATTAACAAAGGACATTTTTGACAACTGGGCATATAAGGATGCCTACATGAGCTTACAACTAATACTAGTTGGTTGCATTGGAAAATAACACTAATGTTATACTCATGTTAAAACAATGTAATTTGTAGGTGACAAGTGCTCCCAAATTCTGACACACTACCACTTACCAAACTTCCTCTCTACCTTAAAAAGGGTTATAATATTGGGTGGGGAAATCTTTGTCTCTCAATAAATAAGTAGATAGTCACATGGATACAAGTACACACTAGAGCATGAAACTCAATCTCACTTAAAAAATGTGTATTGTTGAGAAGAAGAAACATTTGGATGCCCACATGCTAATGACATCTCAAGTGGTCAATGTGGAGATCTGTGCCTTCAAAATCTGTAAAATGTGTATTTTATTTTCATTATTTTCTATACGATTTATTTAAGAAATGATAAGTTACCAAAAATTATCACCCTCGCGTGCATGTCGAAGAAATGCAATGCCATGCCTTTCATTAATACATATGTAAAAACTAACTATCAATATATGCTATGTATGCCATGGAAAATAAAAGAACAATTTGCTATTAAATATTGTAAATTTTTTTTAATAACATATAAATACAATTATGTAATCATATTATCTCTTCACATATAATCTTTATGATGGATTACATTAGTTTGGTTCAAAATGTCAAGTTAAAAAATGAATGTGTTCTTTCTGAACGATTTTATAAACATTGATGTTAATTGCAAAAGTCTTAGATCAGAAATTTTCTATTTCTTAATATCCTTATTTTTTTTTAAGGAAAACCTCGTGGGGAAATTTAAGGGATCGTAAACATTGATATTAACTACAAAGTCTTAGATATGAAATTTGCTACTATTTTATATCCTACAAAAAATATTCCTTCCCAATGAAACCTTGGTCAAAAAACCTAAAGGATGCTTCCCCACATTTATGGATGGCATCAATAGTAAACTTGTTGGATTTAGGTTAGTGTGCCTAACCCATAGGGATTTGAACCAAGCACATGTTGACACAGAACTAGACAAATACCCAACAACATAGATGGAAACCTCTTAAGCTAATCCCTTGTATTGCTTTATATCCTACCTACCATTGGACAACAAAATAATTTGTAAACATTTTAATATCTTAAATAGAAATTCCCATTATTATACCTATGTGTGCATTCTAAGATAGAGGAAAATTGTAGACTTTCAATACTTCGTTTTAGACTTATAACACCAATTGTTTTCCATTGTTAAAAGTAGCATTAAGGGCAATTTGAGACTTAGTTGTCCTCAATAGATGACCACCATTAAAACTACCATAATTAACATCTTGATTTAATAAATGTTCCCAAATCATTGTAAAAAACCTTGTAGCAATGGTTTAGAGCATTGTTGAAAAGGCCCCTTTTTAGCAATGGTTTGTATACAACCGTCCTTATAACTACATACAAAGGCAATTGTAAACCACCTTGGCATGTATTTATAAGTGTGGTTTACTCTAATTCATCTGGACAACTATAGTTTAAAATCACCCTTGTATGTAGCTATAAGGGTGGTTTCTAAGCTACCCTTATAGGTACATAAAAGGGTTGTTTTAAATTGCACCTATCAGGGAGATTTATAATCATTGTTAAAATATTTAGGATGATACTTAATTTTGATTATGGTTGTTTAGAACTGTTGAAAAAATTAATAATAATAGCTAACGACCATTTTTAAATCAAGGGTGAATAGAAATTTGGTAGTGATAGTTATTGAAAAACCGTTACAAACAATTTAGACTTTAGTGATACTTTCTTTGAACTACCATTAAAATTGATTACAACAAATTCAATATTTCAATAATTAAATTCACATTTATATGTGATAATCATATAATGGCCATCAAGAAAATTAGTTTTGGTTTTAAAACTAAGTTAAATCCTATTGTCCATCTAAACTTAAACTCACTAACTTTAATACCCCAACTAGTATTCGAGTAAAATATATAAATAACTATCACTACAATAAATTCTACAACAAACAAATAACTCACATCTCTTAACACAACAAAGATCAGAGGGTGTCAAAGAGCCTACTTCTTTGATTAAGTGGGTCCTATCTATTTGAGGGAGTGTTTTTGAATGCATCTATAACTAGCTACAACTCTTAATTAAACATGGAAACAAATCTAGAACATACACCCAAATAATGAAATTGAAATGAATTTAGATATCCTTCTTGTCACGTACCCACAATGTTCCTACTCGATTCTTGTGATCATGCACCTCTTGAGGGTCTATGACACCATGATGTTTCTCACTTGTTTGCTCTAAAACACCAAGTATACTTCATACGAACTATGCCTCTTCACCTAGAGCATACCCATACTCCATTCTAGGCTATTGACGAGTCACACTCCTACTCTAGTGTAACTCTTGTCTACTAAGAAAATTTGTTAACTATCTTAACACTTAGTCATTTACGTATACATCCATCAAATGAAGAGAACACTTGTGAAACAAACAAGAGACACATAGATATAGTGTGATCAGCACAAACCATTCCTAACACTTGGCTAAGTCTTATTATTACAAAACTATTACAATATGAGAACTACCGACTCGATTTACAACTTGGGAAGAGTCACAAAACTCACCTCACCTCACCAAGACACTCATACACAGAATCGTCACACCAAGACTCATTCATCGTAACATCTTTCAAAACTTCTAAGGAGCACCCAAAAAGTGCATCCACCACCGACTCACCATATCTTCTCCGTTGCAAGACTTCACACATACATGTGGTTCTGTCTCCTAGCATGCCTCATTCAAACTTGGAACAAGACTTCCCCCAAACTCATCCCAAAAGAATGTTGCCCAAACTCTTTCCATAGAATCACCTCAAGGAAGCACAAGTCCTCCCATGTGGAGCGACTTGGCTCCTTGAGGGATCTCACACCTCTTCATCTAAGTCTACCTCATACTCACAGATCTGATCTTGCTCTCTTTGTTGTGCAAATCTTCCTTCCTTGGTTGTGCACCCTTGTTTTCTTATATGGACTCCAAAGGTCACCATCGTGAACTATCATGTCCTTTAGGGGTGTCTCACCCCTTTGCGGACCCGATCACCCAAACGAACCCATGTTCTCGTCAACCATCGTGTCCCTTAGGACCGATGTACCCCAACCTCTTTGGTGAGCCCCTTCTCTTGGTATCTTCATACTTGGAGAGGCCCCTTGACGCATTTGCATGCCCAAAGCACCCACTTTCCCAACTAGTGCAACACTTGGGTGTTGGAGTAACACCAAGTTCCCTTTCCTTGAGGATTTAGGTGAAGGTGTTTGCGCCCTTCTAGCCAAAGACCTTAGATCCTCCCTCACCTCAATTCTTTGTCGTCCCCAACAATATACACAAAATCTATGATTTCAAAGTCTCTACCCAAACTCGTGCCTTCATCTTAACTAAGTTTGTTGGGAACCCCAAGTTTCGTGCCAAACGAAAATGCCAAGTTTCCCTGCAAAGTGGAAAGAAAAGTTTCCAGCTCACACTGCAATCATATGAAACCATCCACATAGCCCTCTATCCAAATTTTTTTGAGACCAATTTGTCTGCTCCAATGGAAGGATGTCTCCTCCCCAACTCTGACCGCAATGCCTAAGTTTCCATTGTCTCATTGTGATGCTCCCACTCTATTCTCTTGTTGTTTCCGCCTCAATCGCTGCTGCAACATCATAAAAAATGTCTAAGTGTTGAATTTCTATGAACTTGTTGTTTCACCCATACTTCAACCTACTCTTCCATGTCTTCGCACACTATTATAGCCTCAAGTCTTGCACTGGTTGGGTAGCTAGTCCAACCGTCATGTCCAGTTCTTGAAATGTACATCTCCATGCCTGAACTTAGTCTTTTTTGTTACATCTCTATCAATTCTTCCAACTCCAAAGACTAAGGAAAGTGTCCACCCTTGCTTCACTATTGTTAATTTCATTTGATCTTTGTCAAGGAGATCCTACACAATGTCTATTTGTTGCACTTTTGTAACATCCCCAACCACCCAATATGGGCCATGTCACATAATCTCAACTTCTGTCACTCTGAAACCAATCTGTAACATCCTCGTTACCAAACGGTTATGATACCACAATGTAACACCATCCATATTACTACTGAACAATTCTATTCCAAAATACACTACGCAATTTCTACTCTTTAACATAGGTCTGTGCAGGAATACATGAGGTAACACACTCAACCCCAAGGTGAGTCATGCCACACTAAGTTTCTTCTTTTTCCACAACTTAAAAATAATGAAAGAAACTCAATACAACTACACACAAGCATACTGAACACACCACACTATTGTGCGCACAACCATTTTGGTGTCACAAACCAATTCTAATTTTCTGTGTGCACAAGGTCTATTTACCTGCATGCACAAATGAATTCTAGAATCTTGTGCACTTAGGCTACTTTTTTGCGCACACGACCATTCAATCTTTTCCTCGGAGACTCATGACCAATATCATAAGGTTAACTTAACATGCAAGACTATCAACATTTGTAATACTCATGCACAAATATAATAATGAATATAAACACCACACTTACGTGTGCAAGCAAAATTAAACAGAATAACAACAATTACTTATATGCAACAACATACAATAATTAAACCCATATTAAACATAGATAATTAAGCACACAACAAATAAGGAAAGCACATAAAGACACTTATCTTTTTTGAAAAGTCACCAAATGCATGCAAAAATAAGATGTTCCTCCCAGCCATAGACTATGTTGCTCATATAATTTCACCAACAGGTCACCCCCGAGTTGGGGCTTAACTCCAACAGGGAAAAAACGGTTCCCAATGCCATCTAAGGTCTGATACTCAACATAATTACTCAGTCCAAGGTGCCACTGCTGCAACTAGTCTACAATATCTCATTCCCCATGCACCTGTTCCACCCAAGGAAGTGTTCCCCTTCTCTTCTCAACAATCCCTCGATTGCCCCACTACCCTTCCAAGGTTCCAACAACAAACCGAAAATGAAGTCTCTGAGCCATGAAACTAATTCCCAACATACCAGGGAACAATTCCCAGCAAATATCTCACCTGGAGAGAATGCTCATGGGCCTAACAACCCATCTCTTCGAAAATAAATATCTCATCTAGAGAGATTTCTCATGAGCCTTACAACCCACCTCTTTGACAACAAAATGCTGGTTATAGTACACACAAAACCCCTTACAATATTCTCTCTACAAATAAGGTAATAGTCAGATTTTCCCAGATAGTCCGGCCCCTTCTGCCCAGGAGAAAATGAAAAGACCTCCCAAGAATAAATTCTCCCCCGAAATACACTAAGGCGAGAAATATATATTGCATTCCTTCAAATTGACACTTGTCACCTTCATAAGTAGCTTTAGCCACTTGGTGACTTGTTCCCTACTCTCGGGAACTTAGGATAAATAATTATCCATAACTTACACTTTTCTAGAAATATTAATAAAATATTCCCTAGGACTTAAGTCCCCCCTCATTTCCCTTTTTCGGTGGAGTTGTTCCCCTGTCTCTTTTTGTCTGATATGTCTGCACACGATGATGTGATATTATCAATGTGTGATTTCATTTACATGGATAGGTGCACTGGCCTATTTGCATCTCGACTCACTAGCCTCATAACCATATAGGCCCTTCAACCTCAATACATATACATTCACACACAAACATACACAAACCAACTCGATGCACACTTCCAGGTAAACCTTGCGCACTTACCCAGGTGCGCACAAAACTATGGAATGTGCATACCCTTCCCTTGATGCACAATCTAGTGCACTTACTTAGGTATGCACAACACTATTAAATGTGCGCACCCTTTCTTTGATAACAATTCTTCGCGCACTACTCAGGTGTGCGCAGAACCAAAACTTGGTGTCAATGGCTCACCAACCTATATGTACATTTACATTTACAATTGGTACCAACAAATCACCATCCTATATGTACAATTACAAAGGGTTCATATTAGGGGCATTACAACTTTGAACCTAGTGGTGTGTCCATACTTTGAATTCCTTCCGCAATTCAGTCCATCCACACAACAATCTCATACCAAGGTAAAGTCACCTCTCACCTTGCTACACTATGAATTCACCCCAAAACAAATTCATCCGGGGAAACTTGACTCCACTACCCACCTCATGGCACAATTAATCAATCTTCTACAACCATACACATTCTATATCGCATCCAAGTGTGTGAAGAGTCAAGGGAAACTGTCATTCATCTACATATCCAACCAACTCCTCCCTTGTGACTCAAACTTTGATCAAGTCTACAATTCTGTCTTACTTGGCCGAATTCACCCCATCTTCATCTGTGTCTTCGGATATGTAACATCCCATCTACACCAAGAACTGCATGTCCATAATACCTTTGCTTCACTACTTCATGACTTGTCCATGCTATTATTTCTACCTCTCTATGCCTTGGAGTGGTTAGGATTCACCCTCAACCATGCTCCCCAAAGAAAGATAAACACCCATGTCCAAGTAATTTCTCCATGTTGTAATGTACCTATCTATACAATCCTCCAAACCAAGGCAAATCCTCAACTCACCTCCTTTCGTCAATTCACCTCCCCACAACTCAACTTCTGCAATGAGTGTTGCCAACACACCTACACTCCTCAAACGTCCTAAAAAACTATCCAAAGTGATCCAAATAGAATGAGTCACCTCAATTAAATTCATGCCTTAGGCACGTTATAACCAATAATTCTGCCAAAATCAACCAACGAGCTCGTCAAATCTCTAAGTCAACACATAATCTTTCGCAAGTCACCAAGGTGCACTCTGCCTCATCCAATGTCCCATACCAAAGGTGAGCGAACACGACTAAATTCATTGGGTCTGCGTTATTCCCATTAAGGTTGATTGTTATCAATTCTTGGTTGACTTATCTACTGAATCCATCCCTCTCCTAGAACATAACTTTCTTTCACCTCCTAGAAGTGTCCAAACTTTGACACCATTGTCGTGATTTTCAAGTCATTGCATGACCCAAAAAATCTAGCTAAGGCACCAACTCACTAAGTCACCTCATCCATTTTCTCAACTCGACATGCCCATACCTCACTACCTATATCACCACAATGGCCTGTCCAATGAACCTCATTCAAGATTTAGGCAACTTCCTCAAGCCACCTCCACAACTATATATGAATCTTCCTAAGTCCACCACTGGGCTTGTCCAAATAAGTCGCCTTAATCTATTTGCACATTCTCCCAATCAAGGCATCCCTACTTCTACATGCCTTCTTCAAATCTGCACCACTTGAGTCACCTCAAGTTTATCAATTTTCACCATGGAAACAAAATACACTTGAACCACCAAGCCATCAGACTTCCCTTCAAAGAACTAACCGAAACACTTAGGAAGTGAAAGAACTTAAAACCAACCATACCTTTCTAATGACATCCTTGGCTACAACCATGGTTCAAGTATGTTGTCTTGGACCTTCACTTTCCCAAGCAACCGACTCTCCGCATGAACGCCCCTCAATCACCATCCACAACTACACAAACTTGCAAGACCTTTGATGAAATATAAGGTTGAGTCAATTAGTTCCCTTCATAAATCCATCTGTCTCAAACTTCGCATGCAACTGACCAAACTCTTCTCCAATGTCTTGCTGTCTCCGCACCTTGACTGCTTCTTCTTCAAGGCACCATGCACCCACCGCCCAACTGTTAATTCATACTGTTGTAATTAACTATTGTAACTCTATGAAGAGATACCTCATCTGAAGGTTGCAATCAACCCACTCATCCAACAACCCAACTCAACTCAATTATTTTTCTTGGCAATGTGCGACACAAAGATGTCATGATAGGAATGTGCCCAACCAACTCCCTATTGTGGATTTCCTATGGGTCACCTCAAGTTGTTCACCCAAGTGCTTCAAGTTGTTGCAACCTATAACTTCTCCCCTTTGCGATCACTTCTGCGATCACCCTCAATACTCACTTTTGGGATCACTTCTACAGTTAGATCTGTGACAATTCATGCGAACAATCTTGTGTTCATTTTCCTTGCTCAATTGCTCTCTTCACCCAAGTGATTCAACTTGTTTCAACCTAGAACTGCTCCCCTTTGTGATCACTTCTGTGATCACCCTCAACACTGACTTTTGGGATCACTTATGCGGTTAGATCTATGACAAGTTGTGTGAAAAATATTGTGTTCATTTGTATTTCCCAATTGCTCTGTTCACCCAACAAACTCTTCACATGGTCTCTTCAAGGTGTGAAGAACATGTCTGGCACCTACTTCCATCATGAATCAAACCAAATGAATCTTTTCCAAGACTAACTCTGTTCTAGGCTACCAGCTTGATGCACACTTCCAAGTAAACCATGCGCACTTACCCAGGTGCGTGCAACACTATGGAATGTGCACACCCTTCCCTTGATGCACAATCCTGTAGACTTACTTAGGTATGCACAACACTATTAAATGTGTGCACACTTTCTTTGATAAAAATTCTTCCCTCACTACTCAGGTGTGCGCAGAACCCAAACTTGGTGCCAACGACTCACCAGCCTATATGCACATTTACATTTACAATTGGTACCAATGACTCACCGACCTATACGTACAATTACAAAGGATTCAAATTAGAGACATTACAACTTTGAACCTAGTGGTGTGTCCATACTTTGACTTCCTTCCACAATTTAGTCCATCCACACAATAATATCATACTAAGTTAAAGTTACCCCTCACCTTGCTACACTACGAAGTCACCCCAAAACAAAGTCATCTGGGGAAACTTGACTCCACTTCCCATCTCATGGCACAATTAGTCAATCTGCTACAACCATACATAGTCTGTATTGCATCCAAGTCTGTGAAGAGTCAAGGGAAACCACAATTCATATGCGCATCCAACCAACTCTTCCCTTGTGACTCAAACTTTGATCAATTCCACAATTTTGGCTTACTTGGACGAATTCATCCCATCTTCATCTGTGTCATCGGATATGAAACGTCCCATATACACAAAGAACTGCATGTCCAGACTGCCTTTTCCTCACTACTTCATGACTTTTCCATCCTGATGTGTCTACCTCTCTATGCCTTGGATTGGTTAGGACTCACCCTCAACAATGTTTCCCAAAGAAAGAGAAACACCCATGTCTAAGTAATTTCTTCATGTTCCAATCTACATGTCTGCACAATCCTCTAAACCAAGGAAAATCCTCAAATCACCTCCTTTCGTCAAGTCACCTCCATGCAACTCAACTTCTACAATGAGTGTCGTCAACATGCCTACACTCCTCAAACATACCAATTTTTTTTCCAAAGTGATCCAAATAGAATGAGTCACCTCAAAGATCTTCCATTCCTTAGGCACGTTCGAACCAACACTTCTGCCAATCTCAACCAATGACCCTTTCGGATCTCTAAGTCATCGCACAATCATTCTCAAGTAACCAAGGTTCACTTTGCCTCATCCAATGTTCTATACCAAAGGTGAGCAAACACAACTAAATTCACTGGGTCTGTGTTTATCCCATTCAGGTTGACTGCTAACAATTCTTGGTCGACTTCTCTGCTAAATCCATCCCTCTCCTAGAACAAAACTTTCTGATACGAGAATTTATGTGAGATCTTTCTCTACAAAAATCCTGCAATGAAGACCTTTTACTGATGCTTTATCGCAGGTGAACACGAGGAAATAATCATTAAGCATTGCATATGAATGAGAGAAAATTGTCATAATTATGTGCATATGTGTAATTAAATCTCTACTTAATGAAGCGAGAATGCAAAAAAAACTCACACATATAATTTGGCACCCATGTGTTAATGGAGTTCACCAGAATCTGCTGGCTAAATCTCCAAATTTGCTTGGAATATGAATCACTGTATTATCCTTCCTTTAGCCAGGGATGGAACCTTTTCACAAAATGTGGTACATGCTCCTTATATGGATGAAACCCAGAGAAACCTTCTCTTACACAAAGAACTTAAGGATCTCACATAAGTGACATTTCTTTAGACACCAGAAGGACTACATTACTCTTAATGAAAATCTCTCTCAAAGGGGCCTAAAGGGGCCTCCCCCATAATGCTTACATAAGGAATTTATATAGTTTCCCTCTCTCCATAATTCAAGGAGACATGATCCACAATTTTAGGATCTAATAACAACTCAAGGACAAAAGTGAGAAAGCATCTCAACCAACCTTAACCTCCCCTTGAGACTAGGAAACGACTTGGGATATAATTAGGAAGGATCCCAAACCAACTCATGAGACTCTTAACCTCCCCTTAAAACTAGGAAACTAATTTGTGAGGTAAGGTTCTCAAATAAAATTGATTTCACCTTAAAACTCATAAACTAATTTGTGAGGTGGATTCTCACACTTAATTTTAATTTCCTTTCTACAAATTAAATGACAAATACATGAGCACATTATGCTAAAAAATATTAATCATTTTTACAATATGAAGCATTAAACATTCCTTTTAAACCTTTTCACCTATCATGAATTATCATTTTAATGATCTTCTCCATGGTGTGCAAAGTAATGAATCCTTGTGTGGAAATCCTCCTGGATCATACCTCCCCACAAAAAGCACTTTTGATCCTCCAAAACTATAGAGAGAAACTATGACTTGAATCTCCGCAACCAACTTCTAGGAAGAGTCTTACACTCCATGATGCACTTCCCCACTACTCGATCTTCATAACAAATGTCTTTGACAAGACACACCCTTCTTCTCCTTCACCTTTGTACTTCAGAATGAGGATGTCGATGCCAATACTTGCATCAACGGAAATATGTAGTTGATTCCTTGACCTGCATAACAAATGTCTCTGAAATTCCACACCCTTCTTCTCCTTCACCTTTGTGCTTCATAATGAGGATGTCGATGCCAACACTTGCGTCAATGCAAAGTTTTAGCCGAAAATACATGGATTAAAACTTTTGAAATATTTTCAAAGCACTGCCATACCTTCCAAGAATTTATAAAACAATCATGGAAAAGTTTACAATGATTTTCAGTTTTGATCGGAAAAACCACAGTATAGTCAGTAGATTGTCAAGACATGCCTTAAGAAAAATAATGCCTCTCACTTAATAATGGCTATAAGACCCATTACAATGTTAGGAAAAATAATGCCTCTCACTCAACAATGGCTACAAGACCCATTAAAATGTTTCCAAAATAGGCCTAGGAAAAATAATGCCTCTCACTCAAAAGTGGCTATAATACCCATTACAATGTTGTCAAAACGGACCTAGGTAAAACAATTCCTCTCACTCAACATTGACTACAAGACCCATTACAATGTTGCCAAAACATGCCTAGGCAAAACAATGCCTCTCACTCAATAGTGGCTACAAGACCAATTACAATTTTCAACAAGGCTTTAGGCATAAAACAAAATTCCTCCAACTCTCCTCATTACTTTCAAGAGTGGCTGATTACAACCGTTTACATTAAATTCAAGGAAACATTAACATTAAGGAAAATACCCCCAAATGTGCACTAGTGGTAAACTCTATGGTTTTTAAACCCCCCATTACAAACATGTGAAACATAATAAATAAGGAAAATTCCATCATCATCACAATCGTCTCACAATTCTGAGACTTTTGGTTGTAAACATGACTATTTTATGTCAAAGTGTCAAAATGGTCTCTTACTACACCATCTTGGTTTGCGTACAAGGCTCAAACAATGAATTCCCTGCAATAATTCAGATCTTGATGCTTTGCTACAACACTCAAAGATTAATAGAATCTACAACATACATTCACCCTCTTGCAATTTCCAAAAAGAGGAAAAATCATAAATGCAGAAAAATTACATTGGGTTTCATGCGAAGGCGCTCAACTGGATTCTCACATCTCGACATACATAGCACCAACAAGTCCTTCTCATCATTCTACAAATTTTGACTATAAACTTGACCTTGTTATGAAAGGTGCAATTGTGCCTTGTAAAGTGTGCCAAATAGTCATGGGCTTGGCCATAGACCTTGAATTCCACTGCTCAGATCACAAAAATGTCTATACTTTCGTCAAATTTTATCACTGTGACTTCTAGACCCCTCCTGGGCTCCCTGCCTTGAAATTTGTGCCACACATGGTCATACTGCCTGCAATCTTGAAAAATTCCCTAGTATGGTCCCACACGTGTATTCCTCCCCGATGGATGGAATTTAATGGGTTTAAATATATTTGGTGGGTGGAGTTACCAAGCACCACCCCCCTTGGCACATTGGTAATGACCTTCGGTTAATAGGGTAGAGGTCCCAGGGTCAAGCATGCGAGCCTCCCCCTTTTTGCCTCCGGTTACAACTCTCGCGTCGAAATTTGAATTTTCTGGTTCATTTGTTGGCCATCGGCCAATCCAGTGGTCGGTTTATATATATATATATATATTTCAACCCGCATTGGGCATTTCTCCGACTACCATGGGCCATGTGGCAACCCTCATTGGGCCATGTGGAAACCACATCATTTCCCAGTGGACAATGACCTGTATTCCATGTCATTATCCAGTCACTAGTCCATCTCAGATAGTACGTCAGTTGACCGTACTTTCTCTGTCGGATGTCTACGTCAATGCCACATCATCTGACATGCCATTCGTATGGATGACACATAGCTCAATTTTATTGGTCCATTTAGACCCTTGAAAACGACAAATACACTTGACACATAACAACCTCTCGTGATGCCATTTCATCCACCATATTTCCCAGTTAATTGACATGTCACCTACTGCGTCAACATCGTACTGTCACATCATCATTTCATATGGTCCAGTAACCTTGCTGATGTCATCACCATACCGCCACCTCAACTTGCTGACATCATCATCGTACTACCCAATTAGTTGACACGTCACCTGCTGCGTCAGCTCCATGCTACCACATCAAGATTTCTTAAGGTCCAATCACTTTGTTGATGTCACTATACAACCACGTCATTCGACACGTCAACATCTATACTACCATGTGGCATCCATACAATTACCACATAACACATTTTTATTGGTCCACATGGACCCCTTAAAGTGATAAAATGCATGACATGTGGCAACATTTGGTGCTGCCACATTAACATGCTAACATTAGCACTGTATGGACTTTGCTAGATTTGCCTGATTGCCAAAAATTTCAGATGGGCATAAATTTTTCATCCATAGTTTGTTTGAGGTGTCGTTTGTGCTGTTGGAAATATCTCGTCGAGCTCTTCGACTGGGTGTTTTTTTCGTCGAATTCTGGGCACTTTTATTTTTGGCCATTTTTGTTCAACTGAGGAGGATCCAGACTCTAACTACATAGACTCTGGTACAAGGTTCTTGATTGGTGTACCGCGAAGCTTAGGGTGAAGCTTCCAATATTTCTTGATCTAGTGACCACTCATTTGGCAGTACTCTTGTTGTCCCAAGATTTTCGACGAGACTTTGATTTCCTCCGGAATCTTGTGCTAGATCTATCACATCCAGAAAGTGGCGTGCCATTATTTTTCTTAGGTGGTGTTGGTGATGATATCAACTCTTTTCTTTAATAATTCTTTGCTTTTGTTGCTTGTGAGAATTATCTTTAACCATACCCCAATCCTACATATCAGGGTCTTTCAACCTCCAGTGGTTGAATGATTCCTTGGCCATCAATACTAAGACCTCCTCCTTTATATGCCATCTTCCTCAACAAATTCAAGACAATGCCCTCGATGTGCCTTTTGAAAGCACCAAAAGAGGCATCATCATTAATGAGGGAAGGAATTGAACATGGAGAATCCTTTACCTCCATTCCTATTTGTGATACTTGGTCATCTTCCTAAAGTTTGGCCAACTGCTCCTCCTAGTTGGATGAAGGTGTAGATGAGGCTTCTAGGAAACCACCTTGGTTATCTGGTGTCTGGAGAGCATCCTCTATTATCTGAAAGATGTGTAGTCGTCAATATTTTTATGAAAAGAACCATAACTGATATACCTTCCATGGCCAAAAGTTTGTCTGGTTTTGTAGGGACTTTCTGCTTCTCATGTAGCATAACATTCCCCAATTTGCTCCTCCATAGCTTGTAGCCACAGTTGTAGTTTGCTCTTTTTTTCTTCAGATTATTGAAGCAACTTCCTCAATTCATCATTCTCTGCTTGAATGGTCTTATTGATTTCTTCAATCTCATGAAGCCATACTTGCTTCTTTTCCTTTCCCATAATTATATTCACAATCTATAAAATTGGTCAGATCTTCTCTAATACCACTTGATCCGATAATTTCTGTGAGATATTTCTCTACAAAAATCCTACAATGAGGACCTTTTACTTATGCTTAATCACATGTGAACATGGGAAAATAATCATTAAGAATTTCATATGAACGTGAGAAAATTGTCATAACTATGTGCATATGTGTAATCAAATCTCTACTTAATCAAGCAAGAATGCAAACAAAACTCACACATATAGTTTGAAACCCATGTGTTAACGACGTTCACTAGAATCTGCTCGCTACATCTCCGGATCCACTTGGAATACAAATTTCTTTATTATCCTATCCTTAGCCAGGGTTACAACCTTTTCACAAAATGCGGTAAAGGCTCCTTACATGGCTGAACCCCAAAGCATCCTTCTCTTACACAAAGAACTTAAGGCTCTCACATAAGTGACATTTCTTCGGAAAATAGAAGGACTACATTCCTCTCAATGCAAATCTCTCTCAAAGGGACCTCAAGGGGCCTCCCCCACAATGCTTACATAAGTAATTTATATAGTTTCCCTCTCTCCATAATTCAAGGAGACAATATCCACAATTTTAGGATCTAATAACAACTCAAGGACAAAAATGAGAAAGAATCTCAACAAACCTTAACTTCCCCTTGAGACCAGGAAACTACTTGGGATATAATGAGGAAGGATCCCAAACCAACTCATGAGACTCTTAACCTCTTCTTAAAATTAGGAAAATAATTTGTGAGGTAAGATTCTCACATAAAACTAATTTCCCCTTAAAACTAGGAAACTAATTTGTGAGGCAGATTCTCACACTTAATTTTAATTTCCTTTTTACAATTTGAATGAAAAATACATGAATCCTTCTATGGAGATCGTCCTAGATCATTGGACCTCCTGAAAACATCCAAACTCTTGCACCGTTGTCATGACTGTCAAGTCATTGCATGACCTAAAAAATCTAGCTAAGGAACAAATGCACTAAGGCACTTCATCCATTTTCTAAACTCGACACCTCCATACCTCACTGCCCAATTCACCACAATGACCTATCCAATACGCCTCATTAAGGAGTTAGAAACTTCCTCAAGACACCAACATGATTGCATCTAAATTTGCCTAAGTCCACCACTAGGATTGTCCAAGCAATTCACCCCAATATCTCCACACATTCTCCCAATCAAGGTGTCCCTACTGCTACATGCGTTCTTCCAATATGAACCACTGGAGTCACCTCAATTCTGTCGATTTTGACCATGGAAAATAAATACACTTGAACCACCAAGCCATCAGACTTCCCTTCAAATAACTCACCACAACACTTAGGAAATGCAAGAACTAGAAACCAACAAAAAATTTCTAACGACATCCTTGACTGCAACCACGGTTCAAGTATGTTGTCTTGGAACTTCACTTTGACAAGAAACTAACTCTCCACATGAACTCCCTTCAATAAATGTCTGTAACTACACAAACTTGCAAGACCTTCAGTGCAATATAAGGGTGAGTTAATTCGTTCAGTTCATAAATCTATCTCTCTCAAACTTCACATGCAACCGACCAAAATCTTCTCCAATGTATTGCCATCTCCTCACCTTGACTGATTCTGCGTCAAGGCACCATGCACCCACTGCCTGATTTTCAATTCATACTGCTACTAACTAACTGTTGTAACTCCACGATGAGATATCTCATATGAAGGTTACGATCAACCCACTCGTCAAACAACCTAGCTCAACTCAACTATTGTTCTTGGCAATGCATGACACAAAGACATCATGATAGAAATGTTCGCAACCAACTACATGTTGCAGATCTCCTCTGGGTCACCTCTAGTAGTTCACCCAAGTGATTCAATTTGTTTCAACCTAGAATTTCTCCCCTTTGCGATCACCCTTAGTGCTCACTTTTTGGATCACTTTTGCGGTTAGATATGTGACAAGTCGTGTGGAAAATATTGTGTTCATATACCTTGCCCAATTTCTCTATTCACCCAACGAACTCTTTGCTTTGTCTCTTCAAGGTGTGCACAATAGGTCTAGAACTTACTTTCATCATGATTCAAACCAACCGAATTTGTTCCAAGACTAACCGAATCTGTAGTGGTAAGGGCATGTGACACCATGATATTTCTGACTTGGTTGCTTGGAAACACCAAGGATACTTCATATGGACTATGCCTCTTCACCGAGAGCATACCCATACTTCATTCTAGGCTACCAGCAAGTCACACTCCTACTCTAGTGCAACTCTTGTATACTTAGACAATTTTTTAACAATCTTAACACTTGTTCATTTAAGAATACATCCATGAAACAAATAGAACACTTGCAAAACAAACAAGAGACACATAGATATAGTGCAGGTAACAAAAACCATGCCTAACACTCAACTAAGTCTTATTATTGAAAAATTGTTACAATATGAGCACTATCAGCTGGGTTTACAACTTGGGCAGAGTGACATGACTCACCTCGCCTCACCAAGACACTCATACACATATTCGTCGCACCAAGACTCATCTATCATAAAATCTTTTGCAACTTCTACATAGCACCTCAAACATGCATCCACCACAGACTCACCGTCTCTTCTATGCTACACGACTTCACATAAACCTGTGGTTTTGTCTCCTAGCATGCCTCATTTAGACCTATGACAATACTTCCCCAAAAATCACCCCAAAATAAGGTATCCCCAACTCTTTCCACATAATCACCTCAAGGTAGCACAAGTCCTCCCACGTGGAGTGACTTGGCTCCTTGAGGGAGGTCAAACTTCTTCATATACGTCTGCCTCAAAATTGTAGATCTTATCTTGCTCTCTTTGTTGTGCAAATATTCCATCCTTGGTTATGCACCTGTGTTCTCTTATATGGACTCCAAAGGTCACTATCATGAATCGTTGTGTTCTTTGGGGGTGTCACACCACACTAAGTGAGTCACTCCACACTAACTTTCTTCTTTTTACACAACTTAAAAAAATAGAAGAAAATCAATACAACTGTGCACACGCATACTTAACACACAACACTATTGTGCACACAACCATTCTAGGGTCACACACTAATTCTGATTTTCCTTGTGCATGGGTTCTATTTCCTTGCATGCACAAACAGATTCCAAACTCTTGTGCACTCACGATACTTTTTTATGCACGTGACCATTCAAGCCTTGCCTTGGAGACTCATGAAAAATATCATAAGGTTAACTTAACATGAAATACTATCAACATTTGTCATACTCATGCACAACTATAATAATGAATATCAACACCACACGTACTTTTGCAAGCAACATTAAACATAATAAAAACAATTACTTATATGCAACGACATGCATGAATTAAAACAATATTAAGCATAGATAATTAAGAACACACTAAATAAGACAAGCACATAAAGAGACTTATCTTTTATGAAAAGACACCAACTGCGCACATAACTCAGGCGTTCCTCCTAGCCATAGAATATGTTGCTCATATACTAATTTCAACAATAGGTCACCCTTGAGCTAGGGATTAACTCCAAAAGGGAAAAAAGGGTTCTTAATGAAAACTAAGGTCTGATACTCAGTAGAATTTCTCATTCCAAGGTGTCACTGCTGCAACTAGTCTATAGTCTCTCATTCCCCATGCACCTATTACACCCAAGGAAGTCTGCCCCTTCTCTTCTGAATAGTCCCTCGACTTCCCCACTTCCCTTCCAGGGTTCCAACAACGGGTCAAATAGGAGGTCCCTGAACCCTGCAACCAATGCCCAACACACCAGGGAACAATTCCTAACAAAACTCTCACTTGGAGAGAATGCTCACGAGCCTGACAACCCACCTCTTCGACAACAAATCTCTCACCTAAAGAGACTACTCATGGGCTTGACAACCCGCCTCTTCGATAACAAAACTATGGTTACAGTAAAGACAAAACCCCTTACAATCTTCTCTCTATAGATAAGGTAACAATAATATTTTCCCAGATAGTCTGACCCCTTCTGCCCAAGAGAAAATGAAAATACCTCCCAAGAATGAATTCCCCCCTCCCCTCCCCCCCCGAAAAAAATACACTAAGGAGAGAAATATATATTTCATGCCTTCAAATCGACACTTTTCACCTTCAGAAGTATCTTTAACCACTTGGTGACTCGTTCCCTAACCTTGGAAACTTAGGATAAATAATTATCCATAACTTACAGTTTTTGTGGAAATAGTAATAAAATATTCCCTAGGACTTAAGTCCTCCCCCCCCGCCCCATTTCCCCTTTTTTCGGTGGAGTTGGCCCGTTGTCTCTTTTTGTCTAATTTGTCTGCACACAATGTTGTGATATTATTAATAAGTGTGATTAGATGTTCATGGATAGTCGCACTAGCTTATTTTCATCTCGGCTCACCAAATGTTTTATTTTCCGATCCAGTATGCAAAATGATCGCACTCGAAAAGCACCTTATGGCTCCACCTGAATCACATTCCAATCAATAATATAATTAGCATCAGGTACGTAATTTTTAAGCAATGACACATGGAAAAAAATATGAATACGCAAGGATGCAAGAAATGCAATCATATATGTGAAAGGACCAATCCTCTCTAGGGTTTCAAATGGCCCACAACAACGTGCTGCAAACTTAAAATGATTTCCCAACTTCAGGGAACTACATATGGATTTCACTTTTAATAACACATGGTTGATCACTTTAAACTCTCTGTGGGTTCTTCCTTTATCTGCATATCTTTTCTGCCTATCTTGGGAAACCTTTAAATTCCGCCTTGTCTTTACCATTTGCTCCTCCATTTTCCGGAGTAGATCTAGCCCAACCACTGCGCAGTTTGTTGGGTTGTCCCATCTCACTGGCGTGTTTCACTTACTACCATAAAGTGATTCAAATGGGATCATTTTTAAAGATGCTTGATACCCATTTTTGTGAGAAAACTCTACCAAGTGAAGGCAGTCTTCCCATATTGATGGTTTATCCATCACATACATCCTGAGAATATCCTCAATCACCCAATTTACCCTCTCTATTTTCCCATCTGTTTGAGGATGATAGGTTGTGATAAAGTTCAGATTTGTCCCAAATCCTTTGAGTAGTCCTTTCCAAAATTTCGATGTGAAATTGGAATCTCTGTCAGACACAATTGTCTTAGGTATACCATGGAGCTTAGCAATTTATCACATGTATATTTCAATAGTGTTGGTTGCTTTGTGTACTAACTTCACTACGATAAAATGGGAAACTTTACTAAGCTTGTCCACCACTACCATAATAAAATCATGTAGCTTATCAATCCTAGGTAGCTTAGTAATGAAATCCATGGTCACAACTTCCCGCTTCCACTCAGGAATGGGAAAAGGTTGTAGCAAACCAGTTGGATATCTGTGCTCAACCTTGACCTTTTGACATTCAAGGCATCTAACAATAAAATTAGCAACCTCCTTTTTCATTTCTGGCCAATGGTGTTGCTTTTTGACTGCGACAATTGTCTTCTGGTAACCTGGGTGTCCAACATAACGAACCTTATGCATCTCAAACAACAACATGCTTTTCAAATAAATGTTATTTGCAACATAGACTCTATGTCTAAACATGAGGATTCCATCCTCTTTCATCTCACAACCTTCAAATTTCTGCTAAGACACACCTTGTTGTAAACTTGCCTTTATGTCCATATAGCGCTGATCTGATTTGGAAACCTCTAAAATTTTGTCACACAAATATGATTTGTACATGCTAATGGTTGCAGAATGCATATCATGCATCCTTCTAATGATTGTGTTAACCACCTTGTTCTCTTTTCCTCTTATATGATTTATGTCAAAGTCATACTCACTGAGGAATTCTAACCACCTGCTCTTTCTAGAATTTAAACTTGGTTGTTCAAACAAATACTTCTGACCACTATGGTATGTTCTAGGCTCAAATATTTTACCCATGAGATAGTGCTGCTAAATTTTCAAGGCATTTACTATGGATGCCAACTCAAAGTCATGAGTAACATAGAGCCTTTCATGCTCTTTTAAATTTCTCGATTTGTATCATACCACATGCCCATTCTTCCTAAGGACCCCACCGAACCCTTCCTTGCATGCATCCATGCACACAACAAAGTATTCATCTGAATAAAAAATTCTCAAAATTGGCACACTTGTCAACAAACTTTTCAAGTGCTAAAAACTCCTTACACAATCCAGAGTCCATTCAAATTGTGCACCTTTTTTTTTAAAGGATGTAATTGGATGTGCAATTTTTGAGAATCATTCAACAAATATTCTGTAATAACCTACAAGTCCCATAAAGGACCTCACCTCTGTGAAATTTCTTGGTGTCGTCTATTCCTTAATGGATTTTATATTTTTCGGATCCACAACTATTCCTTCCTTGGAAATGATATGACCCTAATAATGAATTTGTCGTTGGTAAAATGAGAACTTGCTCAAATTTTCATAATTTGATGCTCCCTCAGTAATTGTAACACCATCCTCAAGTGCTTGTACATCCCTGCAGAAGAAAGGTGCACAATTTGAGTGGAATTCATATTGTGCAAGGAGTTTTCAGTACTTGAAGAGTTTGTTGCCAAGTGTACCAATTTTGAGGATTGTGGATCCAGATGCAAACTTCATGGTCTGCACAGATGCATGAAAGGAAGGACTTGATGAAGTCCTGAGTTAGAATGGACATGTTCTATTATACACATCAAGGAAGTTGAAAGAGCATGAAAGGCTCTTTGTTGTTCATGATTTAGAATTGACAGTTATAGTGCATGCCTTGAAGATGTGGCAACATTATCTCATGGGTAAAAGATTTGAGCTAAGAACATACCATTGTGGTCTGAAATATTTGTGTGGATAGTTAATTTTAATTTCCAGACAAATCAAGTGGTTAGAGTTCCTTAGTGAATATGAATTTGACATAAAGCGTATAAGAGGAAAAGAGAAGAAGGCGGTTGACTCACTCAACATGAGGGTGCATGAGATACATGCTATAACCATTAGCATGTACCATACATGTTTGAGAAACACAATTTTAGAAGTTTCCAAATCAGATATACTCTATGTAGACATAAAGGTGAACTTACAACAAGGTATGTCGCAATTTTTTTTTGAAGGTTATGAGTTGAGAGAGGATGGGATCCTCATGTATAGACACATAGTCTATGTGTCGAATGGTCAGTAGTTGAAAATCCCGATATTTTCAGAGATGCATAAGGTTCCTTATGTTGGACATCCAGGTTACTAGAAGAACATTGTCATAGTCAAGAAGCAATACTTTTTCCCGGGTATGAAAAAGGATGTTGTTGATTTTATTGCTAGATGACTTGGATGTCAGAAGGTCAAAGCTAAGCACATACATCTAGTTGGATTACTACAACCTTTTCCCATTTCTGAGTGCAAGTGGGAAGTTATATTTATGTATTTATAACTAAGTTACCTAGGACTTCCAAGAAATATGATTCTATTATGGTGGTGGTGGAGAATCTTACTAAATCTTCCCATTTTATTCCAGTGAAGTCAACACAGAAGGAAGTCGACATTGCTGAGATATATATGCGAGAAATTGCTAAATTGCACGGTATGCCTAAGGCAATTGTGTCTGAAAGAGATCCCAAGTTCACTTCAAATTTTTAGAAGGGATTGTTTAAAGGAATTGGGACACGTCCGAACTTTAGCACAACATATCACTCTTAGAAAGATGGACAAACAAAGAGGGTAAATAAGATATTAGAAGATACGCTAAGGATAAGCCATCAAAATGGGAGGATTACTTACATTTGGTAGATTTTGCTTACAACAATGGGTATCAAGCATCCTTCAATATGAGTCCATTTGAAGCATTGTATGGTAGAAGATGGAACACACCTGTGAGTTGGGATAACCCAATAGACCACACAGTAGTTGGACGAGATCTTCTCCAAGAAATGGAAGAGAAGATTGTAAAAATAAAGTAAAATTTAAAGGTTGCCCAAGAAAGACAAAAAAGTTGCACAGATAAAGGAAGAAACAATTGAGAGTTTAGAGTGGGGGATCACATATTCTTGAAATTAAAAGAAAGACACAATTCCCTTAAGTTTGAGAATTCTTCTAAGTTAGCAAAACACTATTATAGGCCATTTGAAATCCTAGAGAGGATTGGTCTTGTCACTTATATCATTGCATTGCCTTCATCCTTGTGTATTCATAATTTTTCCATGTGTCATTGCTTAAAAAGTATGTACGTGATGCTAATCATGTCATTGATTGGAATGTGATTTTGGTGGAACCATAAGGCGATTTTTGAGTGTGACTAGTTTGTATATTGGACCGGAAAGTCAAGAAACTCCAGAATCAATTCATGGAGTTGGTAAAGATCCAATGGATATGGTTCAGTCCCGAGGATGCAACTTGGGAGTACAAGGATGCTATGCAGGCAAAGTATCCTCATATTTTTGAATTTTTTAATGTATAATGTATATAATGCATTGAAGACAATGCATAAATAAGGGGGAGGGGAATGTAATGTCTCTAATACAAACCCCATTTATAGTGTGTAATGTAATTTTCCATATAGGTTGGTGACCCATTGGAAACAAGTATAAATGTAATGAACATATAAGTCGGTGAGTTGTTTTGGTTTTTGCGTGCACCTGAGTAGTGCACAAGGTTTGTAACCAAAGAAAAATGTGTGCACATTTCATAATGTTGTGCATACCTGAGCTAGTGCATGTGGATTGCGCATCAAGGGAGGGTGTGCATATTTCACAGTGTTGTGCGCACTCAAGAAAGTGTACATGAATTACTGTAATATATATATGCTTTGAGGTCAGAGAGCCTATGTGACTATTGGGCTGATGAGTCAGGACACAAATAGGTTAGTGAACCTATCCTTGTAAAGTTTACCACACTCAAGTTAATAATAAAATAACATCACTGCGCGTAAACAGACTGAACAGAAAGAGACAAGGAGCCAAACTCCACCGTAAAAAGGAAAAAGGGGGGAATATTTTAATAATATTTCTGAAAAGTGTAACCTTACGGATATATTATTTATCTTAAGTTCTTGAGGGATGGGAACGGGTCACCAATTGGATAAAGTTATCTCTGAAAGTGACAAGTGTCCAGTTGAAGGCATGCAATATATATTGTTGGCCTTAGTGTATTTTGGGGGGAGAATCGATTATTCTCTGGGGGATTCGAGAATTTGCCTCAAGAAAAAAGAGTCTATGTCAAGTGGAAATGTATTGTTTGGTATGTCCCTATGCTTCGAAAAATATGTGTGTTGTCGAAGAGGCGGATTGTCAGGCTTGTGATCAGTTTATCTGGGTGAGATATTTGTTGAGAATTGTTCCCTGGTGCACTGGGAATTAGTTGCAGTGCTCTGATACTTCCTGATATGACCTATTGTTGAAGCCCTAGAAGGGAAGTGAAGAAGCCAGAGGACTTTTGAGAAGAGAAGGGGCACACTTCCTGGGGTGGGACTGGCATGTGGGGAATGAGGGGCTGTAGACTAGTTACAGTAGTCGGTACCTTGGACTGAGAAATTTTGCTTCTTTTTAGACCATAGATTGGCATTAGAAGTCCTTTTTCCCTAGTGGAGTTTGAGCCCCAATTCAGGGGTGAATTGTTGCTGAAATATTATGAGCAATAGAGTCTATGGCTGGGAGGAATGTCTGCATCATGTGCGCAGTTGGTGAATTTCTTGAAAGATAAGTGTTATTATGCGCTTGTCTATTTACTGCGTCTTCATTTACTTGTATTGGTTATGGTTTATCTCTTGTATGATAATGAATATGAATAATGATTGTCATTTTGTTTAATGTTGTTTATTCATGTAAGTGCAATGTGGTTATTTAGTTTAATAGTTGTACATGCTACATATGTTAGTTGATAAGTAATTTATGTTAAGATAATCCTGGTAAATGGTAAAGAGCTTCCTAAGTGAGGGTAGGAGTGCCATGCGCACAGAAAGTGGTCCGTGGGCACAATTTACTGGATTCGTTGTGTGCGTAGGAAAGTGGTATACGTACGAAGGAAAGTGGGACCTGCCAGGGGGGTTTAGTATGGTTACACACAAGGTGGTATTCAGGTGCTCTGTATTAGCATGTGCGTAGTAGTGTTCACATGTGCATAGTGGATTATACACACAATAATGTTGGTGTGATCAACATGATAGTGTGTACAATTTTATTTTTTGTACTTTCATTGTTATAATTTGTTTAATCAGAAAGGAGTGTGGTGCGGCGTGAACCAACTTGGGTTACGTACATTTCCTCAAGTGTTCCCGCGTAGTCTGAATGTTAATTACACACTAATTTTCTTGAGGTAAAATTTCTTAGTAGTAAGTTGGGGATGTTACTTGAGGTATCAAACCTAAAGTTGGGAGAGTTTGTGTGATGGGTTCGAGCCTGAGTGGTTGGGGATGTTACACTAAGTGTAACAAAATCAACTCATATTTCCCTACTTTAAAAAATACCTGGAAATGTAAAGCACCAGTGGGAGATCGAATTAGCCATCGAAGAGCACCCTCTAGCGGAGATTCCATTGAAAGCTAGGCACAAGGTAATATTTCCCCAGATCTTTATTTTAAAAATTCTAAGTTCCTTGATATTTCGGGTTCTATTCCATCAAAATCCCCAGACAATTGTTCTTGTTCCCCTTTACCTGGTGAGGCTCCTCACTTTATTAAGGAGGGTGAGGAAGAACTACAACTTCTGAAAATGAAGAGGTTTCATCAAAAGTTTTAAAGAATGATGTTATTTTATTTGAGGCCTAAGGGAACTCTTCACTCTTAGATTCCAAAATAAATCCCAATACTTCGAGGGAAGAAACCTCTTCCTCAGATAAGGTTTCTCTTTCCTCATCCTCCCATTCCCATCAGTCTGTTAGATTGGATTATTTACTGCATTCAAAATTGAAGATTATGAAGGAATCCTCAGGGAGTGGGGGATTAGACTTAGAAAAAGTCTTCAGAGGCTAGGCGAGAAGGAAATCCTTCATTTCCATTTCCCAATCTAAAGTGTTGAAGAAAATTAGGAGTGGATGATAGTCAACCATTGTCCAGACCCTCATAGCGGGAACAACCTAGAAGGAGTGAAAATATGATTGTTCTTTCTTTTAATGCCATAGTAGTGGAGATCTCTCCTAAAACCATATATCTTAAGTGGTAAATAGAATTCTAGAATCCAAACTTAGTTCTAATCCAAGAAACGATGTGCCAAGCGACGAAGGCTAAAGACGTTTTCAGTAGTTTATTGAAAGACTGGACTCTTGTCGCAACTGATGCGATGGGGATTTCTAGGGGTGTTCTAATGGTAGTGATACTGAGTATCTCAGTTACTAACTTGGTTCTCATCCCGTCGAGGATATTTTTTGAGATTATGAATAAATATTTGAGTTTCACCCTTAGCATTTTTAATTTCTATGGGCCTTACTCTAATAAAATGCATTTTTGGGAGTCATTAGGGAGATCGGGTCTATTTAAAGACTCCAATATGGTTCTTGGAGGAGATATGAATTTTACATTATCTTTGAGGGAGGTGTGGGGGTTCAGTCCAATACAGGGCCCACAAGAGGGTTTCTTTATGAACTGGATTGAAAAGCATAAACTGGTTGACATTGAGCCAGTCAAAATCTCTCAAACCTGGAGAAAAGGGGAGGACATGGTCGCCAAGAGGTTGGATTGATTCCTGTTATCGAAAAATATTATGGCAAACAATTTGAAATTGAAATCCAAAGTGGTTTTAGGAGGCATATCTAATCACAGGTCAATATTTCTAGACGTCTATGTTCATACCATAATCCCTTCTGCATCGATGAAATTCAACCATGGTTGGTTGAAAGTAAAGGAATATAAAGACTTGGATTTTTGCTTTGTCTGCTAAATCCATCCCTCTCCTAGAACAAAACTTTCTAATCCAATAATTTCTATGAGAATTCTCTCTGAAAAATCCTACAATGAGGACCTTTTACTGATGCTTAATCGCAGGTGAACATGAGGAAATAATCATTAACCATTGCATATGAACGAGAGAAAATTGTCATAATTAAGTGCATATCTGTAATTAAATCTCTACTTAATGAAGCGAGAATGCAAACAAAACTGACACATATAATTTGACAACCATGTGTTAACAAAGTTCATCAGAATCTGTTGGCTACATCTCCGGATCTTCTTGGAATACAAATCACTTTATTATCCTTCCTTTAGCCAGGCCTGAAACCTTTTCACAAAATATCGTACATGCTCCTTACAGGGCCGAAGCCTAGAGCAACCTTCTCTTACACAAAGAACTTAAGGATCTCACATAAGTGACATTTCTTTACACACTAGAAGGACTACATTCCTCTCAATGCAAAGCTCTCTCAAAGGGCCTGAAGTGGCCTCCCCCATAATGCTTACATACAGAATTTATATAGTTTCCCTCTCTCCATAATTCAAGGAGACAAGATCCACAATTTTAGGATCTAATAACAAATCAAGGACAAAAATGAGAAAGCATATCAACCAATCTTAACTTCCCCTTGAGACTAGGAAACTACTTGGGATATAATTAGGAAGGATCCCAAACCAACTCATGGAAATCTTAACCTCCCCTTAAAATTAGGAAACTAATTTGTGAGGTAAGGTTCTCACATAAAATTGATTTCCCCTTACAACTCGGAAACTAATTTGTGAGGTGGATTCTCACACTTAATTTAAATTCCTTTTTACAAATTAAATGACAAATACATGAGCACATTATGCTAAAAAATATTAATCATTTTTACAATATGAAGCATTAAACATTCCTTTTAAACTTTTTCACCTATCATCAATTATCATTTTAATGATCTTCTCCATGGTGTGCAAAGTAATGAATCCTTGTGTGGAGATCCTCCTGGATCATACCTCCCCACAAAAAACACTTTTGATCCTCCAAAAGTATAGAGATAAAATATGACTTGAATCTCCACAACCAACTTCTAGGAAGAGTCTTACACTCCATGATGCACTTATCCACTGCTCGATCTGCATAACAAATGTTTCTGACATGACACACCCTTCTTCTCCTTCACCTTTGTACTTCAGAATGAGGATGTCGATGCCAACACTTGCATCAATGAAAATCTATACTTGATTCCTTGATCTGCATAACAAATGTCTCTTAAAGGCCACACTTCTTCTCCTTCACCTTTGTTCTTTGGAATGAGGATGTTGATGCCAACACTTGCATCAATGCAAAGCTATATCTGATAATACATGGATTACAATTTTTTCAATATTTTCAAAGAACTACCATACCTTCCAAGAGTTTATAAAACACTCATGGAAAAGTTTACAATGATTGTCAAGACATGCCTTAGGAAAAATATTTCTTCTCACTCAATAGGGGCTATAAGACTCATTACAATGTTGTCAAAACATGCCTAGTAAAAACAATGCCTCTCACTCAACAGTGGCTACAAGACCCATTACAATGTTGCCAAAATAGGCCTAGGAAAAGGAATGCCTCTCACTCAAAAGTAGCTATAATACCCATTACAATGTTGTCAAAACGAGCCTAGGTAAAACAATGCCTCTCACTCAACATTGGCTACAAGACCCATTACAATGTTGCCAAAACAAGCCTAGGAAAAACGATGCCTCTCACTAAACAATAGATACAAGAACCATTACAATTTTCAACAAGGCTTTAGGCATAAAATAAAATTCCTCGCACTCTCCTCATTACTTTCAAGAGTGGTTAATTACAACCATTTACATTAATTTCAAGGAAGCATTAACATTAAGGCAAATACCCCCAAATGCACACTAGTGGTAAACTCTATGGTTTTTAAACCCCCCATTACAAACATGTGCAACATAATAAATAAGGAAAATTCCATTATCATCACACTCGTCTCATAATTCTGAGACTTTTGGTTGTAAACATGACTACTTTCTGTCGAAGTGCCAAAATGGTCTCTTACTGCATCGTCTCGGTTTGTGTATAAGGCTCAAACAATGAATTCCCTGCAATAATTCAGATCTTGATGCCTTTCTACAACACTCAAAGATCACTAGAATCTACAACATACATTCATCCTCTTGCAATTTCCGAAAAGAGGAAAAATAATAAATGCAAAATACTTACATTGGGTTTCATGCCAAGGTGCTCAACTGGATTCTCAAATCTCGACATACATAGCACCAACAAGTCTATATTGTCATTCTACAAATTTTGATTGTAAAATCGAACCTGTTATGAAAGGTGCAACTATGCCTCATAAAGTGTGCCAAATAGTCATGGGCTTGGCCATAGCCCTCGAATTTCGTTTCTCAGATCACAAAATGGACCTAACCATTAAACCTGACTCAAAACATTGTGCAAACATTTCTATACTTTCGTCAAATTTCATCACTGTGACTTCTGGACCCCTCATGGGCTCCCTGCATCAAAATTCATTCCACACATGGTCGTATTGCCTGCAATATTGAAAAATGCCCTAGTACAGTCCCGCATGTGTGTTGACGATAAAAAAACGTCAACGAAGTTTCACCCTCAAAGTGTTGCTAAAGCCTATTATTATAAAAACTAAATAATACTAGTAGGTGGGGACCCCTTGAACTATTGAATATCATATCTGTTCATTTTTAATGTTGTGATGATGTGCGACACGACTTACATGGTTGATGAGAGCTTGTTGTTATTGGTTATGATTTGAGCTTATGAAGTGTTGATTCCTTATGTTACTACAACCTATGCTATTCATTAATATCATTGCTATCTGTTCTTATCGCACCTGCACAACAAACATGTTAGTGAAATTACATGAAGGGAAATTTTGAGAGAGGAAAAAATACTATAACAAATGCAAAGAAAAGGGATCTAATTCTGAAATTGAACAATTGGAAGGAAATGAGAAACAATTGCAAAGGGGAAGAATTTAAAACTATCCTATATACTATACTACATGCATGAAAGACTTAACAATTATTGTTAAATCCTAGCTAGCAAGTAAATGTTTATGCAATTGTGATTGAGTTATATGTTGAATACACATATGGTATGAAATGTTGGCGGCACATATTGGCAAGGCAATGGGCTATTGGTTATGCGAATCGTTGAATTATATGGAACTTGGTGGAATTGTGTTATAGCATAAGTTAGAGAGGTGATATGGCCACACTATTGGTTTTAATGGGTGATGGTTTTGATACATGGGTTGATTAATGGTGTTAATGAAGGATTCATTGGCATGCACTGATGAATTAATGAAATGTGGGTGGAGGTGACGTGCATTTACTGCACGTCACCTTTACTCCTCCCATTAGCCGCCACCCTAGACGGGCTATTGTTTGATCTTGCTGCTGTGGTTATGCTCTTATCTCTTAGCAGAGAGGAACCATTCGACCAACTCTCATTTTAAGGAATTCGATTATAGGTATGTCTTTTTTTGGCCATTTGTGACTTTGCTTTGGTTATGAAATGATTACTGGCTCAGGTGTATTGGCTTCTATTTTCCTAGGTATTGCAACTGTGTAAAAATGTGTTCTTGGAAAGAAGTTTTGATGGTTTTTCTGCATTAACATTGACCATAGAAGTTATTGGTCCCCTTGGGTGCTATCTCTATGTTATCCTCACTAGTTTTAGAGGGAGGGTTTTGTTGGTTTTGGTCGTCTTGCTGTCCTCACACGTTCGCAGCTATGCCAAGTCTTTGGATTTCATGGGTTTAGTGGTTGGAGGATTTCTGTGTCTTGTTCACTTGGGAATTGGTTGATTGCACCACTAAGGGGTCACAAAATGAGTTTCCTGTCCTTACTCGACCTTGTATTCACCCCAGTGTTGTGGTTATTCGATCAAAGAGAACAAAGGTTATACCCTACATGCATTAAATAACATCACCAGGCCGAATGAGAGCCTCACCTGCTGTTATGCCCCCTTGCCATGTATTTGTTACCTATGAGTCATGGTATTCTCTGTATATGCATCGTTGGCCTCAGATTTTTCACCACTACAAAGAGATTTCTCTGTTCTCCCTGTGTTGGCTACAGAGAAAACCTTTAGCCTCTAGTCTGAAGTTGTGTAGGGAAGACTATCGGTCCTGTCAATTTTACTATGGGAGATAGTGGATTGACTATATCATTGATTAATTTGAGTACAGACTCGTCCAATTGGCTACATGACAGTCATGTTTGTTTTTCATTTAGTTACTGCCTCTGTATAACAATGATAAACCCTGCTTGTTATTTGCACAACTCAAATTACACAATCCCTCTTCTTATGTTTAATAATTCAGTATTGTTTAATGGAGAGGTACGCTACCCCAATTTGAATTGATTTTACAACAACGATGAATTGGTTGGTTGATACACAATCATTGGTATTTTTGCACTAAGGATTGTTTGGATGTTTAGCTGGAATTGGTTACAAATGCTTGATGTTGCTCACACATGTCACGTTGTGTGTATGGTGTTTTTTCACAATGAAATAATGGTCATGGTAATTGTGGTTTTCTTCTGGGGCCAAATGATTATTGAATTGGATGACTGTAGAAACTATATCATTGTATCCTTATGATTGTTTGATTGTGTGAGCCAAGTGTACAAAACATAGTCGATTATAATGTGACTAATTCAAAGCAATATTGTATTAAATTGAAGTAATACTGTGTTATTGATAACTCAACACGTTGGATTGAGTTATGTTGTGACTGTGTGTTTGGTTTTGTTAAATGGAGATATTGCATTGTAGTGTTTTGGTGACTGCGCACTGTGTATGATATGGACCGGGGTTTCAAACTCAGGGACACCCATAGACTTTTAAGCATGTTTATTGGTTGAAATCGATCATTTGTTAAGAAAGGAATGTTGTTGATACCTTGTCATGTTGGATGGATGGACCAAATTTTTAAGTCACATTGAATTTTTTTTTTTTTATAGTGGCAGAATTACATTGCATGGGTGAATTACCCTATGCATAGCCTATGTCGAAATGACGGCGGTTGGTTGTATGTTTAATTGCCAATTCGGGTTTTGGCAATTTGATCTTGACTATTTGGTTATTGCTTATATATGCTTAACAAATATCATTGCATTTAAAATGACATACCCGATTGCAGTGATACTGTGACTTCATTGATTTTGGAAATATGAATTTGAGTATATTTGTTGATTGAACTAATGTATCGGCAGTGGTTGATCTTGATGGTTAACAGAGTGGAATTGTTACTGTTTGGAAATTATTATAAGATGAAAAGAAAGGAACAAAATCCTCTTTACATATTGTGTGAAATGCATACTGTCTGGTGATAGAACTGTGTTGGATATTTGATTATGAACAATGAACTAGTTAAATACACAATAATTGTTATTTGGTTGAAATGATTGTTGGTTGGTGCATCTCTTTTTTGCAGAATGTTTTATGGATCACTTAATTAATTTCACGAACAATAATCTTTTTTCTTCCCTTCCATTATTTCATTTTCCACTAATTACAAATCCCATCACCTTCCCATATTCATTTTTTCACTCCCTATTCTGAGATTGATTACAGTCAAGATAATTTCGGTGTTAAAACAATTGAAAGTGGAAATATCTTGTGTGGATACAATGATGTTTTATTGGTTTACTTTACAGTTGATTATTGTTGTCATTGAGTAGTAACCATGTTCTTTCCCCCCTCATGGTATCATGTTTCACTCAATACAAACTCCTCACATATCCCAATACTCTTTTCACCCCCTGCTCATTGATAAACAATAAAACAATTTGTATGGATTGGATTGCATGAGTCTGATACATCGTTGAGACAAATCTATTTCATATTTTTAAGAGTTGTCATGTATGGTTATTTAAAAGACTATTTTCTAATTGATCACGCATGCAGGGATGATTTTTTCCAGTCGAGGTAGCCATGGTCGAGGAAATAGAGGTAGAGGTAATTGGAACTAAGGCCCAAGAAGGCCCAGGTTCTCCATACATTTTGATGATGATTCACAAGAGCTTGACCAATTGTTTCATGCCGATTTTTTAATTGGATTGGGCAGGGAATAGTCCAACCTAGGCCTGAAAGGATTCCTTTCCAAGCTCCGCAAGGCCCCAGTATCCCCGTACCCCCTCATGTCTCTTTACAACTCAAGGTTCCTGAAAATGATGGATGGCAGGAGATTGTCCACCCGACAGTCTCCCAACATCGTGGCTAGACCAAATTGTCCTTGCCTGCTTCTCTTCCTATGAAACCCATTTTCCAAGCTTCCCCTGACCACTTGCCAGTAAAATCCTCCCATTTTAGCAAGATATTGAAAACTGAGGCCCACCATGCCCTTGATAAAGAAAAAACCACTGCTGCCCCTTCCTCACCCTCCAATGGCTTTGACAAATCCGTGTCTTCCCGGATGAAACTGAGGGATGATTATTACCACGTGATCAACGAGATTAGGCCTAAAGGCTCTCCACAACCAAAGGAAAATTCAGGAAAATCAAGAGGTGACAACAACAATAAGGGTTGCATCGCAGACTGGGAAATATGGTTTTTGAGTTTTTATTTTATCTATTGTTTTATGACAGTTGACTTCAGGGATATTTGGACAACATGTTTTATTTTGGATATATGAGTATTATTTTTGAAATCATTTCAAATTCCATGAGCTAAAATTTCCAAAAGTGAATTGTTGATGGGAGACACAAGGAGGTGTGTTTTGCTTAACTAATGGTTATGTTATGATTGTTATGAACTAAAGGGAGTCACAAGGGGTCCCACCTACTAGTTATTATTTATTTATGACCCTTATTATAATTATTTCTCTTCCCCCTAACTAAAGTTAGTTGAATCTTTAAATTAACTTAACTAATGAGTTGGTTCAACTACTTCAACCAATTCTAATTTTTTAAAAGAAAAAAGAAAGGGAGGAACAAGAGGAGGATAGAAGCTGAAGCATACCAAGGTTTTGTCTTTGATTTTATGTTGAGATACTTCAATTTTCATTCATTCATCACAAGCCTAATTCTCTTTTATGATAGCATGGTCTTATTGTAGACAACAATATTCAGGGATGAATCACATCCTTCAGACACTTGTTTTTTTCAGAGGTGATGATCTATCTTTGATAGCCTGTGTAGACTTGTCTGTTTTGAATTAATTTTCATGGATGAAAAAGGCTATTGTGCAGAGTCGAGTGGGCAACAATATGTGGCAAGATGATCCATATTTTAGAGTTTAGTTTTGGTTTTCTGTTAGAGGTCCTTTTGTATGTTCCATCCGAGATGTCTAAGTTTGACTTTGGTCCAAAAGTTTTGCATGAGATGTTGTAAATAAAATGACTCTTTGGTGAATTTGAATGAAATAAAGGATTGCTTTATGTCTCATCTGTCTTGATTATCATCTTGGTGACTTTAATTCCATTTGTACATTTATTTCAACAACTGATATGTTCAAAAAATTACGTAAAAAGTGAATTTCCAGCAAGCTTTTTGTTGATAAAAGACTAGCCTAAGCACTTGTAATTAATACTTGTGAGTTAGGATGTTATTTTTGTTGGCTATAAACATAGGGTGATATTCCCGTCTATTTTTCTTTAGCCAAGAAAAATCTGAAAATGCTTGAGTAAGATCATTTCATATATTTTCCTCAACAACGTGTATTCCTCCCCGATGGATGGAATTTAATGGGTTTAAATACTTTTCGTGGGTGGATTTACCAAGAACCAACCCTCTTGGCACATTGGTAACGAATTTCGGTTAATAGGGCAGAGGTCCCAGGGTCAAGCATGCGAGCCTCCCCCTTTTGGCCTATGGTTACAACTCTCGCACCAAACTTTGAATTTTCTGGTTCATTTGTTGGCCATCAGCCAGTCCGGTGGTCGGTTTATATATATATATATATATATATATATATATATATATATATTTTCAACCCGCATTGGGCATTTCTATGGATTCCACATGGCATCCCCTCATTGGGCCATGTGGAAACCCCTCATTGTGCCATGTGGCAGCCACATCATTTCCCAATGGACAATGACCTATATTCCATGCCATTATCCAGTCACCGGTCCAACTCAGGTGCCACATCAGCTGACCATACTTTCTATGTCAGATGTATGCGTCAATGCCATGTCATATGACATGTCAATCGTACGGATGACACATAGATCAATTTTACTGGTCCATTTGGACCCCTGAAAAGGAGAAATACACTTGACACATGGCAACCTCTCGTGCTGCCATGTCATCCACCATATTTCCTAGTCAGTTGAAACGTCACCTACTATGTCAACGTCGTAATGTCACATCAACATTTCGTATGGTCCAATCACCTTGCTGACGTCATCACCATACCACCACCTAGAATTGTTGACATCATCATCATACTAACCAATTAGTTAACACGTCACCTGTTGCGTCAGTGCCATGCTACCACATCAACATTTCATATGGTCTAGTCACCTTGTTGATGTCGTCACTGTACAACCACGTCAGTCGACATGTCGACATCCATACTACCATGTGGCATCCGTACAAATGCCACATGGCACATTTTTACTGGTCCACATGGACCCCTGAAAGTTCCAAAATGCATGACATGTGTTAGCGTTTGGTTCTTCCACATCAACATTCTAATGTAGGCAGTGTATGGACTTTGCTAGATTTCCCTGTTTGCCGAAAATTTTATATGGGCATAACTTTTGCATCTAGAGTTTGTTTGAGGTGTCATTTGTGCCATTGGAAATATCTCATTGAGCTCTTTGACTTGGTCTTGCTTTCATCGAATTCTGGGCACTTTTATTTTTGGCCATTTTTGTTCAAATGAGGAGGATCCAACCTCTAACTGCATAGAATTTGGTACGAGATTCTTGCTTGGTGTACCACGAAGCTAAGGGTGAAGCTTCCAATATTTCTTTATTCAATGACCACTCATTTGGTAGTGAGTGGAATAGTTATGTGACTTCATGTATGTCTCTTTTTCATTGTAAGGATATTTTCTCTTCCAACACTTTGCAGTACTCTTTTTGTCGCAAGATTTTTGAGGAGAATTTTATTTCCTCCGGAATCTTGTGTTAGATCTATCACTTTCAGAAAGTGACATGCCATAATTTTTCTTAGGTGGTGTTGGTGATGATCTCAACTCTTTGCTTGAATAATCCTCTGCTTCTATTGCTTGTGAGCATTCTCTTTCACCATACCCCAATCGTACATATTGAGGTCTTTCTTCAACCTCCAGTGGTTGAATGATTCCTTGGCCATCAATACTAAGACCTCCTCCTTTATACCGCATCTTCCTCAAAAAATTCAAGCCAATGCCCTCGATGTGCCTTTTGAAGGCACCAAAACAAACATCATCATTAATGAGGGAAAGAATTGAACATGGATAATCCTTTACCTCCATTCTTATTTGCGATACTTGGTCATCTTCCTGAAGTTTGGCCAATTTCTCCTCTTGGTTGGATGAAGGTGTAGATGAGGCTTCTAGGAAACCACCTTGGTTATCTGGTGTTTGGAGAGCATCCTCTATTATCTAAAAAATGTGAAGTCATCAACATTTCCATGGAAAGAACCATAAATGATATACCGTCAATGGCCACAAGTTTGTCTGGTCTTATAGGCACTTTCTGCTTCTCCTGTAGCAGAGAATTCCCCAATTTTCTCCTCCATAGCTTGTAGCTACAGTCGTAGTTTTCTCTTTACTTATTCAGATTCTTGAAGCAACCTCCTCAATTTAACGTTCTCTGCTTGAATGGTCTTATTGATTTCTTCAATCCCACGAAGCCATACTTGCTTCTTTGCCTTGCCCATAATTATATTCACAATCTATAAAATTGGTTGGATCTGCTCTAATACCACTTGATCAAATAATTTCTATGAGATCTTTATCTACAAAAATCCTATAATGAAGACCTTTTACTAACGCTAAATCACATGTGAACATGGGAAAATAATCATTAAGCATTTCATATGAACGTGAGAAAATTGTCATAACTATGTGCATATGTGTAATCAAATCTCTACTTAATCAAGAAAGAATGAAAACAAAACTCACACATATAATTTGACACCCATGTGTTAACGATGTTCACTAGAATCTGCTCGCTACATCTCTGGATCCGCTTGGAATACAAATTTCTTTATTATCCTTCCTTTAGCTAGGGCTAAAGCCTTTTCACAAATTGTGGTACATGCTCCTTACATGGCTTAACCCCAAAGAATCCTTCTCTTAAACAAATAACTTAAGGCTCTCACATAAGTGATATTTTTTAGGACACCAGAAGGACTACATTCCTCTCAATGCAAAGCTCTCTAAAAGGGGCCTAAATGGACCTCCCCAAGAATTCTTACATAAGGAATTTTTATAGTTTCCCTCTCTCCATAATTCAAGGAGACATGATCCACAATTTTAGGATGTAATAACAACTCAAGGAAAAAAATGAGAAAGCATCTCAACCAACCTTAACTTCCCCTTGAGACTAGGAAACTACTTGGGATATAATGAGGAAGGATCCCAAACCAACTCATGAGACTCTTAACCTCCCCTTAAAATTAGGAAACTAATTTGTGAGGTAAGATTCTCACATAAAACAAATTTCCCCTTAAAACTAGTAAACTAATTTGTGAGGTGGAATCTCACACTTAATTTTAATTTCTTTTTTACAATTTGATTGAAAAATACATGAGCACATTATGCTCAAAAATATTAATCAGTTTTACAATATGAAGCATTAAAAAATCCTTTTAAACTTTGTCACTTATTATCAATTATCATTTTAATGATCTTCTCCATGGTGTGAAAAGTAATGAATCCTTCTGTGGAGATCCTTCTGGATCATTTCACTTCCTGAAAACATCCAAACTCTAGCACCATTGTCGCAACTGTCAATTCATTGCATGACCCAAAAAATATAGCTAAGGCACCAATTCACTAAGGCACTTCATCCATTTTTTCAACTCAACACCTCCATACCTCACTGCCTACTTCACCATAATGACCTGCCCAATATGCCTCATTAAAGAGTTAGGAAAATTCCTCAAGACAACTCCACGACTACACCTAAATATGCCTAAGTCCACCACTAGGATTGTCCAAAAAATTCACCCCAATCTCTCCACACATTCGCCCAATCAAGGTGTCCCTACTGCTACATGCCTTCTTCCAATATGAACCACTAGAGTCACCTCAAGTTTGTCGATTTTGACCACAGAAAAGAAATGCACTTGAACCACCAAGCCATTAGACTTCCCTTCAAATAACTCACCGCAACACTTAAGAAATTCAAGAACTCAAAACCAACAAAAAATTTCTTGACATCCTTGGCTACAACCATGGGTCAAGTATGTTGTCTTGGACCTTCACTTTCCCAAGCAACTGACTCTTCACATGATCTCCCTTCAATAATTGTTTGCAACTACACAAACTTGCAAGACCTTCAATGCAATAGAAGGCGAAGTTCATTCGTTCAGTTCATAAATCCATCTCTCTCAAAGTTCACATGCAACCAACCAAACTCTTCTCCAATGTCTTGTCATCTCCGCTCCTTGACTTCTTCTGCGTCAAGGCACCATGCACCCACCGCCCGATTTCCAAGTCATACTTTTAGTAAATAATTGTTGTAACTCTGCGAAGAGATACCTCATCCAAAGGTTAGGATCAACCCACTCGTCAAACAACCTAGATCAACTCAACTATTGTTCTTGTCAATGTGTGGCACGAAGACATCATGATAGGAATGTTCCCAACCAACTACCTATTGCAGATATCCTCTGGGTCACCTCGAGTCATTCACCCAAGTGCTTCAATTTGTTGCAACCTATAATTTATCCCCTTTGTGATCACCCTCAGCTCTCACCTTTTAGATCACTTTTGCGGTAAGATCTTTGACAAGCTGTGTGGAAAATATTGTGTTCATATGCCTTGCCCAATTGTTGTATTCACCCAACGAACTCTTTTCTTTGTCTCTTCAAGGTGTGAACAACATGTGTAGCACTTACTTTCATCATGGATCAAACCAACCAAATTTGTTCCAAGACTAACCAAATCTGTAGTGGTAAGGGCATGTGACACCGTGACGTTTCTCACTTGGTTGCTTGGAAACACCAAGGATACTTCATACGGACTATGCCTCTTCACCTAGAGCATACCCATACTACGTTCTAGGCTACCAACAAGTCACACTCCTACTTTGGTGCAACTCTTGTATACTTGGACAATTTGTTAACAATCTTAACACTTGTTCATTTAAGAATACATCCATGAAACACAAAGAACACTTGCAAAACAAACAAGAGACACATAGATATAGTGCGGGTAACACAAACCATGCCTAACACTCATATAAGTCTTATTATTGCAAAATTGTTACAATATGAGATTTATCGACTGGGTTTACAACTTGGCTAGAGTCACACGACTCACCTTGCCTCACCAAGACACTCATACACATATTCGTCACACCAAGACTCATCTATCATAACATATTTTGCAACTTCTACAGAGCACCTCAAACATGCATCCACCACAGACTCACCATCTCTTCTCTACTACAAGACTTCACATAAACCTGTGGTTTTCTCTCCTAACATCCCTCATTTAGACATGTGACAATACTTCCCCAAAAATCGCCCCAAAATAAGGTATCCCCAACTCTTTCCACATAATCACCTCAAGGCAGCACAAGTCCTCCCATGTGGAGCGGCTTGGTTCCTTGAGGGAGCTCACCACTCTTCATATAAGTCTGCCTCAGAATTGTAGATCTTATTTTTGTCTCTTTGTTGTGAAAATATTCCTTCCTTGGTTGTGCACCCTTGTTCTCTTATATGGATTCCTAAGGTGTAACACCCTGTTTCCCCCAGTTTGTAAAAATAACTATACTGGCCAAGAACTATGGCAGACTCAAAGATGTGAATGTGTGATTTTGAATGGACCTTAGTATAAAAGGTTAACGAATGTAAATGATGTTGTACGACTACTGAGAGGGAGATGTGCTGAAAAGAGACCACGATGGACAATGAAAGGTGGTGGAAGGCACTTGGAATGGTGGCATTAACTTCCACCGAAACAAATACCGTATTTGGTCTTCACTGGCCCGAAGATCAAGAGCGGATCATTGGCCCCGAAATGAATTACTTGCCAGGTTGGTAGGTGAAGAGGCTCCTCATGAGTTAATGAGGGATGGGGGTGAACCACCCATCTGTGGAAGCCTCAGACCTGACCACCGTGGGGAAGTTCGTGCCACACGCAACCTCACCGGAAAAGAAAAGGTAGGAAAGAGGTGTGGGAGGGGGCAGTCGCAACAGAGATCGCAAGAGGGGAGAAATCAGAAGGACTCTGGAAAAATATACAGAGTGATTGATAAGTAGAGAAGAAGGAGAGTAACCTTCGTTCTCGACTTCTGATGAATAGAGACTCAGTCTCACAACATCGTGGTCTAATCTCGGGGGTGGCTAGTGGTAAATCCATTCAGAATCGCTGAGCCTATGGTTGGGTGGAAATGATCACCCCTCTTAGAAGTTGCATCAAACCTAGTGTTTTTCTGATAAGTGTTATATCTCGTATATTGAAATTAATATTTTGACATGTATGTTAATGGTTTTTGCAATTATGAATGGTTTCAGTATAAGACTATCTGTATGGTGTTTTGATCAGAAATGGTGGCTATATGCTTATATTGGAAAGACCACCTATGGCTTATATATACATACGTTTTGAATGAATTCAGTTTTCAAGTTTGTTCTCGGGAAATTTATTCCCTTATTTGTCTCAAGTGATGCCCTAGATAGATCTCCCCACAGGGACACCCTTTTCGAAAGTTTATCCAAGGATTTGCTGGAGGACTTTATGGCGTAAGTCTTAAAACCCTGCATGAGAGAGAATAGTCCTCTTAGACTTCGACATTTCGGTATTTCAGCACCCGGGGTACCTAAGTGCGAGTTCCCTTGTACTCGCAAGTCCCAAAACCCCAAATTGCGAAATCCCGAAATGACAGCGTGTGGATGGGTTAGGACATTTCGGTGTTTCGGCACCTGGGGTACCTAAGTGTGAGTTTCCTTGTACTCACAAGTCCCGAAACCCTGACTTGTGAAATCCCGATGGAAGAAAACCCGAAATAAGGTGAGCAGGTTTAAGAGTTGGTATTTCGGAGTTTCGGTATCCGGGAAACCCAAGGGCAAATTCCCGTATACTCGCAAGTCCCAAAAACCCAACTTGCGGAATCCCGATGGAAGAAACCCCGAAATAAGGTGAGCAGGTTTAAGAGTTGGTATTTCAGAGTTTCGGTATCTGGGAAACCCAAGGGAAAGTCCCCTTGTACTCGCAAGTTCCGAAATCCAGACATGCGAAATCCCAAAATGATAGCGTGTAGCTAAAACCTGATATTTCGGTGTTTTGGTACCCGGAATACCCAAGGGTGAATTTCCTCGTACTCGCAAGTCCTAAAATATCGACTTGTGAAATACCGAAATGATAGCGTGTGGACAAGTTACGATATTTTGGCATTTCAGTACCTGGAATACCCAAGGGCGAGTTCCCTTGTACTCGCAAGTCCCAAAAACCTGATGGAGGAAACCCCAAAATAGCGGAGCATGTTTAGAGTATGGTGTTTCGGCTCCCGGGAAACCCAGGTGCGAGACCTCCTGTCGTCGCACATCCCAAAAACTCGATGGAGGAAACCCCAAAATACTAGAGCATGTTTAGAGTATGGTGTTTCAGAGTTTCAGATCCTGGGAAACCCAGGTGCGAGACCTCCTGTCGTCGCACATCCCAAAATCCTGAAATAGTGGAGCATGTTTAGAGTATGGTGTTTTGGAGTTTCGGCTCCTAGGAAACCTAGGTGTGAGACCTCTTGTCGTCACACATCCCGAAATCCCAATAGGCGAACTCTCGAAATAGCAGAGCATGTTTAGAGTATGGTGTTTCAGAGTTTCGGCTCCCAGGAAATACAGGTGCGAGACCTCCTGTCGTCGCACATCCCGAAATCCCTATGGAGGAAATCCCGAAATAGTGGAGCATGTTTAGAGTTTGGTGTTTCAGAGTTTTGGCTCCTGGGAAACCCAGGTGCGAGACCTCCTGTCGTCACACATCCTGAAATCCTGATAGGCGAAATCCCGAAATGGAATAGCACATACAGTTTTGGTGTTTCGGTACCTAGGGTTTCTAAAGGTAAGTTTTCCTTGTATCTGCCAGGCATGAAACTCCGATGGATGAAACCCTGAAATGAGTTTAACAGATATAGGGTTTTCGGTGTTTCGACACCCGTAAAATCGAAGGGTAGGAACCCCTCGTCCTCTTATTCCGCAAAAACCCGGTACGTGAAACCCCGAAAGGTGGAGTGCCAGGTTTTAATACGAGGCATTATTAAACATGACTATCTGTTGGTTTCTTTCAGGTTTCAGCCCTTCGAAAGTCAAGAGAGAAATGGATCGCATGCATCACGATTTCCCGAATCGTGAAAGCCGGAAGTACCTCTTCGGTAAGGCATGTGGTCATAACCCATGATCACATGGGTAAGGATAAGGGATGGTAGGAACTACATCAGGCCCCATAGGAATTCAGGGAATTCTGTTCCTCGATGAAAAGAAGGAAAAAAGCCGAAAAATCTTAGTTCCCGTAGTGGGTGTGTTACAAATTGGTATCAGAGCCAGGTTACAACACTTGGCCTACTTGGGCTCATGAACGAGTTGCACATGAGCTCCATTCGAAACACTCCTAAAATGAGTAACCTTCTGTCTTAACCTTCTTAATCACAAGTCGAGGTTAAGAATAAAAACTCCTATTATACGTGTGCATGTGAAAAATATGAATTATGTACTGGTTATAAATGAATATAAACATTGACTAACAACCAACGTTTTTCTTTTGCACACAAGCGGAAGATCAACTGCGGGAAATTTTAGACGTATAGAATGGTGACTCACCATGAAGTGGGGGAGGGATCCCACAATAGAGACGAAGAGTCTGACGAAAGGAGGGCGTTAGGGACCCCTCCATATCTGGATGAAATTGTGAGGAGCCTAATGGTCGAATTACAAAGTTGCAAGGCTGACAATGAGAGGATGATGAAAGAACAAGAGAAGCAAACAAAAATTAACACAGTTTTACTGTAGAGCTTATCCGACCTACAAAGACAAATGCAGCATGAACCTGAAATACAGAAACATGGTCATATCAATGGCCACACTGAGAGGAGCACCTTGAAAAAGGTCCATCCCAGAGGTAAAGGACAAGTGGCGGACGATTCCTTTGGGAAGGAAGCTGGTGGTTCAGAGGGATCTTCTAGCAACATAACTAGTTCTTATTCCCGAAGAAGACAGAATAAGTGAAAGCTTTCCAAGGGTCATAAATTTGAAGAATTCAGGAAGGCCAAACCACCTTCCTTTGATGGTGAAATAAATAAAGGAGAGGAAGAAGAGGCCTAGTTGCTTGGACTAAAGAAGTATTTCAGAGTCCATGACTTCTCAGAAAATTTGAAGGCCCGAGTGGCCACCTTCAACTTGAACGGAAAGGATTCCATTTGGTGGGAAGACCTTAAGAATGTGAAAGGGGTTCACGAAGAGGACTGTCTTGGGAACGGTTTGAGAAATAATTCCGCAAGAAGTATCTGTCGGAAAAATATTTCGACGAAAAGACTAAAGAATTCTATGAACTCAAACTGGGGAAACTCACCGTAGAGGAATATGTCAGTAGATTCCTCGAGTTGCTGAGGTATGTACCCTACATAAAAGTAGAAAAGGAAAAGGTGCAATGATTCATCAGTGGACTACCTAAGGACTATCAGAACAGGATTGAATTTGATGAACCAAAGACCCTAGAAGATACTATCCGAAAGGCAAGATATTGTTATGAACAGCTTGGGTATTGGACATGACCTCGTGAAGGATGGAAACCGAAGAATAGTTCAGGATTTCAGAGAAAGGGGATTAAATCCCCAAGATTTAAGAACTCTAGGAAGAATTCAAGGATGATCTTCCCAGCCTAGAGTGCACACCAGTAGAATTTTCCCTCCTTGGGTGGAAATAAAACCTCTTGATCTATACCAATGAAGGATGATACCCCAAAGAGAGAACGTTTGAAATGTTGGGGTTGCAGAGAAGCACATCTACTGAGAGAATGTCCACACTGACAACATAATAGTTGGAGAATTTACAACATCCAAGAAGCTACCACCATCAATGATGTGGCCAGGAGTGTGCCACAAATTTACGCAGCCTTGGATAATAACTAAGCCGACCACCAAGCTTCATTGGTGGAAATAGAAGGTATGATTTCCAACCATCTAGTGTCTATTCTGATTGACCCTGGTTCAAACTTGAGTTATATAGCCCCTAAGACTGTTGATAAGTGTAAACTATAGCCAAATAAAAACACCAAGCCATGGTTGGTATAGTTAGCCACTGGCACCAAAAGAAGGGCAACAAAGGTCATACCAGCCTTCCAATTAATGTTGGGTGAATTCCCCACCCAAGCAACCCTTAACATGTTACCCCTGGGATCGTATGATCTGTTGATTGGTATGGACTGGTTAGCTGCCCATACAGCCAGATTGGACTGTTACCATAAAACCTTAGAATGTGTAAGTAAAGAAGGAAAAAGGATAACCCTTCAAAGGATCCGAAAACTTGTCTCGGTGAGACAAATATCAGCTCTACAAATGAGAAGGTATTTCTGAAAAAAATATCCCCTATATGCAATATAGGTGTTGAAAACAATTGAAGGCGACAAACCAAGCCTCGAAGACCACCCTACCCTGAGAGAATATAGAGATGTATTTTCGGAAGAGGTACCATGTCTACCTCCGAGAAGGGACATTGACTTCTTGATAGAACTTGCACCGGGAGCGGTGCCGGTGTCTAGAACACCCTACCAGATGAGCACACCTGAACTAGTTGAACTCAAATTGCAATTGAGAGAAATGATGGATAAGGGCTATATCCAGCCCAATGTGTCTCCATGGGGAGCATCAGTCCTATTTGTGAAAATGAAGGATGACACCCTTAGACTGTGTGTAGATTATAGACAACTCAATAAGGTAACCATAAAGAACAAGTACTCCTTTCCTAGGATCAATGACCTGTTCGATCAATTGGGGGGTGCGTCTATTTTCTCAAAGATTGACTTGAGGTTGGGATACCATCAAGTCCGAATCAAGGGTGAAGATATCCATAAAACTGCCTTTCGAACGAGGTATGGTCACTATGAGTTTGTGGTAGTTTCATTTGGGTTAACCAATGCCCCTCCCACTTTCATGTGCTTGATGAACAATATACTCAACAAATTCCTAGACAAATTTGTTCTTGTTTTTATTGACGATATATTAATTACTCTAAGAATGGAGAAGAGCATGAAGATAATCTTAGTCTTGTGCTGCAATTGCTAAGAGAACATCAGCTCTATGCCAAATTCAACAAATGTGAATTCTTCTAGAAGAAAATACATTACTTAGGCCATGTCCTATCTGAAGAAGGAGTAGCAGTAGACCCTGACAAAATCAGGTCTATCATGGAATGGCCTACCCCAAAGGACGTTTTGGATATCATATCCTTTATGGGATTAGCAGGATACTATAGGATATTTATAAAAGGATTCTCCAAGATTGGTTGTCCAATCACCGCCCTCTAGAAAAAGGGGACAAAATTCACATGGACACAAAAATGTGAAGAAATATTTGAAACCCTGAAACATCTACTGACCCACGCACTCGTGCTGAAGATCGTCGATCCTGAAGCTAACTTCCTTGTGTGCACAGATGCCTGTAAGGAAGGGCTTGGAGGAGTCCTTATGTAAGGAGGAAGTGTGGTCTGCTATGAATCCCGAAATTTGAATGAGCATGAAGTCAACTATGTGACCCATGATCTAGAGCTGGCTGCCATAGTGCACACCTTGAAAATGTGGAGGCATTACCTCCTGGGAAGAAAATTTGTACTTATGACAGACCACTGTGGACTGCGATATCTGTTTGACCAACCAAAGCTCAATGCTAGACAAGCTAGGTGGATGTCCCTCCTCAACGAGTTTGATTTTGAAATCAAACATATTAAGGGAAAGTAAAATAGGGTGGCCGATGCCCTTAGCAGAAGCATGAAAACAATTCACCTGGCAACGGTAAGCACCCTTGAGACGGATGTCAAGAAAAGAGTTAGAAATGCATAAGAGACAGACACATTCTTCCAGACCATGACCTCGTACCTGCAGCAAGAACCCACGGGGATAAAATATGAAGGCTACCAAATGATGGAAGGAGCCCTGCTCACTTACAGAAACAGAATGTATATCCCAGATTGTGATGAATTGAAGAGGTTCATAATGGATGAACTGCACAAAAGACCCTACACTTTTCATCCAAGATACCAAAATATGATCATGGCCACCAGGAAACAATTCTATTGGCCTTGATTGAAGAAAGACATAGCTGAGTACTTAGCCAAATGCATAGAATGCCAACAGGTTAAAGCAGAACACCGACACCCAACAAGATTATTACAACCTCTACCAATCTCAGAATGGAAATGGGAAACCATCTGTTTGCACTCTTTTCGTCGTTGTGTGAGCAAAAAGTGAGTGCTTACATGCCTAGTTGGGCTCTGCTAGTCATGACAGCTGCATGGTAAAAGGTTAGAAAGAAAACAACAAAGCTACTAATAAGAATTAAACAAAAACTAAATAAAACTATGAGCATAGGAACAAAAAATAAAAACAAATGACAATGGACCAATATCACCAATGTATAAGCTGGTCTGATTGTTGAAATCCAAAGATACACAATGGAGAAAGAGGACTTGGGTC
>ML783980.1:60974-91873 GCA_009831015.1 Picea engelmannii
TGACACTTGTCACCTTCATAAGTATATTTATCCACTTGGTGACTCATTCCCTAACCTCGAGAAACTAGGATAAATAATTATCAATAACTTACACTTTTCTGGAAATAGTAATAAAATATTCCTTAGGACTTAAGTCCCCCCCCCATTTTCCCTTTTTTGGTGGAGTTGCCCCCTATCTCTTTTAGTTTCACTGGATATTATTAATAAGTGTGATTGATTTACATGGATAGGTGCACTGGATTATTTTCATCTCGGCTCACTAGATGTTTGATTTTCCGATCCAGTATGCAAACCGATCCCACTCGAAAAGCGCTTTCAGGCTCCAAGTGAATCACATTCCAATCAATAATATGATTAGCATCAGGTACTTACTTTTTAAGAAATGACACATGGAAAAAAATATGAATATGGAAGGATGCAAGCAATGCAATCATATATGTGAACGAACCAATCCTCTCTAGGATTTCAAATGGCCCACAACATCGCACTGCAAACTTAAAACGATTTCCCAACTTCTGGGAACTACATATGGCTTTCACTTTTAAGAACACATGGCTGACCACTTTAAATTCTCTATGGGTTATTCGTTTATCTGTGTATATTTTATGCCTATCTTGGGAAACCTTTAAATTTCGTCTTGTCTTTATCATTTTCTCCTCCATTTTTCGGAGCAGATATGCCCCAACCACTGTACGGTTTGTTGGGTTGTCCCATCTCACTGGTGTGTTTCAATTTCTACCATAAAGTGCTTCAAATGGGATCATCGTTAAATATGCTTGATAACCATTGTTGTGAGAAAAATATACCAAGTGAAGGTAATATTCCCATATTGATGGTTTATCCATCACATACATCTCGAGCATATCGTCAATCACCCAATTTACCCTCTCTATTTTCCCATTTGTCTGAGGATGATAGGTTGTGCTAAAGTTCATATATGTCCCAAATCCTTTGAATAGTCCTTTCCAAAAGTTCGATGTGAACTTGGAATCTCTGTCGGAAACAATTGTCTTAGGTATACCATGGAGCTTAACAATTTCTCGCATGTATATTTCTGTAGTGTTGGTTGCTGTGCATTCTAACTTCACCGGGATAAAATGGGAAACTTTACTAAGCTTGTCCACCACTACCATAATAAAATAATGTAGCTTAGAAATCCTGGGTAGATTAGTAAGGAAATACATGGTCACAACTTCCCGCTTTCACTCAGGAATGGGAAAAGGTTGTAACAAACCAGCTAGATGTTTGTGCTCAACCTTGACCTTTTGACATTCAAGGCATCTAGAAATAAAATTAGCAACCTCCTTTTTCATTCTTGGCCAATAATGTTGTTTTTTGACTGCGAAAGTTGTCTTCTAGTAAATTGGGTGTCCAACATAAGGAACCTTATTCATCTCTAACAACATTCTTTTCAACTTCTGGTCATTTGACACATAGACTCTACGTCTAAACATGAGGATTCCATCCTCTTTCATCTCATAAACTTCAATTTTTTTCTAAGACATACCTTGTTGTAAACTCGCCTTTATGTCCATATAGCGTTGATTTGATAAACCTCTAAAATTTTGTCACACAAATCTGATTTGTACATGCTAATGGTTGCAACATGCATCTCATGCATCCTCCTGCTGAGTGCGTCAACCACCTTGTTCTCTTTTCCTATGATATGCTTTATGTCAAAGTCATACTCACTGAGGAATTCTAACCACCTTCTCTGTCTGGAATTTAAACTTGGTTGTTCAATCAAATACTTCAGACCACTATGGTCTGTTCTAGGCTTAGATATTTTACCCATGAGATAGTGTTGCTACATCTTCAAGGCATGCAGTATGGCTTCCAACTCAAATTCATGAGTAGCATAGATCCTTTCATGATATTTTAAATTTCTCGATTTGCATCACACCACATGCCCATTCTACCTAAGGAACCCACTGAACCCTTCCTTGCATGCATCTGTGCATACAACAAAGTATTCATCTGAATCAACAATTCTTAAAATTGACGCACTTGTCAACAAACTTTTCAAGTGCTAAAAACTCCTTACACAATTTGGAGTCCATTCAAATCGCGCACCTTTATTTTTAAAGGATATAATTGGATGTGCATTTTTTGAGAATCCTTCAACAAATATTCTGTAATAATCTACAAGTCCCATAAAGGACCTCACCTCTATGAAATTTCTTGGGGTCGTCCATTCCTCAATGGATTTTATATTTTCTGGATCCACAACTATTCCTTCCTTGGAAATGATATGACCCTAATAATGAATCTATCGCTGGTAAAATGAGCACTTGCTCAAATTTGCATAAATTTGATGCTCCCATATTACTTGTAACACCATCCTCAAGTGCTTGTACATTCCTGCAGAAGAAAGGTGCGTGATTTGAGTGGACATCAGATTGTGCAAAGATTTTTTAGTACTTGAAGAGTTTGTTTACAAGTGTGCCAATTTTGAGGATTGTTGATCCAGATGCAGACTTCATGGCCATTGACCCAGATTGTTGACCCACCTTTTCCAAATGGTTCAAAACAGTTTTCTGACCATTTTGGCAATTTACTATTTTTAGCAGGTTTTAACTTCTGGGGCCATTTTGAGGGTCCAAATGAAGGTTTTTTGAGATCAAGGTTCTCAATGATAGTCAAAGGCATATTGAGCCCCCAAAATGAATCTCCTCGACAATACCTTTCCAACAAGCTATCACATGCCTAAAACAAAGATCGTATGCAAAAGTTACGACCCCGGGAAGTTGATGTACTCACTTACCCAAACGGGGCCCACATGACTTTTGGCGCTTCATCTCCTAGGGTTAGGTTTTTGGATGTCTAAGAATTTTGGCATTCTTGTTTATTGTAAAAGGGACTTCAAAGCCTCATTGTAATCATCTTCTTGAGAATGCGAGTAGCCGTCACATCTCTTCTCAGAGATAAGCTGCCACCATTCTAGCGAGTCTTTCACTCTATATTTTTACAGTCTCTGTGCATTTCTCTGATTTATAGAAATCGTGTATTACTGTATATCTATGTTTATGGTTGCATCTATGATACATTTCTGTTATATTTTTGAATATCTGCAACATCTCTGCGCATTTCTTTATTATATCTCCGCTCTCATTTCGTGCCGAAAATAATCCGCATCAGTGGTATCAGAGTAGGTTGCTCTTGATCATTTTTCAATGCATGTCCCCGACGAGGTCTGAGTATAGCAAGTTGGGTCTCGAGCTTGTATCTCTCGAGGAAAATCGCTCTCGCACACCCAAGAAACCCGCAATGGCGGAAGAAAAGAAAAACGACGGAGCAAACGATCCTATCAGTCTGTTGCTTGAGTAAGCTCTCATGCGACAGAGGGATGAAATGATGGAGAATTTTTCCCACATCCTTCAATGCTTGCCGATAGCATCAGGCGCATCTTCATCAAGTGACCACTTTGGAGGCACCTCACCTTTCAAGGTACAGGTTAATTTTGATATTCTCGTATTTGAAGGTCAAATAGATGCAGATGCCCTAGATAAATGGTTAAATTTGCTAGAAGGTTATTTCTCTGTTCATAATTTTTCAGACAAGGAAAAGATCACCTTCGCACTCCTTAAGGCTCTCCCCCATGTCAAACATTGGTGGGAAACTTACTGGGAGCAGAGTTCCACAGAGGATTCTGGAATATATGGGGCCGAGCCCACTTGGGAATTTTTTGTGGATGCAGTAAAAGAACAGTACTACCCTGTTGGCAACTATGAGGACTAGTATATGAGATGGACCACACTACGACAAGAGAAGGGCCAATTAGTTCCGGAGTTCACCAATAGCTTCCATACCTTGCGCACCAAGATGGGTATCAAATACTCTGAGCGACATTTGATTCTGAAATACTGTGGGGCTCTACACAGATACATCCAAACTAAAATGGATTTTCTGGACATCTCATCACTCGGTGCTGCTTATCGATATGCTGTTAAAATTGAGCAGAAATTTAAGCACCAGAAAAAATGGGAATTCGGGTCTGCAAATCCACAACAACCAAAGTATGACAAAGACATCCTGAACAAATAGTCTCCCGAAAACCAATCCAAGACACATGAAAAGAAGGGTCACGGGAAGACAAAGAAGGACACCAGAAAATGGTGTGAGTTCCACAAAATCCCTTGGCACAACACCGATGAATGTCGCTCAAAACAACCATTGGTGGCCGAGATCAAAGACAAGGAACCAAACCTTGATTCAGAATATGATTCTGAAAATAATGGTAAAAGATAGATCATCAACGCAGACCCCACTGCTATTGTTGCGACCGCAACAATTCAACCAGAAGAACCAACAGATCCTGAAGAGGGGGAGCACCTTTTTCATTCACAGATGTGGGTGAAGGGGACTCCGCTGCATTTTATTGTTGATAATGGAAGCCAAAAGAACCTCATCTCAGCAGAGGTCGTCAAACAGTTGGGATTGTCGACAACACCACACCCATAGCCATACAACATCGGGTGGCTTCGCCAAGGACGAGATCTTCGTGTCAACCAACAATGTCGATTGTCATACGACATGCATCCCTTCAAGGATGAGGTATTATGTGATGTTTCCCCACTGGATTTCTGTGATGTTCTCTTGGGTCAACCATATATGTGGAAGCACCATGTTTTTTATGAGTCTCGACCCCGTAGTGTCATTTTTACTTTGGGGGGTCATCTCTACAGAATACCAGAGGTAGTTCCAACTATTGTTCCACCTAAAAAGTGCCGCAAGGTAGTATCTCATACTACAAAATTCATCTTCTCCACAATCTGTTCAAAGGGTGAACAGAAGGATACTGCAGCCACCACAACTTTGACCAAAGCACCTTCTATCCAACAGAAGCAGGTCAACAAGGTTGCAGCAAAGCACGAAGATTCCTTATGCACACATTCATCTAAAATAGTCAGACTGGTTAAAAAGGTCCAAACCTTCCAGCCACAGGTTCGTGACAAATTTCCACAAACTAAGCAGCGTGGCTTCTCCAGCAAGACAAGCAGCTCACCAAGATGCAGATTCAACAAATGCTTTTCCCTCTCCCCTGGGAACTCAACGCAATGGAGACCAATGATTCCTAAGGAGGGAAGATTGATCTAGGTGGATATTGGTGGCCACCCACCTTTTCCAAATGGCTCAAAACAGTTTTTTGGCCATTTTGGCAATTTACTATTTTTAGCAGGTTTTAACTTCCGGGGCCATTTTGAGGGTCCAAATGAAGGTTTTTCGAGATCATGGTTCTCAATGATATCCAAAGGAATTATTGATCCCCTAAAATGAATCTCCTCAAAAATACCTTTCCAACGAGCTATCACATGCCTAAAACAAAGATCGTATGCAAAAGTTACGACCCCGAGAAGTTGATGTACTCACTTACCCAAACAGGGCCCACATGACTTTTGGCGCTTTATCTCCTAGGGTTAGGTTTTTGGATGTCTAGGAATTTTGGCATTCCCATTTATTGTAAAAGGGCCTTCAAAGCCTCATTGTAATCATCTTCTTGCGAATGCGAGTAGCCATCACATCTCTTCTCAGAGATAAGCTGCCACCATTCTAACGAGTCTTTCACTCTGTATTTTTACAGTCTCTGTACATTTCTCTGATTAATAGAAATCGTGTATTAATGTATATCTATGTTTATGGTTGCATATCTGATACATTTCTGTTATATTATTGAATATCTACAATATCTCTGTGCATTTCTTTATTATATCTCCGCTCTCATTTCGTGCCGAAAATAATCCGGATCAACATGAAAGGAAGGAATCGATGCAATCTTGAGTCAGAATGGAAATGTGCTATGCTACAAATCAAAGAAGTTGAAAGAGCATGAAAGGCTCTTTGTTACTCATGATTTAGAATTGGCAGTTATAGTGCATTCGTTGAATATGTGGTGACATTATCTCATGGGTAAAATATTTGAGCTAAGAACAGAACATACCATTGTGGTCTGAAATATTTTTCTTGACAGTTAAGTTTAATTTCTAGACAAAGCAAGTGGTTAGAGTTCCTCGGTGAATATGACTTTGACATAAAGCATATCAGAGGAAAAGAGAAGAAGGTGGCTCACTCACTCAGCAAAAGGGTGCATGATATGCATGCTACAACCATTAGCATGTACCAGACAGGTTTGCGAGACAAAATTTTAGAAGTTTCCAAAGAAGATATACTCTATGTAGACATAAAGGTGAACTTACAACAAGGTATGTCACAACATAAATTTGAATGTTATGAGTTGAGAGAGGATGGGATCCTCATGTATAGACACATAGTCTATGTGTCGAATGGTTAGTAGTTGAAAAGCCTAATATTGTTAGAGATGCATAAGGTTCCTTATGTTGGACATCCAGGTTACTAGAAGACAATTTTCATAGTCAAGAAGCAATACTTTTTCCCAGGTATGAAAAAGGAAGTTGTTGATTTTATTGCTAGATGTCTCGAATATCAGAAGGTCAAGCTAAGCACAAACATCTTGTTGGATTACTACAACCTTTTCTCATTCCTTAGTGGAAGTGGTAAGTTATAGTGATGTATTTTATAACTTTGTTACCTAGGACTTCCAAGAAACATGATTCTAATATGGTGGTGGTGGACAAGCTTACTAAATCTTCCCATTTTATTCCAGTGAATTCAACACACAAGGCAATCGACATTGTTGAGATATACATGTGAGAAATTGTTAAATTTCACAATATGCCTAAGACAACTGTGTTTGAAAGAGATCCCAAGTTCACTTCAAATGTTTGGAAGGGATTGTTCAAAGGGATTGGGACAAGTCTGAACTTTAGCACAACATATCGCTTTTAGACAGATGGACAAACTAAGAGGGTAAATCAGATAATAGAAGATATGCTAAAGATGTGTGTGATGGATAAGCCATCAAAATGGAATGACTACTTACATTTGGTAGAGTTTGCTTACAACAATGGGTATCAAGAATCCTTAAAGATGAGTCCATTTATGGTAGAAGATGCAACACACCTGTGAGTTGGGATAACCCAGCAGACCACACAGTAATTGGACGAGATCTTCTCCAAGAAATGGAAGAGAAGATGGTAAAAATAAAGTAAAATTTAAAAGTTGCCCAAGACAGAATTTTTTTTTGTGTATATAAAGGCATAAACCATCGAGAGTTTAGAGTGGGGGATCATGTATTCTTGAAAGTAAAAGAAAGATGTAGTTCCCTGAAGTTGGGGAATTGTTATAAGTTAGCAATGCGCTATTGTGGGCCATTTGAAATCCTAAATATGATTGGTCCTATCACTTATATCATTTCATTGCCTGCATCCTTGTGTATTCATAATTTTTCCATGTGTCATTACTTAAAAAGTATGTGAGTGATGATAATCATGTCATTGATTGGAATGTGATTATGGTGGAGACAGAAGGCGATTTCTAAGTGTGACTAGTTTTCATATTGGACTGGAAAGTCAAGTAGCTCCAGAATCAAGTCATGGAATTGGTAAAGATCCAATGGATGTGGTACAGTCCCGAGGATGCAACTTGGGAGCGTGAGGATGCTATGCAGGCATAGTATCCTCATATTTTTGATTTTTTTTGAAGTTTGGTATGTATAATATATATAATGCACTAAAGATAGTGCATAAATAAAGGGGAGGGGAATGTAATGTCCCTATTCTGAACCCCATTTATAGTGCGCAATGTAATTGTCCATATAGGTTGGTAATCCATTGGAAACAAGTGTAAATGTGATGAACATATAGGTCGGTGAGTCATTTTGGTTTTTGCGTGCACCTTAGTAGTGCGCAAGGTTTGTAACCAAAGAAAAAGGTGTGCACATTTCATAGTGTTGTGCATAATTGAGATATTGTGTGTGGATTGTGCATCAAGGGAGGGTGAACATATTTCATAGTGTTGTTCACACTCAAGAAAGTGCACATGAATGACTGTAATATGTGTGTGTGTGTGTGTGTGTGTGTGTGTGTGTGTGTGTGTGTGCGTGCTTTGAGGTTGGAGAGCCTGTGTGACTATTGGGCTGATGAGTCAGGACACAAATCGGTAAGTGTGCCTATCCTTGTAAAGTGTACCACACTCAAGTTAATAATAAAATAATATCACTGCATGCAAACATACCGAACGAAAAGAGACAGGGAGCCGAACTCCACCGTAAAAAGGAAAAGGGGGGGAATATTTTAAGAATATTTTTGAAAACAGTAACCTTACAGATATATTATTTATCCTAAGTTCACGAGGGATGGGAACAAGTCACCAATTGGCTAAATTTAGCTCTGAATGTGACAAGTGTCCAATTGAAGGCATGCAATATATATTGTTGGCCTTAGTGTATTTTGGGGTGAGAATCGATTATTCTTTGGGGGATTCAGGAACTTTCCTCAAGAAAAAGGAGTTCGTGTAGGGTGGAATAATATTGTTTGGTATGTCCTCGTTCTTTAGAAAATATGTGTGTTGTTGAAGAGGTGGGTTGTCAGGCATGGGAGCATTTTCTCTAGGTGATATATTTGTTGAGAATTGTTCCTTGGTGCACTGGGAATTAGTTGCAGTGCTCTGAGACTTCCTGATCCAACCTGTTGTTGAAGCCCTAGAAGGGAAGTGGGGCAGCCAAAGGATTGTTTAGAAGAGAAGGGGCACACTTCCTGGGGTGAGATAGGCATGTGTGGAATGAGGGGTTTTAGACTAGTTGCAGCCGTCGATACCTTGGATTGAGCAATTTCGATTCTTTTTAGACCATATATTGGCATTAGAAGTCCTTTTTCCCTGGTGGAGTTTGAGCCCCAATTCGGGGGTGACTTGTTGCTGAAATATTATGAGAAACAAAGTCTATGGCTAGGAGGAATGTCTGAGTCATGCATGCAGTTGGTGACTTTCCTGAAAGATAAGTGTTATTATGTGCTTGTCTATTTAATGTGTGTTCATTTACTTGTATTGGTTATGGTTTATCTCTTGTATGATAATGAATATGAATAATGTTTGTGATTTTGTTTAATGTTGTTTATTCATGTAAGTGAAATGTGTTTATTCTGTTTAATAGTTGTACATGTTGCATATGTTATTTGATAAGTAATTTATGTTAAGATAATACTGATAAATGGTCAAGAGCTTCCTAAGTGAGGGTAGGAGTATCGTGCACACAAAAAGTGGTCTGTATGCGCAATTTATTGGATTTGTTGTGTGCGTAGGTAAGTGGTCTACGCATGCAGGAAAGTGGGACCTGCCGAGGGATTCAATATGGTTATGTGCAAGGTGGTATTTAGGTGCCTCATATTAGCATGTGTGTAGTAGTGTTCACATGTACAGAGTGGATTATACACACAATAATGTTGGTGTGATCAACATGCTAGTGCGTACAATTTTATTTTGCATACTTCCGGTTCACATGTACATAGTGGATTATACACACAATAATGTTGGTGTGATCAACATGCTAGTGCGTACAATTTTATTTTGCATACTTCCGTTGTTATAATTTTTTTAATCAGAAATAAGTGTGGTACGACGTGAACCAATTTGGGTTACGTTCATTTCCTCAAGTGTTCTCGCATAGTCTGAATGTTAATTGCACAATAATTTTCTTGAGGTAAGGTTGCTTAGTAGTAATTGGGGGATGTTACTTGAGGTATCAAACCTGAAGTTCTGAGATTTTGTGTGATGGGTCCTAGCCTGGGTGTTTGGGGACATTACACTGAGTGTAAAATAATCAACTCATTTTTCCCTCCTTTCAAAAATACCCGGAAATGCATTTTTCCCTCCTTTAAAAAATACCCGGAAATGTAAAGCGCCAGTGGGAGATCAAATTAGCCATATAAGAGCACCCTCTAGCGGAGATTCCATTGAAAGCTAGGCCCAAGGTAATATTTCCACAGATCTTTATTTTAAAAAGTCTAAGTTTCTTAATATTTTTGGTTCTATTCCGTCAAAATCCATAGATAATTGTCCTTGTTCCTCTTTACCCAGTGAGGCTCCTGCCTTTGTTAAGGAAGGTGGAGGAATAACTACAACTTTTGAAAAGGAAGAGGTTTCATCGAAATTTTTAAAGAATGATGATATTTTATTCAAGGCCTAAGGGAACTCTTCTCTCTTAGATTCTAAAATAAATCCTAGTACTTCGATGGAAGAAAAATATTCCTCATATAAGGTTTCTCTTTCCTCATCCTCCCATTCTCATCAGTCTGTTAGATCGAATTATTTTTTTTGTTCAAAATTAAATATTATGAAGGAATCCTCAGGGAGTGGGGGATCAGCCTTAGAAAAATTCTTCGGAGGCCAGGTGAGAAGGAAATCCTTCATTTCCATTTCCCAATCTAAAGTGTTGAAGAAAATTAGGAGTGGATGATATTCAACCATTGTTCAGGCCCTCATAGTGGGAGCAACCTAGAAGGAGTAAAAATATGATTGATCTTTCTATTAATTCCAGAGGAGTGGGGAGCACTCCTAAAACCCTAGCTCTCAAGTGGTTGATAGAATTCTATAATCCTGACTTAGTTCTAATCCAAGAAATAATGTGTCAAGCAACAAAGGCTAACAAAGTTTTCAGTAGTTTATTGAAAGACTAGACTCTTGTCACAACTGATGCGATGGGGATTTCTGGGGGTCTTCTAATGGTAGTGAAGCTGAGTATCTCGGTTACTAACTCGGTTCTCATCCCATCAAGGATATTTGTTGAGATTATGAATAAAGAGTTGAGCTACACCCTTAGTGTTTTCAATGTCTATGGGCCTTACACTGATAGAATACATTTTTAGAAGTCGTTAGGGAGATCAGGTCTATTTAAAGACTCCAATTTGGTTCTTGGAGGAGATATGAATTTCACATTATCTTTGAAGGAGGTGTGGGGGTTCAGTCTTAGACATGACCCACAAGAGGGTTTCTTTATGAACTAGATTGAAAAGCATAAACTGGTTGACATTGAGCCAGTCAAAATCTCTCAAACTTGGAGAAAAAGGGAGGACGTGATCACCAAGAGGTTGGATTGATTCCTATTATTGAATTTTTTTATGGCAAACAATTGGAAAATCAAATCCAAAGTGGTTGTAGGAGGGATATCTAATCATAGGTCAATATTTCTAAACATCTATGTTCCTACCAGAATCCCTCCCACATCGATGAAATTCAACCATGCTTGGTTGAAAGTAAAAGAATATAAAGACTTGGATTTTTGCTTTGTCTACTAAATCCATCGCTCTCCTAGAACAAAAATTTCTAATCCATGAATTTCTGTGAGATCTTTCTCTACAAAAATCCTACAATGAGGACCTTTTATTGATGCTCAATCGTAGGTGAACATGAGAAAATAATCATTAAGCATTGCATATGAATGAGAGAAAATTGTCATAATTATTTGCATATGTGTAATTAAATGTCTACTTAATGAAGTGAGAATGCAAAAAACACTCACACATATAATTTGACACCCATGTGTTAACCGATTTCACCAGAATCTATTGGATACATATCTCGATTCGCTTGGAATAAAAATCGCTTTATTATCCTTCCTTTAGCCAGGGCTAAAACCTTTTCACAAAATGTGGTACATTCTCCTTACAGGGATGAAACCCAGAGCAACCTTCTCTTACAGAAAGAACTTAAGGCTCTCACATAAGTGACATTTCTTTAGACACCGGAAGGACTACATTCCTCTCAATGCAAATCTCTCTCAAAGAAGCCTAAAGGGGCCTCCCCCATAATGCTTACATAAGGAATTTATATAGTTTGCCTCTCTCCATAATTCAAGGAGACAAGATCCACAATTTTAGGATCTAATAACAACTCAAGGAAAAAAATGAGAAAACATCTCAACCAACCTTATCTTCCCCTTGAGACTAGGAAACTACTTGGGATATAATTAGGAAGGATCCAAAACCAACTCATGAGACTTTGAACCTCCCCTTAAAATTAGGAAACTAATTTGTGAGGTAAGGTTCTCACATAAAATTGATTTCCCCTTAAAACTCAGAAACTAATTTGTGAGGTGGATTCTCACACTTAATTTTAATTTCCTTTTTACAAATTAAATGACAAATACATGAGCACATTATGCTAAAAAATATTAATCATTTTTACAATATGAAGCATTAAACATTCCTTTTAAACCTTTTCACCTATCATCAATTATCATTTTAATGATCTTCTCCATGGTGTGCAAAGTAATGAATCCTTGTGTGGAGATCCTCCTGGATCATACCTCCCCACAAAAAACACTTATGATCCTCCAAAACTATAGAAGGAAACTTTGACTTGAATCTCTGCAACCAACTTATAGGAAGAGTCTTAGACTCCATGATGCACTTCCCCACTGCTCGATCTGCATAAATTTTTTTCTCTAACAGGACGCACCCTTCTTCTCCTTCACCTTTGTACTTCAGAATGAGGATGTCGATGCAAAAACTTGCATCAATGCAAATATGCAGTTGATTCCTTGATCTGCATACCAAATGTCTCTGAAAGGTCAGACCCTTCTTCTCCTTCACCTTTGTGCTTCAGAATGAGGATATCGATGCCAACACTTGCATCAATGCAAATTTGTAGTTGACAATACATGGATTACAACTTTTGAAATATTTTCAAAGCACTACCATACCTTCCAAGAGTTTATAAAACACTCATGGACAAGTTTACAATGTTTTTCAAGACATGCCTTAGGCAAAATAATGCCTCTCACTCAATACTGGCTATAAGACCCATTACAATGTTGTCAAAATAGGCCTAGGCAAAAGAATTCCTCTCACTCAATAGTGGCTACAAGACCCATTACAATGTTTCCAAAATAGGCCTAGGAAAAATGATGCCTCTCACTCAACATTGGCTATAAGACCCATTACAATGTTGTCAAAACAATCCTAGGTAAAATAAAACCTCTCACTCAACATTGGCTACAAGACCCATTACAATGTTGCCAAAACAGGCCTAGGCAAAACAATGAATCTCACTCAATGGTGGCTACAAGACCCATTACAATTTTCAACAAGGCTTTAGGCATAAAACAAAATTCCTCTCACTCTCCTCATTAATTTCAAGAGTGGCTAATTACAACCATTTACATTAATTTCAAGGAAACGTTAACATTAAGGGAAATACCCCCAAATGCACACTAGTGGTAAACTCTATGGTTTTTAAACCCCCCATTACAAACATGTGCAACATAATAAATAAGGAAAATTCCATCATCATCACACTTGTCTCACAATTCTTATACTTTTGGTTGTAAACATGACTACTTTCTGTCGAAGTGTCAAAATGGTCTCTTACTGCATCATCTCAGTTTGCTTACAAGGCTCAAACAATGAATTCCCTGCAATAATTCAGATCTTGATGCCTTGCTATGGCACGAAAGATCACCAAAATCTACAACATACATTCATCCTCTTGCAATTTCCAAAAAGAGGAAAAATCATAAATGCAGAAAACTTACATTGGATTTCATGCCAAGGCACTCAACTAGATTCTCAAATCTCGACATACATAGCACCAACAAGTCTGTCTCGTCATTGTACAAAATTTGACTGTAAAATTGACCTTGTTATGAAAGGTAAAAATATGCCTCATAAAGTGTGCCAAGCAGTCATGGGTTTGGCCATAGATCTTGAATTCGGCTGCTCAGATCACAAAATGGACCGCACCATTAAACCCGACCCAAAAAATTGTGCAAAAATGTCTATACTTTCGTCAAATTTCATCACTGTAACTTCTGCACCCCTCCTAGGATCCCTACCTCAAAATTCGTGCCACACATGGTCGTATCGCCTACAATCCTAAAAAATTCCCTAGTACGGTCTTACACGTGTATTCCTCCCCGATGGATGGAATTTAATGGGTTTAAATATTTTTGGTGGGTGGAGTTACCAAGCACCACCCCCCATGATGTATTGGTAAGGACCTTTGATTAATAGGGAAAAGGTCCTGGGGTCAAGCATGCAAACCTCCCCCTTTTTTCCTCCGGTTACAACTCTCACGCCGAACTTTGAATTTTCTGGTTCATTTGTTGGCCATCGACCGGTCTGGTGGTCGGTTTTTATATATTTTTTGAATTTATTTTTTCAACTTGAATTGGGAATTTCTTTGGCTGCAACGTGGAAACCCCACATTGGGCCATGTGGCAGCCACATCATTTCATAGTGGATAGCGACATGTATTCCATGTCATTATCCAGTCATCGGTTCAGCTCGGATGCCACATCATCTGATTGTACTTTCTCTCTTGAATGTCTGCATCAACACCACATCATCTGACACACCAATCGTACGGATGACACGTAGCTCAATTTTACTGGTCCATTTGGACCCCTGAAAAGGAAAAATACACTTGACACATGGTAACCTCTTGTGATGCCATGTCATCCACCGTATTTCCCAGTCAGTTGACACATCACCTATTGCATCAACGTCGTACTATGACATCAACATTTCGTATGGTCCAGTAACCTTTGTTGACATCATTACCATACTACCACCTCGACTTGATGACATCATCATAATACTACCCAATTAGTTGAAACTTCATTTGTTGTGTCAACTTTGTGCTACCACATCAACATTTCATATGGTCTAGTCACTCTGTTGATGTCATCACCTTACAACCATGCCAGTCGACATGTCAACATCCGTACTACCATGTGGAATCCATACATATGCCACATGGCACATTTTTACTGGTCCACATGGACCCCTATAAGTGCCAAAATGCATGACATGTGACAACGTTTGGTGCTGCCACATCAACATGCTAACATGAGCATTGTATGGACTTTGCTGGATTTCCCTATTTGCCGAAAATTTCAGATGGGCATAACTTTTGCATCCAGAGTTTGTTTGAGGTGTCATTTGTGCCATTGGAAATATCCCATAGAGCTCTTCGACTTGGTGTTGTTTTCGTTGAATTATATGCACTTTTATTTTTGGCCATTTTTATTCAACTAAAGAGGATCCAATCTCTAACTACATAGACTCTGGTACATGATTCTTTCTTGGTCTATCACGAAGCTCAGGGTGAAGCTTCCAATATTTATTGATCCAATGACCACTCATTTGGCAGCGAGTGCAATAGTTATGTCAGTTCACGTCTGTCTCGCTTTCATTGTAAGGATCTTTTCTCTTCCAACACTTTGCAGTACTCTTGTTGTCCCAAGATTTTCGAGGAGACTTTGATTTCCTCCGGAATCTCGTGCTATATCTATCACATTCAGAAAGTGATGTGCCATCATTTTTCTTAGGTGGTGTTGGTCATAATATCAAGTGTTTTCTTGAATAATCCTCTACTTATGTTGCTTGTGAGCATTCTCTTTCACCATACCAAAATCCTGCATATCGAGATCTTTCTTCAACCTCCAGTGGTTGAATGATTCCTTGGCCATCAATACTAAAACCTCCTCCTTTATACCCCATATTCCTCAAAAAATTCAAGCCAATGCCCTTGGTGTGTCTTTTGAAAGCACCAAAAGAGGCACCATCATTAATGAGGGAATGAATTGAACATGGAGAATCCTTTACCTCCATTCTTGTTTGTGATACTTGGTCATCTTCCTAAAGTTTGGCCAACCGCTCCTCGTGGTTGGATGAAGGTGTAGATGAGGCTTCTAGGAAACCACCTTGGTTATCTTGTGTCTGGAGAGCATCCTCTATTATCTGAAAAATGTGCAATCATCAATATTTTCATGGCAAGAACCATAACTGATATACCTTCCATGGCCACAAGTTTGTCTGGTCTTGTAGGGACTTTCTGCTTCTCCTGTAGCAGATCATTCCCTAATTTGCTCCTCCATAGCTTGTAGTTGCAGTCGTAGTTTTATCTTTTCTTCTTCAGATTCTTGAACTGACTTCATCAATTCAACGTTCTGTACTTGAATGGTCTTATTGATTTCTTCAATCTCACGAAGCTGTACTTGCTTCTTTGCCTTGCCCATAATTATATTCACAATCTATATAATTGGCCAGATCTGCTCTAATACCACTTGATTTGATAATTTCTATGAGATATTTCTCTACAAAAATCCTACAATGAGGACCTTTTACTAACACTTAATCACATGTGAACATGGGAAAATAATCATTAAGCATTTCATACGAACGTGAGAAAATTGTCATAACTATGTGCATACGTGTAATCAAATCTCTACTTAATCAAGCAAGAATGAAAACAAAACTCACACATATAATTTGACACTTGTGTGTTAATGACGTTCACTAGAATCTTCTTGCTACATCTTCGGATCCACTTGAAATACAATTTTCTTTATTATCTTTCCTTTAGCCAGGGCTAAAACTTTTCACAAAATGTGGTACAAGCTCCTTACATGGATGAACCCCAAAGCATCCTTCTCTTACACAAAGAACTTAAGGCTCTCACATAAGTGACATTTCTTCGGAAACCAGAAGGACTACATTCCTCTCAATGCAAAGCTCTCTCAAAGGGGCCTAAAGGGGCCTCCCCCGCAATGCTTACATAAGGAATTTATATAGTTTCCCTCTCTCCATAATTCAAGGAGACAAGATCCACAATTTTAGGATCTAATAACAACTCAAGGAAAAAAATGAGAAAGAATCTCAACCAACCTTAACTTCCCCTTGAGACTAGGAAACTACTTGGGATATAATGAGGAAGGATCCCAAACCAACTCATGAGACTCTTAACCTCCCCTTAAAATTAAGAAACTAATTTGTGAGGTGAGATTCTCACATAAAACTAATTTCCCCTTAAAACTAGGAAACTAATTTGTGAGGCGAATTCTCACACTTAATTTTAATTTCCTTTTTACAATTTGAATGAAAAATACATGAGCACATTATGCTAAAAAATATTAATCATTTCTACAATATGAAGCATTAAAAATTCATTTTAAACTTTGTCACCTATCATCAATTATCATTTTAATGATCTTCTCCATGGTGTGCAAAGTAATGAATCCTTCTATGGAGATCCTCTTGGATCATTGCACCTCCTGAAAACATCAAAACTATAGTACCATTGTCGTGATTGTCAAGTCATTGCAGGACCCAAAAAATGTAGCGAAGGAACCAATGCACTAAGGCACTTCATCCATTTTCTCAACTCGACACCTCCATACCTCACTGCCTACTTCACCGCAATGACCTGTCCAATATGCCTCATTAAAGAGTTAGGAAACTTACTCAAGACACTTCCATGACTACATCTAAATCTTCCTAAGTCAAGCACTAGGATTTTCCAAGCAATTCACCCCAATATCTCCACACATTCGACCAATCAAGGCAACCCTACTGCTACATTCCTTCTTCCAATCTGAACCATTTGAGTCACATCAAGTTTGTCGATTTTGACCACGGAAAATAAATACACTTGAACTAGCAATCCATCAGACTTCCCTTCAGATAACTCACCGCAACACTTAGGAAATGCAAGAACTCAAAACCAACAAAAAATTTCTAACGACATCCTTGGCTACAACCACGGTTCAAGTATGCTGTCTTGGACCTTCACTTTCCCAAGCAATTGACTCTCCACATGAAATCTCTTCAATAACTGTCTGCAACTACACAAACTTGCAAGACCTTAAATGCAATATAAGGCTAAGTTCATGCGTTCAGTTCATAAATCCATCTCTCTCAAACTTCACATGCAACCAACCAAAATATTCTCCAATGTATTGCCATCTTTGCACCTTGACTGCTTATAAGTCAAGGTGTTGGATTATTGAGAGGGGGGGGCGAATCAGTAATAGATTAATCTAATCCTTTTTAGCCATATAATTCAAGTGTTATATCAATGTAGCATTATCATCCAATATTTTCAAAGTAAATAAACAATGAACAAATGAATAATCATACACATACACAATACACCAATGTTTCTATGTGGAAACCCAAAGTGGGAGAAAACCATTGAATGTTTTTTATTATATGTCTTGAAGAATTACATTCATTGGAAGCACCAACTTCCTTTGTTTTCCAGCTACAACTGGAAGGAGGCTCCAACCCCCTAGTTTCTCAGGCTACAACCTGAGGGAATCTCCAACTCCCCAATTATATGGCTACAACCCCCTATGTTCTCCGACTACAACTTGGAGGTGGCTAAAACCACTTGTCCTTGCCCCGTCCAACCGCCCTGACATATAAGTAGAATGATGGAGCCATTGTCACACTATCACTGTGAGATATAATGCTGTAAACTTGTACCAATCAACCTGCACCAAACAACCTGTACCAATAACCTGAACCATGCATCAACCATGCATCAACATGTACCTCAATCTGTAATCAACGTGTACCATAAACAAGTGCATCAACCATGCACCAACCTGTACCTAAACCTCAACTAAAATCCCTCATCAATTTCATCATCCAAATATGATTTGTAACTCTGTAATAGACCTGGTGTATATGATCGCATACCTGCAAACCTTCCTTAACTTTCACAAGAAGAGACTATCATTTTCATGAAACTTTACTTTAGTCTCACATGACTAGTTTTGGATTAGTCAACAACCCTAACTTGAAATACTCATAACTATATACTTGTAATGAATAAAGATATGAAAATAGTACACAATGTTATTCAATGTGTTTTATGCAATTCCTCCAAGTGTCACTACTTGGAACCTCTCAGAAAAGGAGTTATAGCAAAAATGACATACCTTGTTGAATTCTGACTTATTATAGAGATCGAATTTGTAGAGTGTGCCCCGAATGGAATATTTGTTGTATGGATATGAAAATTGTACACATAATACTACATACTATACTCTAACTAACACATTTGGTCTTATTGAATTTGGATCTGTTATGAAGAAGTTATGACGTTTTTACCCGAAACACTTGTTTTAGACTAGTTTAAGGACTAGCCACAAACCCTATTTTCCACAGAGTGTAACTCCAAAAATACAACGACCCACAAGCTGAAATTTGTACCAAAGTTACTTGGATATGTTTCCTCAATGGCCTCCCAATTTCACGGTCTAAATCATTCTAGAAAAAAATTTATTTCGAAAATGGTGAGATGACTTGTAAATAACATACCTTAGAAAGCATCATCAAAATAATTTATCCTCCCTTGAATTTCGGCATTCTTTACTTCACCTTCCCTCTGAAATTCGGCTTACATATCCTCTGGTTACCTCAGTCACCTGTAGATATTCAATATTCTCAAGTGTGATTGAATTGAGAGAGCCTTGCCTCTTATTTATACTTTCATGTAGCTTCCTTAGAAGCATCTTCTAGACCACTTTGTCCACATAGCCACTTTGTCCACATAGTCACCTATGTCCAAATTTGCCCAATTTTCCACTTGTCCATATATCCAATAGCCACTTGACTACTTAACCCATTTTCTTCATTTTAGGGTTAACCTTCTTATAACCACTTTCCATAATTAGAAAGTTCTCCATTTACTTTATTATTTAAATAATCCTCTTTGACTTTGGCACTTCACTTTATTATTTAAATAATCCTCTTTGACTTTGTCACTTCACTTTATTATTTAAATGATTTCTTCTTTGAAAGCACTTTGACTTCTTTGACCTTTTGGGGCTTCAAGCCAACAAATGAGGGGCCATAACTCTCAAACCGTGAAGAGTTATGTGATGTTCCACATACCACCAGAAATGACATGACATGTACTATCCATCTAGAATAGTATTACTTTAAAATATATCAAAACTCATACCATTATACATCAGAAAAACTTGGATCCATTACCCAAACCTTTGTGCTACCAGAATTCGCTATCGAACTTTCTTCAAGGGTTGACATCAATGAAAACCAACCCAATTAGTAAAAAATCCCCCCCTTTGGCATTGATGGCAAAACTCTAATGCAATACTGAAATCATATCACTCATGCTCCCATTGGGACCATGCCTGCATATCTGTGACCAATGCTCCCCCTGGAACCATGCCTTTGTCCTATTCATCTGATAAATCTCTCCCCCTTTGTCATCAATGCAAAATGTATCTTTCCATTCGGGTCTACTCCCCCTAAATGACTCGTCTGATCTCCCAACCTAAACTGTCCTCTTTATGGTGCTTCCTTGTGTACATCTAAGACATATAAGATCAGAATTCAAAATCATTCATTTTGGAGTAGAAATAACTTCGAGTCTCTAGCGAAGATACCCAAAGGATTCCTGTGGAAGAGGTTTTGTAAAGATATCTGTCACTTGTTCTTTTGTACCCACATATTCAACTATGATGTTCTTTTCTACAACCTGTTCTCGTAGAAAGTGAAAATTTATTGGAATGTGCTTCGTCTTGGAGTGCATCACTGGGTTCTTTGAGATACATATGTCACTTGTATTATCACAATATATTGGAATGGGTTCATCATATTCAACCTGTATATCTGTCAGAGTTTGTTTCATCCATAGAACTTGTGTACAACATGTTGCTTCTGAAATATACTCTGCCTCAATTGTAGAAAAAGATATTGATGATTGTTTCTTGCTTAGCCATGATACTAAAAACTCACCCAAGTAGAACACTGCTCCACTGGTTCTTCATCATTCATCAATGCAACCTGCCCAATCTGCATCTATGTAGGAAATAAGTGATAGATCCTTTCCATTTGGATACCATAATCCAAACTCTTCTATTCCTTTGAGATATTTGAAATCCTCTTCACTGCTAATACATGTGATTCCTTTGGTGCTGCTTGAAATCATGCCACCTATCCAATTTCCTACATTACATATGGTATGGATGTTTTCACATATAGTAGGATACCAATCATTGACCTGCATTGCCTCTGATCTGTAGATTTTGAATCATCATCTTTGCTCAACTTGCAACTGGTTTGCATGGGAGTGATAACTGGTTTGCAATCTTCCATTCTTAACCTCTTTATCATTTCTCTGATATACTTGGTTTGATAAATAAAAATTTCTTGGTTTCTTTGACATATATGAAGACCCAGAAAGAAGGATAGTTCTCCAAGTAATGACATTTCAAATTCATTCTGCATGTCCTTTGCAAATTTCTGTCTTAACCTGTCATCAATACTTCCAAAAATTATATCATCAACATAAACTTCAATTAATAAAATACTATCTTGAGTTACCTTGATGTAGAGGTTTTTGTCTACACTTCCTTTTCTGAACCCTACCTCATGTAGATATTTATCCAATCTAGAGTACCATGCTCTAGGATCCTGTTTTAGACCATACAAGGCCTTGTTTAATTTACACACATAATCTATGTTCTCTAACAACTAGAATCCTTCTGGTTGTTCAATGTAGACTTCTTATTCAAGTTCCCCATTCAGAAAAGATGATTTTACGTCCATCTGATATACTTTAATATTTTTGGAGCATGCATAAGCTAAAAGCAATCATATTTCTTCCATTCTGGCAAGTGGGGAAAGTATCTCTTCAAAATCGATTCCTTCAACCTGTGCATATCCTTTACATACCAATCTAGCTTTGTTCCTTGTAACTTGTCCATATTCATTCAATTTGTTCCTTTATACCCACTTTGTGTCGATCACACTATTATCCTTTGGTCTTGGAACCAATTCCCAAGTGTCATTTTTCTCTATTTGATCCAATTATTCATCCATGGCCTTATTCCAAAAATCATCCTTATTGGCCTCTTCAAAACAGGTTGGTTCAATCGTAGATGAGAGTGCTAGGTGCGTTTGTTCTGGTCAATGAATTCTTCTTCTAGTCTCAACTCCTGCATCTTTGTTTCTGATAATCTGACTTGAAGGATGATTCTTCTGTACTCGCCTGATAGGTGTCTTTGGAGGCACTTGCTGAACTTTCTCTCCTGCTTCTGTCAGATCCTCTTCATCTTCCCATTCTACATCTTTTTCATCTTCTGCTTCTTCTTCGTAAATTTGTTCCATTGATTCATTTTATTCTTCCTTTAATTCTTGTCTACCCGTTTCATCAATTTTTATGTTGATGCTTTCCACAACTTTGTTCAATCTCAGGTTGTAACACTTGTATGATTTCCTTATACTTGAGTAACCAACAAGTACTCTTTTGTCCACACGAGAGTCAAACTTTCCCATTCTTCCATATTCTCTTTTGATGTAGCATTTGCTTCCAAAAACTCTGAAGTGCTTCACATTTTTTGGTCTTCCTTTCCATAGCTCGTAGGGAGTTTTGTCAGTGTTGTTTATGAACATTACACTGTTTTGAATGTGAGTTGTTGTATGCACTACCTATGTCCAAAATATATATATTAATTTGGAATCCATTAGCATTGTTTGAGCCATTTCCTGTACTATCTTGTTCTTTCTTTCAACAACTCCATTTTGTTGAGGTGTCGTAGCATTGCCTTTTTATTCCATGCATGCTACAGTAGTCCATAAATTCCTTTGAAGTGAACTCTCCTCCATTATCAGATCTCAAGCATTTTATTTTTGAGTTGTTCTGCATATTTTTCTTTGAAGATCCTTTTGTTAATATGACAATTTATGCTTCCAAATTTTGAATGATCATGTCTCTTCCTTCTAGCTGTTCTTTGAGTGCTTCTTCAATTTGAACCTTCAAATTTGTGATCATTTGTTCTAGTTCCCGAGTGTCTTCTTTCTTGTCTAGTTCCGCTTGTAGTTTCTTGTTTTTCTTCGTTTCTCTTCTGATAACTTCTATGGCACACACCAATTCTTCTCAGTAGTCATCTTATGCCTCTTCATATTCTTCTTTAGAGTGTTCTTTATCAGAGTCTTCTACTACCATGAATATAACTCTTTCTATTTCACTGTCACTGGCTTCATCTTCATTTGATGATGAGATGTCTTCTTTGGTGCATAAGATTTTCTTGAAAAATTTCTTTGTGGTTCTTTTTCCTTTATATGTTTGTTTGCTATTTGAGTAACCTTCATCATTTCTCTTTTTCTTATGAGGAAATTTATTATCAAAATGACCAATACCATCACAATTAAAATAAATCAAAGGAATCCTACCTCTATACATGTCGTTGGTTCCCTTGTTCAATCTTCTGACAAAGTTGGCCGCTTATTCATCATCTTCTGAGACATCATTGTTGCTGCTATGTTCTTTTTATTTTTGCTTTCCCTTTTTCTTTGACCATTTGGATGATTTGAAGGCTACTTCTTTTATATCTGGATTTTCCTATTCAGTTCTCATTTCATATGTTGTGAAGATTCTATGTAGTTTGTCCATGCTTATTGAGTTTATATCTTCTCTTTCTTCTAGTGCTTATATCTTAGAGTCAAATCTCATAGGAAGATATCTTAGTACCTTTTGAACAATTACAGATTCTTTGGTTTCTTCTCCCAATCCCAAGATTGCATTTACTGTTTCATCGACTCATAAAATGTAAGCTGCAATATTCTCATCTTCCTTCATCTTTAGTTGTTTGAACTTACCTCTATAAGTTTGAAGCTTTGTTGCTTTGACTTTTGAATCTCCTTCATAAATATTTCGAAGTTTGTCCCAAATATCTTTAGCGGATTTACAATGTGCAACTTTGGTGAATGCCAATTCTCCAAGACTATTCAGAAGTGCATTTGTGGCTTTGGAGTTATTCTAACTGAGTTTCACTTCTTTGTCATTTGTTGGCGGAACTGTTGGTGCTGTGTATGCATCTACAATTGATTTCCAAATTTCAAATCCCTGTGCATGTATATATGTCTTCATCTTTATGATCCAAAATGCATACTTTTGTCCATCAAACTGTGGTATTCCATTTTTATACATGTTGTTACTCTCCATGATCTACCTTTCATTGGTTAAACTGATTTATGAAGGAACCTACTATGATACCAATTGTTGGATTACTGAGAGGGGGGGTGAATCAGTAATAGAGAAATCTAATCCTTTTTAACCATATAATGCAAGTGTTATATCAATGTAGCATAATCATCCAATATTTGTAGAGTAAATAAACAATGAACAAATGAAAAATCATACACATACACAATACACCAATGTTTTTGCGTGGAAACCCAAAGCGGGAGAAAACCACATAATGATTTTTCTTATATGTCTTGAAGAATTAAATTCATTGGAAGCACCAACTTCCTTTGTTTTCTAGCTGCAATTGGAAGGAGGCTCCAACCCCCTAGTTTCTCAAGCTACAACCTGAGGGAAGATGCAACTCCCCAATTCTCTGGCTACAACTAGAAGGAAGCTACAACCCCCTATGTTATCCGACTACAACTGAAAGGTGGCGACAACCACTTGTCCTTTCCACATCCAACCACCCTGATGTATAAGTAGAATGATGTAACCACTGGCACACTATCACTGTGAGATATACTACTGTAAACATGTACCAATCAACCTGCACCAATCAACCTACACCAAACAACCTGTACCAATAACCTGAACCATGCATCAACCTGTACCTCAACCTGTAATCAACCTGTACCATAAACAAGTGCATCAACCATGCACCAACCTATACCTCAACCTCAAACAAAATCCCTCATCAATTTCATCATCCAAATCTGATTTGTAAATTTGTAATAGACTTGGTGTATATGATCACATACCTGCAAACCTTCCTTAACTTTAACAACAAGCGACTAGCATTTTCATCAAACTTCACTTTAGTCTCACATGACTAGTTTTGGATTAGTCAACAACCCTAACTTGAAATAATCATAACTATGCACCTATAATGAATAAAGATCTAAAAATAGTACACAATGTTATTCAGTTTGTTTTATGCAATTCCTCCAGGTGTTACTACTTGGAACCTCTTAGAAAATGATTTATAGAAAAAATGGCATACCTTGTTGAATTTTGACTTATTCTAGAGAGCAAACTTGTAGAGCGTGCCTCGCACGAAATATTTGTTGTATGGATCTGCAAATTGTACACAGAATACTAAAGACTATATTCTAACCAAAAAATTTGGTCTTACTGAATTTGGATCTGTTATGAATAATTTATGATGTTTTTACCCGAAACACCTGTTTTAGACTAGTTTCAGGACTAGCCACAAACCCTATTTTCCACGGATTGTAACTCCAAAAATACAATGACCCACAAGCTTAAATTCGTACCATAACTACTTGGATATGTTTCCTCAATGGCCTCCCAATTTCGTGGTCTGAATCATTCTAGAAAAAACGTTATTGTGAAAATGGTGAGATGACCTGCAAATAATATACTGTAGAAAGCATCATCAAAATAATTTATCCTCCCTTGAATTTCGACCTTCTTTACTTCACCTTCCCTCTGAAATTCAGCTTAGATATCCTTTGTTTAGCTCAATCACCTGTATATATTCAATATGCTCAAGTGTGATTGAAATGAGAGAGCCTTTCCTCTTATTTATACTTTCATGTAGCTTCCGTAGAAGCATCTTCTAGACCCCTTTTGTCCACATAACCACTTTGTCCACATAGTCACTTATGTCCAACTTTTCCCAATTTACCACTTGTCCATATACCCAATAGCCACTTGACTACTTAACCCATTTTCCTCATTGTAGGGTTAACCTTCTTATAGCCACTTTCCATAATTAGAAAGTTCTCCATTTACTTTATTATTTAAATAATCCTCCTTGACTTTGTCACTTCACTTTATTATTTAAATAATCCTCTTTGACTTTGTCACTTCACTTTGTTATTTAAATAATTTCTTCTTTGTAAGCACTTTGACTTGTTTGACCTTTTGGGGCTTCAAACCAACAAATGAGGGTCCTCCAACTTCGTAAGGACATAAGTCTCAAACTGTGAGGAGTTATGTGACGTTCCACATACCACCAGAAATGACATGATATGTAATATCCATATAGAATAGTATTACCTGCAAATATAAAAAAAACACACACCATTATACATCAAACAAACTTGGTTCCATTACCCAAACCTTTGTGCTACCAGAATTTTCTACCGAACTTTCTTCACGGGTTGAAATCAATGACAACCAACCCAATTAATTAACACAAGGCACCATGCACCCATCGCCTGATTTTCAAATGATACTGCTTCTAAATAACTGTTGTAACTCTGAGAAGAGATACCTCATCAGAAGGTTACGATCAACCCACTCGTCAAACAACCTAGCTCAACTCAACTGTTGTTCTTGGAAATGGGTTGCATGAAGACATCATGATCAAAATGTTCCCAACCAACTGCATGTTGCAGATCTCCTCTGGGTCACCTCGAGTCATTCACCCAAGTGCTTCAATTTGTTGCAACCTAGAATTTAACCCCTTTGTGATCAGCCTCAACGCTCACGTTTTGGATCACTTTTGCGATTAGATTTGTGACAAGCAATGTGGAAAATATTGTGTTCATCTACCTTGCCCAATTTCTCTATTCACCCAATGAACTATTTGCTTGGTCTCTTCAAGGTGTGCATAATAGGTCTAGCACTTACTTTCATCATGAATCAAACCAACCGAATTTGTTCCAAGACTAATTGAATCTGTAATGGTAAGGGAATGTGACATTGTGGCGTTTCTCACTTGGTTGCTTGGAAACACCAAGGATACTTCATATGGACTATGCCTCTTCACCTAGAGCATACCCATACTTCGTTCTAGGCTACCAACAAGTCACACTCCTACTCTAGTGCAACTCTTGTATACTTAGACAATTTGTTAACAATCTTAACACTTGTTCATTTAAGAATACATCCATGAAACAATGAGAACACTTGCAAAACAAACAAGAGACACATAGATATAGTGCGGGTAACACAAACAATTCCTAACACTCGAATAAGTCTTATTATTGAAAACTTGTTACAATATGAGCATTATCGGTTGGGTTTACAACTTAGGAAGACTCACATGACTCACCTCGCCTCACCAAGACACTCATACACATATTCCTCACACCAAGACTCGTCCATCATAACATCTTTTGCAACTTCTACTGAGCACCTCAAACATGCATCCACCACAGACTCACCATCTCTTCTCTGCTACAATACTTCACATAAACCCGTGGTTTTGTCTCCTAGCATGCCTCATTTAGACCTATGACAATACTTCCCCAAAAATCACCCCAAAATAAGGTATCCCCAACTCTTTCCACATAATCACCTCAAGGCAACACAAGTCCTCCCATGTGGAGCGACTTGGCTCCTTGAGGGAGCTCACCCCTCTTCATATAAGTCTGTCTCATAATTGTAGATCTTATTTTTCTCTCTTTGTTGTGCAAATATTCCTTCCTTGGTTGTGCACCCTTGTTCTCTTATATGGACTCCAAAGGTCCCCATCATGAACCATTGTGTCCTTTGGGGGTGTCACACCACACTAAGTGAGTCACTCCACACTAACTTTCTTATTTTTACAGAACTTAAAAAAAATAGAAGAAAATCAATACAATTGTGCACAAGCATACTCAACACACAACACTATTGTGCACACAACCATTCTAGGGTCACACACCAATTATGATTTTCCTTTTGCGTGGGTTATATTTCCTTGCATGCGAAAATGAATTCCAAACTCGTGTATATGTTTTTACACACATGACCATTCAAGCCTTTCCTTGGAGACTCATGACAAATATTATAAGGTTAAATTAACAGGAAAGACTATCAACATTTTTCATACTCATGCACAACTATAATAATGAATATCAACACCGCATGTACGTTTGCAAGAAACATTAAACATAATAATGACAATTACTTATATGCAACGACCTACATGAATTAAAACAATATTAAGCATAGATAATTAATCACACAGTAAATAAGACAATGACATAAAGACACTTATCTTTTATAAAAAGACACCAACTGCGCACAGAACTCAAGCGTTCCTCCCATCCATAGACTATGTTGCTCATATACTTTCAACAACAGGTCACCCCTGAGCTGGGGCTTAAATCCAAAAAGGAAAAAGGGTCTTAATGCCAGCTAAGGTATGATACTTTGATCTGAAAATAGAAGGCTGACTTGTTATGCTATGCAAGCACCCTCTACTTCATTAAAAATAAACTTTACAGGACCTTGCTTCATGTGTTAAAATATGCAAGATAGTTTATGTGCCAAATTTATGTATCTGCTTGTAAATGCTTATGTGTGAGGAATTGTTCTTTTAGATGGTTAAATATTTACTTTAAATAAATACACAGAAACACAACTTGCATCAAATAAACCATCAAACTCACAATAAGAACAACATGATAAAGGAGTTCACCCCCCTCCGGGCTACATCTCCTTGAGCCTCCATTAATGGACTTGGCTCTCTGGGATTAATTTGTCAAAAGTTCTTTTACAAGATGCTGCTCAACTCCAATGGAAAAATAGACTATACCATTAGGATCATAACACATAAAAACCCCAAAAATGACTAATAAAACTCTGAAAACGGATTATGGCTCATTCGGACATGACCTCTTCTACATGTGGCCATAAGCTTCACTGAGATTCTCTTTGGAAAAAAACACCTGTAAAAGTCCTCAAAAGCCTATGAAACATGTCCCAATGTGTTCAGAGCATAACAATTAGCCAAAAATGATTATTCAATCACAGAAAACAAACATAGGCTTACCAAAACATGTCCTCAATCAATGAGGGCTTCAAGCTCCCTGGAGCTTGCTGAAACTTCAATGGATAAAAACCTGCAAAATAAGTCTTCAAATGGACTTGATAATAGTTCCAATGGACTCAGGACATCCAAAAACCCCTAGCTGGGATTTTACGGCACCTCAATCGGCCAAAAAATGAGAAAGATAGGCCTCCTGCCATCCTCTTCTTTCAAGCTTGCTGGCTCTGGTTCGCCAAAACGCACCTCTGTGTGCTTGAACCCAGAACACGCTCCAAATCCGTCTTTTAACTCAGAACATGTCTGCAACCGAATAACTGTGCAAACTATAGGATGGTTAGGGCACCTCCATCCCCTAACCGCCAAGCTCCTGGGCATATGTGGTCATAGGACCTCGCGCTATGGAAAGAAGGGCTTAACGGTTTGAAACCGTTTTAAACACCCCGCACTCTCTGGTTGAGATCACATGGGACATAATAGGACCATGCGTTTATATATTTGAAATCATATATGAAATACCCCATGCACCATGTAAACATAGGCATGGTCATATGTAATATATGTTATAACCACGGGTTGGGGCTAAGCCCCAGCCCGACCCCCGCGCCAAATATACAAATGTTTGAATTTAAATAAAATTAACCCCATAGTTTAAACAAGTACCAATGCATGGCGCGCCGGTTGGGCAGCCATTGCCAAAGCGCTTGATGGTGGAGGTCTGGAGTTTGATTCCGGTGGACTTAACAAAATTTTGAACAACCCAATAGCCAATAAAGGGGTGCCACATGGCAGCCCATGACTGGGCCACGTGGCACCATAATATTTGCCAAGAAATTGCCACGTGTCGTCAACTGATTCGACCACAACTGCCAATCCGAAACTGACACATCACCTACCATGTCAGCATGTACGGTCAAGCCACGTCAGCATACGGTCATGCCACGTCAGCATCCGTACGGACTATACGGACTGCACAGTCAACATCCATTTTTTTTTCCTTGTTTGACGATTCAGATAGATCGCGATATCTCTCGCTCCCGACGTCTGTTTGAGACGAAATGAGTTGCGTTGGATTTGTGACGACGAGGGGTACGCTCACGTTTGTTTTGAGGCAATTATGAGAATGTTGATTTTTGAGCTAAAATTTGACCCCTGGTCCAGATTTTGATCACACCTTCCCACTGAAAGGATTTTGGACCCACAAAAGCTTATGATTATCTGTCTGCTTTCAAGTTATATCATTGATTCTACTTGAAAAGTCTTTTGATAATCACCTGGATACTTTGACATGCCTTGCACTGCAACTGACTATGTCCTTCAACCACTGCTCTTTGGCTGTTGCTGACCCACTGTTCTCTCTGTGCTTGGAAGACTGCCAACCTTCCCACTAAGAATCAAGTACCTCTTGTGAACTCTTTGAAGTCAACACAATCAACTCTCCAATGGCTGCAAAAACTTTCCTGCGACATCTTGTCACAAGCCAAGAAAACCATCAATCTTGAAAACAAATTATACAAGACTGAAAAATGATGTCAACAAAATCTTTTTTCTCTTCAAGAAAATTGTCGCATCTTGTACTTCATCAAAGCACATGGTGTTTTCCAGCATCTCGGTGTACTCAAAATTAACTTACAAGTCAACAAACACCATCAACTAAACACAAGTCGAAAAACACGATCGACACAACATAGTCGTCAGACAATCATCAACACCAAACGAGACTCATCTGAAACATCAACCTTCCAAAATGACAAGTCGACAAACATGATACACAGTCATGTTACAATCATGAGTCCTTCATGACGAACCATCACCAGGTTCTCTACTTACACATACACAAAAACAAATGCATGTGCATGACTCTTCAACTCTCCTTCCAACATAAGCACATAAACCCAAAACATGTGGGTACATAAGAGCTGGAATGAAAAAGATAAATGGCTGTAACAAGTGAACATCATATCCATCTTTTACATCCTCCTGGTGAATTTATGCAACAACAAAAATGCCTTCAAAATGAATTGCATTCACATGCAACTTGCATCATGCAAGTTGTGATAAATTGCTGCAACTTATCATGCTTCCCATAAATGCACACATAACGCTGAAAAGTGAATTTACAACAGAAAATGCAAGCTTTACTTGATCAAGAAATCCAACCATTTCTTACCAAGCCAACTCAACGGTGACTTTTTCTGCTGAACATCGTCCTCTTGTGAATCATCTTGACTCACATCGATGATGGAATCTCCTCTTCCATTCTTGCCAATCTCTTTATCCAACTGCTTCTTATGCTGTGGATGAGTGGTTGGATGCAATGTCCAACATTGGTCGATGAGATGACCCCGCTTCTGACAATGAGTGCAAATATTTTGCATCCTCTTTTCACGTTTTCTTTGCTTGTAAAGTTTCCTGAAATTGGTCAATCTTTTCCAACATTTTGAAACATGATGGTTATATAAACCACAATATGTACATGGATTCTTTCTTCCATTTTTACATACAAATTTATCATGCTTAACATAATCAAAAGCAA
>ML783980.1:100061-118628 GCA_009831015.1 Picea engelmannii
AGAAGACAATAAGGATACAAATGGAAGCATGGACTCTATCAGACGGAGGGAGCCGATTATATGCACTCTTACATGAAGCAAGGATTAGGAGGGAGCTAATCCTATGATCCATTGAAGATGATGAAATGTATATATCCATGGTATCAACCATGAAAAAGACAGTACGTGTTCAACCCAACCGCATAAGAAGACCTCTTCAAAGAGAAGCCTTAAATTATTCCTGGTTGTCCATCCAGATCCGTGAACCGATGATGAAGGTAAGAAGTGGAATCTCTAGAACATGGAATCTACAAGAAACTCCATGGACCCAAGAGATAATGAAAAACATGAAGAAGAAAGGGATAATGAAAAACATGAAGAAGCACATGAAGATTCCAAGAAAGAAAGAAGAATCAGAACAACCAGTCATTCTATCAAGAATCACAAGATTACCAGCCTGATATGAACTCACTAAAAGCAATCAAGTAGAAGAACTGAAAGTCGTGATGAAGAACAATGTACATAAGACTTATGAATGAAAGCATTGCAAGATCCAAAACCAAAGGTTCTCCCAAATGGAGGGAGAAGACTATGATGATTGATTGTTCCAGTACACCAAACTTATCTCTATATAAGTCATTATATCATCCGCAACATCCATGAGTCAGAATTCTACGAATGCAAAGAATGTTCTCTAGAGAAATTGAATTAAGAGCGTATGAAGAGCAATCCCAAGACTTTGAGGCATATCAGAAAGATACTCTTGTATGCAGATAAGAAGAAGACAACTTGGTGGAGAACCTCCAGTGCACAACAGAAGTGTGGTGAAGATTTCCTATAACATCAAGATGAATACTCAGAAGATCAGATCTCATGATGACAGAAGAAGTACCACATGAAAATGTTCCAGTTCTCTAACTATGATATACTCTAGTGTTCAGATCTACATGAAGCCTTCACAGTATTCCAGACTAAAGTACAAGCATTACATTATCCATGATAAAGTCCAGAAGGGAGAAAATGATTTTTCCAATACATATCTCCACATATGAGCAGATAAGCATACACTTTGGTAAAGCCTATATTCAAGATGAAAGAATGTGCATATTCAAGCTAGAGATCATGGAAATAACTCTCTTAGGCGGAAGGGAAGACTCTCCAAACTAAAAGAAGGTATGCAAACATTGATTTTTGTGATTGAAATAACTCTCCAGTTAGAAGGGAGCATTTATCTTTGTAATATTCCAGATTGGATAGATGCTTTCCTGTTCGGAAAGTAGATTGAGATTTCTGACGGATAGTGACTTCCCATTGTAGTTAACATGGGAGGCAAACTGATTGCTGATGTATCATAAACAACGACTTCCCATTAAGGGGAGTGGTCTAGGACAGTCATTCTTCTTGGCAGTCACTCTGTGTAGTGGTCAAGTAGAATGGTCCACCTCACCGGGCAGTCATTCTTTCGAAGTTCACAGTTGTGAGTAGTTTTGAAGAATCTTCCATTTGGAGGTTGATGCAGGAAAAACATTCCTCGAGGGTAGACTCATTCTTTCCAGGTTACACTTGTTCAGTGTCGGAGGAATGGCCCAGGGTGGGGAATGGTCCGGACAGTTACTCCTCGAGGGCATACTCATTCTCTCCAGGCTACACCTTGTTTGGTGTTGGAGGAATGGCCCAGGGTGGGGAGTAGTCCAAGCTCAGCAATCAAGGACAATTATTCCTCGAGGGTAGACTCATTCTCTCTAGGTTACACTTTTTTTAGTGTCGAAAGAATGGCCCAGGGTGGGGAATAGTCCAGGACAACCATTCCTTAGGGAAGACTCATTCCCTCCAGGTTACACTTTGTTTAGTGTCGGAGGAATGCCCCAGGGTAAGGAATGGTCCAAGCATTTCTTGAGGGCAGACTCATTCTCTCCAGGTTACACTTTGTTTAGTGTCGGAAGAATGGCCAAGGGTGGGAAATGGTCCAGGTTCATAAATCAGAAACAATCCTTCTTCCTTGGTTGAGAAGAATGGGGCAGATAGCCCAGTGTTGATATTTTATATTGAGGGCAGAGATTCTTTCAGACCTCACAGATGTGAGTGAAAGATTGTCCCAGATGATTATTGGTGATATTATATACTAAGGGCATACATTCTTTCAGATCTCACAGACGTGAGTGAAAGACTGGCCCAGATGATTCAGTTTTATCATAACCTTGTTTCTATGTAGATGAAGACTATTGTGGTGGCATACATTCTTTCAGATCTCATAGATGTGAGTGAAACATTGGCCCAGATGATACAGTTTTTATCATAACATTGTTTCTATGCAGGATGCTCTCAGATGTTTGTTATGAAGACTATATGAAAGTATATGAGGACTACTGTGGTGAATGTGTTTCACTTCTCACAACTATACGTTGTTGATCAAGTACTTGTGTGTTACTTGATGTGGTAGTTAACCACTGAATTGGAGTTGTGTACTACTATGAATAGACACAGGTGTGTTCTATCCTTGTTCTAATTGCCTTGAAGACTATCAACAGAGTATTGGAGATGATCATTCAGATAAATGATGAACAAAGATTTTCTAGACAGAAAACAGTTCAGAGTTTTTACTCCTCTTGTATCACTCCATGGTGAGAGTGACTTATCCAACATCATATCTAACTACTCATATGAAGTATGTTTTTGAGAAGATGATGCAGTTGATGGTGATGGTGATGCTCATGATCTAGTCATGAAATAGTCTAGATGACTATATTGATGCTACCGGATAAATGGTATGTTTTGTGCTCAATTCCATTACCTGTAAATACCTCTCTAACTAGGAGGGAGTGTTAATATTATGGTAGATGCGGGAGGTATTTACCTCTACATGTGAACCTGACGAGAATAGAAGACTCTGGGAAGCAAGAGAAACCCTAATGAATTGGATAATAACCCTAGAAGCCTTGTCGGCTCAAGAAGATAATTTATATTAGGCTATTAGCCTCCAAGAGAAGAAGTCAACCATAATTAATAATAATATACTGAACAGACACATACCTGGAAGGAGAAGTCGGCCCCAACAAACTGGCAGGATTACTATAAATACATGGCACCATTTCTCATTTGACAGCATCTCAGGACTGCAATTTTCCCAGTTGGTGTGCACTGCAGTTGCAGTTGGTGCGCAGGTTTGGAGGAGGGTTGCAGGTGCAGTTGCAGCAACAACTAGTTTCAGTATTGGCTTGGATATCTCTTGGCTAGGGTTTGGAACATCTGATCAGTCTTTTGTGATGCGCTATCCTTGGGGATTGATGTGCTACTCTCTGTTTGGCTATCTAGCCTAGGGTTTGCTTCCAGAGGAATTCTCAAGTCAAGGTTAAGGTGCTCGGAGGGAGGCTTCGACCCGTGGTTGGGTGATGAGGGTATCGTCAATGGTAAAACGAGCACACCATCTTCTATATTCTAACAGGTAAAATGATCACTTTCTCAAATTTTCATAAATTTGATGCTCTCCCAGTACTTGTAACACCATCCTCAAGTGATTCTCGTGTTCTTCTTCAAACTTTGAGTAAATTAGTATGTCATCTAGAAATACAATGACAAACTTATATAAGTATCTTCTGAAAAATCCATTCATCAAACACACGAAAATAGTTGGTGCATTTGACAACCCATATGACACCATTGTGAACTCAGAATGTCCATACCTCATTCTGAAAGTAGTCTTGTTAATTTCCTCTTCTTTAATTCTCACTTGGTGATATCCAGATCTGAGATCATTCTTTGAAAATATTTGCGCAACCCATAGTTGATCAAAGAGGTCATCAATCCTTGGAAACATATACTTGTTCTTTACTGTTACTTTGTTCAATTTCCCTAAGTCAATACAAAGTCCCAACGTATCATCCTTCTTCTTCATGAACAATAGTGGGGCACCCCAAGGTGATACACTTGGGTGTATATACCCCTTCTTCAAAATAGCTTCAAGTTGCATATGCAACTCCTTCATCTGTAATATACTCATCCTATAAGGAGTATTAGATACGGGTGTTGTTACCAACATCAGATTTAGAGAAATCAATATCTCATTTCGGTGGCAACATCGATATCTCTTTAAAGACATCCTTAAACTCTTTTAGTATTGTGAAATATTTAACATTTGGCACTTTATCGCTAGGTGCCTCCTCCATGTGCACTGCAAATACTTGAAATCCTTTCTTGTAACTTTTCTTCAATTGCAAGGCCGAAACTTCTCTGGTAGTTACAACTCTTTGAATGGATTGAACTATTCTTAAGTTCCCTTCATCACCCAAACAAGCAAATTCCTTATTGTAATAGTCTAGAATGACATGATGTTGGTCCAACCAATCCATATCAATGAGGCAATCATATGAGCCCAAAGGTATAATATTCAGATCAACATTTGTGTGCAGTACATTCATTTCCATTCGACATGCCTTAACCATCTCGTTAATTTTCCTTTTTTCTCCTATAACTAACTGTACCAACCAAGGTTTTCCAAGCTTGCTTCTCGACAATCAAAATATTTCCACCATCTTAGGATCTAGATAACTATGAATAGATCCTAAATCAATTAAAATAGCAATGGGTTGGTCATTAATCTTACCTTCCACTTCAATCATATGTGGTTGAAACTCAACTTGCTTGTTATCCAACGCTGTGTAAATGCTATGTGTATTTATGCCCATGTCGTCAATTGTCATAGTTTGTTTTACATTGTGCATAGTCCTCGCTTTCTATCCTCTTTGAGGGAAATCTCTACACATATGATATATGCCACAACCCCAACATTGAATAGGTTGTTGCTATGGCTTTTTCCCCAATGTCTCCGTCATTCTGGGCTCCTTGAGAGTAGACTATCCTTGTGCAGTATTTCTAAAAAATGGTGGCTTAGCCCCCTTCTTTCCTTTAACCCCCCTTTCTTTTCATCTTGTCTTCCCAAGCATTTTGGAAATCCAATCTTCCCATTTGTTGCTCATAAAGACACTTAGTGTGCCTTATGGTTTCTTCCAATGTATTGAGGACATCATATTGTATCTTGTCATTGATATATTATGGCATCCCACTCAGGTACCTCTAAATTTTAACTTGCTCATCCTTGATGAATGTGACAAATTTCAACAGCTCTAAAAATATTCTTCCATACTCATCTATCATCATACTCTCAAGCTTGAGTTCAAATAACACTTTCATTTTCTTGTCATAGTATCACTTGGTTAAATATTTCTTTTGAAAATACCTCTTTAACTCCATCCAAGTAACCTTCTTCTCATCAATGTGTTGTACTTGCATGAATTGATCCCACCACATTGATGCTTTTCCTTTTCGCTGATAGATGGAAATTTCCCTTTTGTCTGCATAGAATAATTATGCGGATGGAAGTACTTCCTCATACCTAACAACCAGGTCTCTACATTTTCATCCTTCTTGTACTCACCATCAAAGGTAGGAGGCTTGATCTTATTCATTTCTCCTTGTATCTCATCCTCCCTAGTCCTTCTCTTATTCCTTCTAACATGAGATGGGATTGATTTATTGTGTGCTTTCCTAAATGAATGCCTTGGTGAGTGGGGTCGATGCTTACCAATATTTCTTTCTTCTCTTCTTTTCTCATCATGACTTCTTGAGATACTTATCTATGTCTCCTTTTCTATTTTGTTTTATGTTATGTCCAGGATTTGCATCAATTTGACATTGAAGTCATATTGTGGCTCCTTGGCTCTCATAAGCCTTTCATTACCAGCTTTATAGATTTGGACATATTTTTACAATCCTATTATGGTTTATACCAAGTTTTTGCGCTCCTCCTTGGATTATTTACCGTCAACACCCAAACCGACATACAAATCCCTGAATTCATCATCATGACTGTAAGTTCTTTGTGCATCTTCCATTCTTTTTACCTTTTGTGTTGATTTTGTCCTACTATAATCGTTGATATCTATGCAAAATGTGCAAGCAACAAGATTTGTTACAAGAATTCATGCGACAAATTCATGAAAACTTTGCACCATTTTGTCATAATCCTTCCTTCTGAATACTAGGCACGCACTAGTATTCAACACACACCAATGCGTGATGTCAATATTTAACATAAACATTGGGTATCAATATCACACATGCATCAAAAATTTGGTTCTACGTAGCGCCAAACTTTAGTGTGCACACCCACTCATCATTATTTATTGTGCATTTCCAGTGTGGCACCCCACAATGTCCAGAATTTAGTGTGCATACTTTCTCTTTCTTATTTTACGCGCACCATGGACACACTATAATTCTGAATTCAACCACTTACCAGTCAAATTTTTTCCTTAAGTAGAACTTGGGCCATGCAGGCTCAATGTTGAAACCAGAGTTCTGATGCTTCTTGTTGGCCTTTGAACCATACAAGTCCAATGTTGAACCAATAGCTCTGATACCAAACTGTAATGTCCCCAACCACCCAGTCTAGGCTACGTCACACAATCTCAAATTATGTCACTCTGAAACCAATCTATAACATCCCCTTTACCAAACTGTTATCATACCACAATGTAACATCATCCAAATTACTATTGAGCAATGTTTTTCCAAAATACACTATGTGTATTCTACTCTATAACATAGGTATGCGCATGAATACATGAGGTAACATGCTCAACCCTAAGTTGAGTCACACCACACTAACATTATTCTTTTTACACAACTTAAAAACAACAAAAGAAACTCAATATAACTGCGCACAAGCATACTAAACACACAACACTACTATGCGCACAACCATTTTTGCATCACACACCAATTTTGATTTTCCTTGTGCGAGGGTCTATTTCCCTGCACGCTCAAATGAATTCCAGAATCTTGTGCATTGATGCTTCTTTTCTATGCATGCGACCATTCAAGCCTCTTCTCGAAGACTCATGACCTATATCATAAGGTTAACTTAACAAGAAAGACTATCAACATTTGTCATACTCATGCACAACTATAATAATGAATATCAACACCACACTTACGTGTGGAAGCAACATTAAACAAAACAACAACAATTAATTATATGAAACAACATAGAGGAATTAAACCCATATTAAACATAGATAAGTAAGCACACAGTAAATAATACAACCACATAAAGACACTTATCTTTTATGAAAATTCACCAACTGTGCATAGAACGCAGACGTTCCTCCCAACCATAGACTATGTTGCTCATGTGCTCTCAGTAAGAGTTGACCCTTGAGTTGGGGCTTAACTCCAATAGAGAAAAAAGGGTTCCTAATTCCAGCTAAGGTCTAATACTCAATATAATTGTTTAGTCCAAGGTGCCACTATTGCAACTAGTATACAGTCTCTCATTCCCCACACACATGTTAAACCCAAGGAAGTGTTCCCCTTCTCTACTCAACAGTATCTCGACTACCCCACTTCCCTTCCAGGGTTCCAACAATAGGTCGGATAGGAAGTTTCCAAGCCCTACAAATAATACCCAACACACTCGGGAACAATTTCCATTAAAACTCTCACCTATATAGAATTCTCACGGGCTTGATAACCCACCTCTCCGGAAATAAATCTCTCATCTAGAGAGACTGCACATGGGCCTAACAACCCTTCTCTTCGACAACAAAAATTTGGATACAGTACAAACAAAACCCCTTACAAGATTCTCTCTGTAGATAAGGTAAGAGTTCGATTTTCCCAGATAGTCTGACCCCTTCTACCCAGGATAAAGTCAAAATACCTCCCAAGAATGAATCCCCCCCCGAAATACACTAAGGTGAGAAATATGTCTTGCATGCCTTCAAATCGACACTTATCACCTTCAGAAGTAGATTTAGACACTTTTTGACTCATTCCCTACCCTCGGGAACATAGGATAAATAATTATCTATAACTTACACTTTTCCAGAAATATTAATAAAATATTCCATAGGACTCAAGTCCCCCCCCCATTTTCCCTTTTCCGGTGGATTTAGTCCTATGTCTCTTTTCATCTGATCTGTCTACATGAAGTGATGTGATATTATTAATAAGTGTGATTGCATTTACATGGATATATGCATTGGCCTATTTGCATACTGACTCACCAACCTCATAACCACACATGCTCTTTGGCCTCAATACATATACATCCACACATACACATATAAACTGGCTCGATGTGCACTACTCAGGTGTGCGCAAAACCAAAACTTGGTGCCAACGACTCACCAACCTATATGTACATTTACATTTACAATTGGTACCAATGTCTCACTAGCCTATATGTACAATTACAAAGGGTTCGAATTAGGGAGATTACAACTTTGAACCTAGTGGTGTGTCCATGTTATAACCCTAAATTTCTCCACACATGCATACATGGCCTTTGGCCTTCTTACTTGCATTTTTTTCCAAAGCATTGTTGAGTTGCTCTTCTTAAAAACTAATTTTTTTAAGATGTGTGTGCCCTGCACCATTACTACCCATGTACATACGCTTGTTGCACCACTATAGCTCACATACATACACATGTTTCACCTCTATATCCCGCGTATACTTGCAAAAGTTGCAAAAAATAAAAAGTTGCAAGCAATTCATTGAGATTACAGGCTATTAGGTAGTTTCCCAACTAATCCACCTACTATAGTTCGTCACCCAACCGAATAACCATCCTTTTATCATACAAAATGTGGTTTTGGGGTCTCATTTTACATCTAAGAATAAGAACAATGAAACTCTTCCCTATTTCACTTCCCCTCCTTGCCCAGGATATTGCAACACTTTTGTGAGAATTGCCTAGTATTCCATTATTAGCCCTTCTTCCTCCATCAGAACTCATTCACTTCCCAAGAAGAGATCAGAAGGTTGAGAGGAGAAGCCATACAAAGGTGCACTTGGAGCTTGGTGAAGAGGATCCCAGACCAGGTTCATGGAGTAGTAGCCATCTTTCATTGTAAAGGTATAATCATTGAGTTAGTAATAAAAGAATTACTTTTCCTATCCCAAATCATGGTGTATTGAATGCTTTTGTTGGTTAATGTTTTGAAATTCTAACATCTAACCCTAATTTGTATATGAAATAGCATGCTTGTAGTTTTATGTTTTTCAATCTTTGGATGCAGGTCAGCCCTGGGAGGAGGCGTGTAGTCAACAAAATTTCCAAGCGCAAGGGGGTCATCACCAGACGTGGAGTAAAGGTATAGTTACCCGATCTCCCTCATATTTTCTTTTCTTGTATTAATTTCGGTATGTTTGGGGTAGTTTAGAGCAGTATTTGACTTTTAGACGGTTAATTGATCTACCTACATTATGAACCTTGGTGTAGTCATAGGGGGAGTTTCCCCGCTAGCAGAACTGACGACCATACTGGGGAAGCCTCTAGGGGTTTTTAGGGGATTTTGGGTTGTCTGATTGGTTTTCCTGCCTTTTGAGTTTTTGTTGATTCTTCTGAGTCTTTTAAGGGATTTTGGTCACCTTTAGGTGCCATACTAGTTGTCCCTGCCCTATAAGATTGTTTTTTTATTTCTTTTTTTTAAGGAAGTATAGAGGTGTACGCCCTACTTTGGGTCAACCCGCGTACATACATGCTCTAATTAGTACACATCCCATGTACATACACAGGTTGTTGAAGAAACAATAGCATATCTGGTTCTTTTTTTTGAAAAATAGACAGCCAACCTCTTTCTTGATTGAGGCTTATACTTCTCAGTGTTTCTTGACAAAGTCCAGAGTCTCTATTTTTACAACCATATCTTGGGTTAGAATTCAGTTTACTTGTCTTTTTTAAGTTTCTTGTGTTTACTTTTGAAAGGGTTTTAAGCAAGTCTTTGAATGATTGGTCTGCATGTTTGGTTTCTTTAGTGATTCCCTACGATCCGTAGTGAGCCAAAGATTTGTTTCAGTCTTGTCTTGGTGTTCTTTTTACCCATTTTATTTGCTTTGAAAAAAGAGAAAAAAAGGTTTGATTTCGGTTTTTTTGTTTGTTAGTTATTTTACTAGAAAGGAAAAATCATTCATTTTTAAAGTTCTTTACTGATTTCTTGAAACTTGAGTAGCTTGTAGTCAAGCAAAATTTCATTTTAGGTCTTCTTTTTAAAGATCTTGGAAAATTTTAGTTAAAGAAAATTTGGTTACAAAGAGTAGTTGTAAATATTTACTTTTGACTAGAAGTAATTTTTCTTTCATAGTTTTGCCCTTTTCTTCTCTTTTTGTCTCTCATAACATCACTAGTTTCACTGCCACATCCTTTGAGTAAAACAAGCTATTAAAACGAATGCTAAATATAAAATTAATTAGACTTTTATGTTTCTAGGGTCAATCAACTAGTTTAGGGTTAGGGCCTTGAATTAGGTTGGAGAGGAAACTCTTCAAGGCCGTTAAAAAAACATTGGAGTCAGAGCTAGGGAGTGTTAAAGTCTAGTGACATAAAAGTTATCGAGGACTCCCCTCTAACACAGGGGATAAACACAAGGTCACACGAGGAAAGGAAGCGGAGATAAACCCTCCAAAGCCAGACTAAACGTAGTGGGGAACACATATTGAGGATGTATCCTGGGAATACTATCGCATGCATTTGCCTACAGAGCTTCGTGGAACTCGAATTCGTTTGAGACCCTCTGTTGTCTTCCAAACCACTTGCTTTTGATAATGTCTATAGGTTTTGGAATCATTATATTACTCATTGGGGTCCACCCGACTGTCGATTGTACCAGCCTGGTGACTGTTTGTGATATGGAAACTTAGTTTCCTATATTATAGGGACTTACATGGGTGACTGCGGGGGTATATCGCGGTACCTAGGGCAGACGTCGTGTCACACTTTGCAGAGTATACCCGGAGGGTGATTCTGTGTTCGAGTTTCACTTGCACTGGTAATTTTCTCTAGTTTTGGCTGGCGTAATTGTTCTTACTACTATATAGTGGTTTGCTTGATTTATCTTATAGGAATTTTTCTAGTGTGTGTTTGGTTTTAAACGATAGTTAAATCCTTACTATGTCATTGATATTTTTACAAAGTGGAATATCAAGAGATTCGTCAGTCATGAAGGCTTCAGGGCCTGCCGCTGGTTGCATTAGAGCCAGCAAAGCCACTATTAGGGCTAAGACTTGACCAACAAGGGTCATTTGAAGCGACCGAGCCGTAGTAAAATGTGCTTGCGCTTGCTCCAAGAAGAGATTACTCGATTCCAGAGGAACCTATTGTTTCTTCCCTTGGAGTGGAAGCTCTTGGGCCAGCCAACCCTCCGATCACTAACTTGTCAGCGCCAATATTAGTACAAGTTGTCCCTCCTAAGGTGACACCTACCGAGCACTAGTTAGTCTTACAAGAAGCCATGGAAGAAAATGCTGCTACTTCATCCAGGATTCCTCATACTCTCGTTTCAAATACTACCAAAGGGGATATGTTTCCTCCTAACCCACCTTCATCTGTTTGAACCACATTGGTCTCGACTCCCTCTACTTCGGGCAGTGGTCTGATACCATCAACAACAGTGACCACTTCTCTATTTATGCAAAGTGCGACGGGCCCTCCATTTTCATATGGGATGCCCGACTTCGATTCAAACTCAGTCCTTACCTACTCCACCTTACATACCACGGGTCTAGGGGAAGGGAGGTCAAACACTCTCATGCAAGGGTCTACTGGGGACACTTCAGTCCCCTTCAATGCTATCCCTTACAGTGGGGTTCATATACCTCCTCTGTCCCCCTCGCTTGATGGTGCTTCCAGCAACCCATCGGCCAAAATGCTAACTACTGATTGTTTGGAATAGGCAGTTTAGGACCTTCGTCTTACACTACGTCGGTGGGATCCATGTCATTCTCTTTGTTTGACGCATTTGGTAATAACACTTGTTCTTCGGCTGTCGTCTCGGCTAGGGGAAACCCTGGTTTTGGGCAACATAATATTGTGTAGGGTACTATTCCTATAGAGGAGGAAAGTACATAATTTTTCTCCTCACAAGGACTTTGGAATCCTTGGCAGGGATCAATTACCTTTCAAGGGATGTCGATCGGGGGAAACCCTTTCCATGACCAATGGATCCCTGGGCAGGGCTCAGTACCTATGCTTGTCGGATCGTCTAGGGGAATCTCCTTCCAAAATACTTGGAACACAACGTAGGTAGAAATCACCACCCAACCCATGCCATCCAATTACGGGAATCAACCGATGATATCCCAACAAATGCAGTTTCCATACGCTGGTCAAGGCCACAGTTTCTACCAGAACCCTGACCAACAACCCAACTTTTCCTAGCAACCTAGTGCCAGTCAATCTCCAGGACCCTTTTTCCTGTACATAGTACCCAACCCAAACTACCATTTATGGCAACACTACATCTTCCAGACTTGTCAAGGTTGTTTAACGAATCGATTTTTCATGATCCGCGTTGGCCCGCTATGTCGACTAAGTTGCCCTCGGATATTCCAAAATTAGAAGGCAAGCCCGACGAAGACCTAGGTGATCATGTGACGACTTTCCACTTATGGTGCTTGTCAAACTCACTGTGAGACTACTCCATACAGTTGTGCTTGTCTCAACACACTCTTATTGAGGGTGTCGTGAAATGATATATTCAGCTCAACCGCTCAAGGTATTCTTACTTTAATGAACTGACGATGGTTTTTCTAAACCATTTCCATCTACTCATGAGATACGATGTCGGCATTGAATTGTTGGCCAACTTTGAGTAGACCAAGGCTGATCATATCTCTGATCACATCTGAGAATGGAGGCATCATAAGAACTTGATTAAGGTAAAGGTCCCACTGGATTTCTTGCTGGAGGGGTTCCTGAAATCATTGGTACCAGTTGTATCCAAGGATGTTGCAACTTCGGGAGTGTTTTCAGAGGAGGAGGCGATAATGAGAGCGCAACAACTTGAACTTATTTACTCTCAGTCTAGCATTTAAAAAAAAAAATCTGGACCACATGTTGATGGTATACTGGGCTCAACACAAGGAAATTCCACCGATATGTTGTCAAATCAATTGCAAAAATTGTTGATACAACATACGACGACTAGCCAGACCTCTGGTTTGGCTGTTCCCCCTACCCAAACGTCAGACATACACAGTGTGCAGTCAATGAAACCAAAGGCCAACCAACAACCTAAAGGAAAGAAAAAATAATGGAACAAGAAGGGTAAAGGGGACAAAAGGGATAATGACAATGTTGGCGGGGGGAAAACAGAGAAGAGAAATTCAAAGTATTAGTGTAACCTTTGAACAGAGGACCATCCGACTCACATGTGCGCTCGACTTGCGGAGGATTAGAAGCTATTGGCTCAGCAACAACCTGTTGTGCTAACGAATCCATTTCCACATGGGAAAACATGGCTCAAGCCTCAACATCCCCGAGCGCAGAAGGGGGCAGTCAGGGACCCCCCGCGTCTACTAGTAATACCTCGACTACGAATGTTTACATGTTGAAAGGTGATGCTCATATAATGACCAGAACCCAAGATTATGGAATGCCATAATTTGTCGAAAAGGGTAAATAATCCACAAACCCACCAGTTCCTCTCCAGATTGAGAAGACGATGGGCGAAACAATGGCACGCATCCTGAAAGGGGCGTTCAAGAAAGCTTCTCATAATCTGAATGTGAGAGATTCCCATAACTAATCCATTGTGGAATATTTGGCACAAACCCCTTGCGTGATATCTGCTTTGGAAGTCCTCCAGAGCTGCCCTTCATAGAGAATATATCCATTATCTGCCTTGGGATCTGTAGAGACTTGTAACCCGGGAGTGATATTTCTCGATCCAACAGAATTGTAACCTCATCTTCCTTACCACATTGTGTTTCATATAGTAGTGGCTTACACCATGAAATATTTTTCTCAGAATATCTTTTGTATGATGGTTGATGAGGGTGCCTCAACTTGTGTGATGTCATTGGCGTGTTGGAAGGCCATTGGCCAACCCATTTTGTCTTTGTCGCCTAGATTGCTGATGACATTTGACGATCATTCATTCAGACTACATGGAATCATTCCTTATTTCCCTATGTAGTTAGGAGGAAAGACCATATGCGCCGAAGTTGAAGTGGTCGAATCGCGTCTCAACTACAACCTTTTGTTATGAAGGAGTTGTACCTATGCAATGCATGTAGTGGTTGCTACAGTTTTTTGGGTCTTGTTGTTTCCACATGAGGGCCGAATCACGACCATTGACCAGTTGTCCTTCTCTCGTCCTAACCCTTCATCGGGGGTATCCACAGTCTCGATGATTGATAATCCTCAGCCCGACACAGTCAACGTAGGGGTTGGATTGTGTCCATAGTTGATGGATACTTTTGATTACCTGCCTCTTTCTGGTGATATCAAACTCATATTGGCTACCCCTAACTATTTGTTGGCCCTTGACCAAGTTTTGATGATCCATGGTCATTTTTTACCATTTTGAGACTTTGACAGGCTGTCGAAGGCGGAGCGCAAGTCGAAGCGAAGATCGCTGGATCTAGGCCCCTTTTTAGGGCCTTTTTTGGATTTGGGTTAATGTAATGGGTATGGGATGTTAGCCCATGGGTTTACCCATGTTTAGGCCCGATTTTGTAATGTATAAATAGAAGACTAGGTGATGTAAGAAGTAGTGACTAGCTAGTGTGCTAAGTGCTAAGTGGTAATTTCTTTGTGCATACTGTGTGAGGCTTGCAGAGCTATATGCAAGTGATTGTAAGAGACCGTGGAAGGCTTTGTGCTATAACTCAAGGAAGGAGGATCTAGCGAGGTGCACAGATATCCTATCCTCGATAGAGTATATTTTCAGGCTTTGTGCATGTAAGAATATTGATCGAGGCTAATAAATAAGACAAAGAGTTGGTGGATGTATCCCCAAGGAGGGGGTGAACCACGTATATCCTGTGTTGTGAATGATTTGTGCTTCTTGGTTGTTCTTTTGTTCATGTGATTCAATTCTTAGTGCAATGTTAGATGTTAGATGAATCTGATATGATAGCTTAGTGCCAAATAATGTGAATGGATGCTAGATCTAATCTATGTTGGTATTCTTAGTGCTTGAGTCTATTGAATCTATGTGAATATTGCATAGATATCCTGTTAGGGTTTAGATACACTGTAAACTGAGACTGAATATTGATGAATCATAATTGTTAAATGCTTTGTTAAGGTGTTACAATCATAGATATGTGTCCCAGCTAAGGTTGCAGACATTTGAGTCCTGCAACCACCCCTGCCTCTACCTCAGGTGAGACTTCATCTGCTTCGCAGGTGTTTCCGAAAGGGTTGGCAGTTAGGGTTTCGTTGGTGCGTTGTTGTAGCATTGAACCCTGGGTTTGGCCCTGTGCCAAAAAATGGTTTCATTGCTGGGAATGAAACTGTGATTGCTTGGAACTAAGGAAGAAGAATATTTGTGTGAAGATCGGACCTGAAACTGTGATTGTTGGGAACTGAAGAAGAAAAAGCTTTGTGCAAAGATCTGATTTAAAATTGTGAAAGACCTATGCGTGGATCTGTTTCCCTAGTGCGCAGTATTCTACTTAAGCTCTATGCTAAGAAGAAGAGTCAGATCCGAAGAAAAGAGGTAAGACATGAAAGCTTTGTGCTCTGATAAAATAAGTTTTGGTTAAAGAGGTAAGATCTGTAAGATTTGTGCTTTGTTAGAAGTGAGATAAGTGGAAATTTTTGTTGCTAAAGTATGGATCTAGGAATATTTGATAAATTTTGTCCTAGCATGAAAACTAGGGCACAACTAGAAGAAATAAGATTTGATATGATAAGATCTGATAAGAATAGTGAAAGATATGTTATTCCTATGCATAGAAAGGATGTTTGGACTAACAAATGGATGAGGGATCCTAGAAATAATTTTTTGCAGGTTAGCTACCATGATCCGAGTGCATAGTACAGGAAAGGTTGGGGATTGTTTAAAAGGAAGCGATGATTAACCATTTGTTACAGTTGCAGAAGACTGGGACATCTTGCTAAGGAATGCCTCGGTAGAAGACCCAATTGTATTTGTTGTAAAGCTATGGATCATGAAGTTTTGGATTTACCTAGAATGATTGCTAAGCTTGACATAATGAATATGAGACAAGCAAACCCTAAGAAATATCAAGAAGTTGAGACCATGACAGAACCACAGATAGAATCAGAGACTGTATTGCTAAAAATGAAAGAAACCCTGAATGATCATAGAAACATCAACTTACTTGAGATCTTCAAAGAAAAAGAATACATAGAAGCGAGAATAGGAGACTTTGACATTGACTGTGTTCTGGATGAAGAAACAAAGGTGAATATCATGACAGAAAGAACTTGGGAAATTTTAGGAAAGCCTACTATGATTCCTTCATTGGGAGGAATATGATTATTTAGAGGAAAGTTGATAACCCTATGTGGAAGACTTACCCAGATATATATGAGTGCTCATGGAACTTCGATAGAGGAATAATTTGAGGTTATTAAATTTATTGAGAACAACATCCATTTTCTCTGTTACTAGGAAAACCTTGGATAAAAAAGGATCAAGCCATAAGAAAAGAAGAGGAAGTCTTAGAGAAGAAGAAGAAAGAATTAAAAGATTTCATGACTAGGAGGATCACACATTTGATTGAAGAACATGAGAGCAGATCAAAGTTATTTAGAACCAGAAACTTGGATGTCAAAGTTGAAAGGACCCATGAGGACTTGAGACACCTATTTGTACAGGAGAGTAGAGAACCTGCACCAGACAAAGAATAAGTATTTCCCTTGAACCCTAGTAAATACCATCAACAACGCGAAGTTACTATGCCAAAAGAAGACAGAAAAAATAATGGAAAGAGGAATACTGAGACGAATATCACTGGGAAAAAGGCTAGAAAGCTCAGTAAGAAGAGAGCACAGATCGAAAAGTTACAAAAGATTCCAGAGGGAACTTCACAGAAGGAAGGATTCCATAATTTGAACTTCATCGGGATATTAGTACAACATAGCATGGCACTTCGCCATGGCGAAGAAATATAGCCGTTGGAAATAGTATAACCATTAGAACGACACCTCAAACAGTTAGAATGACATTTATGGCTAGAAAGCTCGCCACCAGACCATTGGGACTGTGCTGTAATGGATCAAACTGCATTAATGAAGCCTTCTTGCCCATTGGAGAGATCCGTTACCTAGTTGTCTAGTTATTCCGTCGAGCATTGCACCGAGAACACTTTTGCTAATCGTGATTATCTAAGCCCGCAGATTAGTTGATTTTTCACAGAGATCATCGAGCTATCACCATCCATCATGTTGCATTGAGTAGTTTCCCTTTTGATCCAGGGGATCAAATTTTGCTCAAAATTCAAAGTGCTCAGAATCGCTTCAAATCGAATGGGTGTGTAGGCCTCGTCGTAAAAAACCCAACACAACTCGGTTGGGTTCAAATAGACATCGGATGAGAGAGATATCACGTTCTATTCAAATTGACGAACATGCAAAAAAAATGTGCTGACTGTACAGTCTGTATGGATGCTGACATGGCAGGACCGTACAACATGTGGCAGATTCGTACGACACATGGCAGGGCCATATGACACGTGGCAGGTGTTGGTTGGAATTCATGTGGACGAGTTGGTGTATGACACATGGCAATGGTGGCGAATGGAATGCTAACACGTGGCCCAATCAATGGCCACCACGTGTCACCCTGGCGTTGGTTTAAAATTTATGTTGTTGGCGGGATTTGACCCCGCGACCTCTAGGCAGGGGTAAAGCTTTGGGAAGGGCTGCCCAACCGACGTGCCACCCATATGGTTCTTAACACTATACCTTTTAAAAATTATTTGAATTTCAATAGTTTTGAAATGGGGCACGGTCCGGGCCGGGGCTTAGCCCTGGCCCCCAGTCATATGTATATGTGCTATGGAACCACCAACGCATGTGTTTCTGACCATTATCATATGGTTTAAACCTTTGTCCCTTTGTGTATATGCGCGTGGTCATATGGTGCCTCACATGCCCACAGACTTGGCGGTTAGGGGTTGGGCGCGCCTTAACCATCCTACAATGTTCACCGTTTTGTGGTTGCTCCCGGTGCTATATTTTCACACAAATATGCGTGTTGGGGCTAGGTTGAGGAAGCATAGGTGCATTTTGGCGATCCAGAGACAACAAGTTTGAAGGGGAACTTCCAGGAAGTCTATCTTCTTCAATTTTTGGCCAAACGAGGTGCCAAAAAAGCCCAGCTAGGTGTTTTTGGATGTTCTGAAGCCATTGGAGCCATCTATTTGGAATTTTGAGCATTGTAAAGCACATATTTTATCACTTTGAGCAAATAATACAAAATATCCATTGGAAGCTGGACCAGGAGATGTAGCCCAAGAGAGGGGTGAACTCCTTTATCATTTGTTGTGTTATGTGTTTTTTGTTCACTGTTATTTGTTGTTGTTTATATGCATCTTGAATGTGTTATTTCTATAAAAGTTGTGTTTGCAAAATTGATCCATTTTCATAAGAACACTTGAATTAAAACTTGCAAATATTTTCAAGAAAACAAGTCTTTATCATTTTCAGATCAAGTTGGTATCAGAGCTTAGGTTTTTGAAGACTTGATTATTTGCAAGTGTTTTGTTTTTTGATGCTCACAAGGTTGAAACTCACAAGAGGAGAAGGTCAACTTGTAGAGCCAAGTTCTC
>ML783980.1:127053-161119 GCA_009831015.1 Picea engelmannii
CTATATGAGGTTGTTAATCAATATGATGAGATGTTTCAGGAACCAAAGGGATTACCTCCAAAAAGGGGTATCCAACATGAAATTCAATTGCAGTAAGATTGTCCTCTTCCAAACATTGGTATGTACAGGATGTCAGTCATGGAGAATGCTGAAATCAAAAAACAAATCCAAGAGTTTCTCGACAAAGGGGTCATCGTGCCAAGCACATCGCCATGTGGATCTCCAATTGTGTTAGTGCCAAAGAAAGATGGTACATGGCGTATGTGTGTTGATTTCAGGGCTTTGAACAAGATTACGGTAAATAATCGCTATCCTCTTCCTAGAATCGATGATTTGCTTGATCAATTGAAAGATGCTAAGTATTTTACTAAGTTGGATTTGAGACGCAAATATCATCATATCAGGATTGTCGAAGGAGACACATGGAAGACAACTTTCAAAACAAAGCAAGGTTTGTTTGAGTGGATGGTAATGCCTTTTGGAATTTGCAATGCACCTGCTACTTTCATGAGAGTTATGAATGATGTCTTAAGGCCTTTTCTTGATGATTGTGTTATTGTCTACTTGGATGACATTTTGAGTTTTAGCAAATCTTGTGAAGAGCATGTTAAGCATGTGAAGCAAGTTTTGGATGTTTTGAGAAAGGAAAAGTTGTTTTTGAAGATGTCCAAATGTGAGTTTGGAAAAACTTCACTTATTTACTTGGGGCATATTGTTGGTGGAGGTGAATTGAAAATTGATCCCTCCAAGGTCAAAGTTATATTGGAATGGCCCAAGCCCAACAATGTGACAGAGGTAAGAAGTTTTTTGGGAGCGGCCCAATATTGGAGAAAGTTTATTGCTAACTTTTCTTCCATTGCAGCTCCATTACATGCAGTGACAAGTGTCAAGCAAGTTTTTCAATGGGGAGGAAAGCAACAAAATTCTTTTGATACTTTGAAAGAGAAGATCAGTTCAACGCCAGTTCTTGCACTTCCAAATTTGAGACAACCTTTTGAAATCCAAATTGATGCAAGCAATTATGCAATGGGAGTAGTATTGTTACAACATGGTAAACCCATTTGTATATGTGCTATGGAACCACTGGTGTTTACGTTTCTAACCGTTACCATATGGTTTAAACCTTTGGCTCTTTGTGTATATGTGCACGGTCAAATGGTGCCTCACATGCCCACGGACTTGGCGATTAGGGGTTGGGCGCGCTCTAACCGTCCTACAGTTCGCACCATTTTGCGGTTGTGCCTGGTGCTAGATTTTCACACAAATATGCATGTTGGGGATAGGTTGAGGAAGCAGAGGTGCATTTTGGCAATCCAGAGACAACAAGTTTGAAGGGGAACTTCTAGGAAGCCTATCTTCTTCAATGTTTTGCCAAACGAGGTGCCAAAAAAGCCCAGCTAGGGGTTTTTGGATGTTCTGAAGCCATTGGAGCCATCTATTTGGAATTTTGAGCATTGTAAAACAAATATTTTATCACTTTGAGCAAATAATAAAAAATATCCATTTGAAGCTGGACTAGGAGATGTAGCCTAAGAGAGGGGTGAACTCCTTTATCATTTGTTGTGTTATGTGTTTTTTATTCACTGGTATTTGTTGTTGTTTATATGCATCTTGAATATGTTATTTCTATACAAGTTGTGTTTGCAAAATTGATCCATTTTCATAAGAACACTTGAATTAAAACTTGCAAATATTTTCAAGAATACAAGTCTTTATCATTTTCAGATCACCTTCAATCCCGAGATATTCAACCACAAGTGTGTGTGTTTGAAGAACTTAGCGTAGTTGAAAGAATCAATTCCCTCTCCATGGAATGTAAAAAACTAAGTGATCGCAGTGCCCAGACTTATGAGTGACTCACTGAGAATCCTGAACTGAAGGCACTGGAGTCACAACTCGAGGAGATGAAGCAACAAGAAGAAATAGTACAGGCACAGTTGAAGCCCTAGTCAATAGTTTAGAGGATGAAGCGATCCCAAGAGTAGCGTACTGCTCAGCAGCAGGTCCACACCATTCAGAGCAAGGTCATGGAAGTGACTCAGAGGCTCCAACCTATACAGGATGAGGCTTCCCAATTTTTTGTATAGATTGAAGGTCGAGGAGCATAGCTGGAGAAAGTCATCACTACAACTGAACAACGCTTAGAGGGACCTGTCAACGAAGCAGTAATCCAAGAGTTCACTGAGAAGGAGTTCATGGCACAACAATAGGTTGAAGCAGCTCGAGCCAAGCTCGAGGCTTTTGAAGCAGATTTACCCAGAGCAGAGTGACTCAGGATGAGTCACAAGTGAGTGTTGGGGGCCTTTTTATAACCCTAAATTGCACCAGGCATGCATACCTATCATCATGCCATCTTACTTGCTATCTTTTCCAATCCATCATTGAACAACTCTTCTAAAAAACCATTTTCCTGGAGATGTACGCACCTTGCACCACTACTGCCCGTGTACACATGCTTGTTGCACCATTACAGCTCGTGTGCACTCACAAAAAGCGTGATTTTTTTTTTTGCAAAGGGATACGAGTTTTTGGGTTGTTACTAATCATTTGATCACTTATAGCCAGTCACCCAACCAAATACCTTTATTTTTGGCCCATAAAATAAGGTGTTGGGGTCCCATTTCAAGAGGAAGCACGAGAGCAAAGAAACTCTGCCCATTTAAATAACCCCCCTTTGCCCCAATATTTTGCAACCACATTGTGAGTTTGAGCCAGAATTCCCTTTTTCAACCCTTTTTTCCTCTATTGCAAATACTTTCCATTTCCCTAGAGAGAACTAAAGAGGAGAAGAATACATGGAAGCATTTGGTGCATTGGTGAAGAGGAGCCCAGGACCAAGTTTGAGGAGCAATTGTCAATCTCATATTGTAAACAACTTTGTGAGATTAATATAAAGAAATATGTTTTTCATCCCGCCAAATGATGTCTTCAATCTTCATGATTTATTTATGTTTTTGTTATGATATCTAACCCACTAATCCATATATAGAATGCATGCTTGTAGTTTCTTGTTTGTATATTGGTGAATGCAGGTCAGCCTTGGGAGGAGACTTGCAGTCGAGAAACAACTGAGCGCAAAGGGATCGACACCAGATGCGGAGTTTAAGGTAGGACTACCGGGTCCCTATACCTTGCTTTTTATATATGATTGTGGGTTAATGTTGGGATAGTTGTCAAAAGTAGGAGACTTTAGACGGTTAGGTCTGCCTGTAGTTTAGAACCATAGTGTATTCTGTAGGGGGTTTTCTCGCCTACATCAGGCCTATTGGCCCTTGACCAATTTTTGAGTATCCATGGTCATATTTTACCATTTTGGGACTTCGACGGGTTGTCAAAGGCAGAGCGCAAGTCGAAGCGGGGATCGCGGGATCTCGACCCCTTTTTAGGGCCTTTTTGGGATTTGGTATAATGTATAGGGTATGGGATGTTGGCCCATGGGTTTACCCATGTTTAGGCCCGATTTTGTAATGTATAAATAGAAGACTAGACGATGTAAGAAGTAGTGACTAGCCAATGTGCTAAGTGCTAAGTGGTAATTTCTTTGTGCATACTGTGTGAGGCTTGCAGAGCTAAGTGCAAGTGATTGTAAGAGACCGTGGAAGGATTTGTGCTATAACTCAAGGAAGGAGGATTTAACAAGGTGCGCATATCTCTTTTCCTCGACGGAGTAGATTTTGAGGCTTTGTCCATGTAAGAAGATTGATCAAGGCTAATAAATAAGACAAAGAATTGGTGGACGTAGCCCCAGGGAGGGGGTGAGCCACGTATATCATGTGTTGTGAATGCTTTGTTCTTATTGGTTGTTCTTTTGTTCATGTGATTCAATGTTTAGTCCAATGTTAGATGTTAGATGAATATGATATGATAGCTTAGTGTCAAATAATGTGAATGGATACTAGATCTTATCTATGTTGGTATGCTTAGTGCCTGAGTCTATTGAATCTATTTGAATACTATGCAGATATCCTGTTAGGGTTTAGTTGCATTGCAAACTGAGACTGAATATTGATGAACCATAATTGCTAAGTGCTATGTTAAGGTGTTACAATCACAGATCTGTGTCCCAGCTAAGGTTGCAAACATCTGAGTCCTGCAACCACCCCTGCCTCTACCTCAGGTGAGACTTCATCTGCTTCACAGGTGTTTCCAAAAGGGTTGGTAGTTAGGGTTTCGTTGGTGCGTTATTGTAGTGTTGAACATTGGGTCTACCCCTGTGCCAACACCAGCTTAGGGCTGAAATTTTTCAAATGTCGTCATTTTGAACGACTTACTTTCACAATTTGTGGACTCTTCCTTCCCCATAGACTTCGATGGAAGGGACAAGGCATTTTGTCATGGCCATGCCCTTGTCTGTGACATAAGTTGCATACAACATTGTCTATCAAGCTTCAGTCGACCTCGATTTGACTCCCACACATCAGTTAGATCCAGTTCTCAAGCCTATTTGGGCTCAAGGTTCCCTTTCCACTAAATATTCTTTAGACCTGCTCTTGCCCTCATATGAGGCAATTCTTGAGGCATTGATTGGTCCAGACAGACCCTAGGATGATCTCCATCATAGATCATACTTCCTCCTGGAGTTAAGAAGAATATAGGTAGTTGAATTTGTGTTGACTATGACTGGAGATAGGTCTTGTCCTATTAATCCTCTGGCTACGCACGCAGTTTACATCGAGGGTAATATGGAGAGTATCACTGAAACGATCCCTATAGATATCTCTAGAAGCCCTGGCTTCGTGGAGAATGTTTTCGTCGTAGCGGATTTCTCCCTCGAAGAGATTTGAATTTATATGAAGCTATTTAAGGAATTTTGTGACGTTTTTGCCTGGTCTTACGAGGAAATGCTAGACATAGACCCAATAATTGTCGAACATGAGATAACAAATTATCCTGAAGCTAAGCCATTCCAACAGAAGATTCATCTAATGAATCCTCAGAAAATGACATCGATTAAGGCTGAAGTAGAGAAATTTCTTAAAGCCGATTTTATCTACCGCATACAGTTAACGGAATGGGTGTCAAATCTCATTCTGGTTAACAAAACATAGGGTATGATTCATGTGTGCGTGGACTTCCATGGCTTTAACAAGGCATGTCCGAAATATAATTTTCCCACCCCATTCATCGATTAGATTGTCGATGAATGCCTAGGTTGTGAGGTATTTTCATTCATGGATGGTTTTTCGAGATATAACTAGATTCAGATCAAACCTGAAGACCAACATAAAACAACTTTTATATGTCCTTGGAGAACATTCTCTTATCATAAGATGCTTTTTGTCCTGAAGAATGTTGGAGCCACTTTTTAGCAATCCATGTCTTTTTCTTTCCATGACCTTAGACATATAGTCGAGGCTTATCTTGATGATCTATCATCACGCTTTCGCAAGAGATCTGATCATCCCACACACCTCTGACTAATCTTCAAACGATGTCGCTACTATCAGATTCGCTTGAATCCTAACAAATGAAGTTTCTATGTGACGTCGGGTTCTCTAAGGTTTCATTGTTTCGACAATAGGGATCATGGTCAATCCTCTTAAGGTTGAGGCAATAGTTAAGTTGCCTCCCCCGTGCACAATACCCCAGATTCAGAGCTTACAGGGGAAATAGAACTTTCTTCAGCATTTTGTCACAAACTATGCTGAGATCACTAAAGGTTTCATGCATCTATTGAAAAAGGGAGTCCCTTTCTGTTGGGACGAATCCACTCAGTGCTCTTTTGAAGCGTTGAAACACACCCTAACGTTTGCCTGTCTTCTTTGGACTCTCGATTATAACAGAGATTTCTTGTTGTACTTGGCCACTGCAGAGTCGACCATCGGCATGGTATTGGTTCAATAGGACAATCTGCTCGAGGAACATGTTATTTATTACCTGAGTTGAGGCCTGGTTGGGCCAGAATGCAACTATTCCCATGTTGAGAAGATTGCTTTGGTAACGGTGCATTTTGTCTAGCGGTTCCGTCATTACATTCTTCTTCACAAGACCATCGTCATTGTCATCGTGAATCCCTTTCAATATGTGTTGACATGACGGTTCATTGGCGGAAAGATCAGTAGATGTATTGTAATCCTCCAGGAATTTGACTTGGATTTTATTTTCGCAAAATCCAAAAAGTTGTTGGTCTTTGCGGAACTTATTTCAGAACTTCTGGTCGAATCTAGTGATGACATGCCCAAATAATGTCCTATCAAAGGAGATATTTTTCTGATCGCATATTTGGACCCTTGGTATGGAGATATACTATTATATCTCTAGAATTTGAATTTCCCTGCTTCTGCTTCCCATGATGAGCGTCAACGAATTCTCCATCAGGCACGAAACTATCTCATACTTGATGAAACTTTGTATCATCAAGGTGTAGATTGGATTCTTCATCGGTGCCTTATACACGAGGAAGCATAGCTCTTTTTGAACAACTGCCACGTTGGAGCATGTGGTGGTCATTTTTTTGGTTTTGCAACAACCCAAAACATTCTACGTGTTGGTTACTTTTGGCCTACGTTAATCAAAGATTGCGTTGAGTCGGTCAAGAAGTGCCACCTGTGTCAGATCTTCTCTTGGAAGATGAGGGAACATCATGCTCCCATGTTTCACGTCATCATTGTTGGTCCCTTCACTAAGTGGGGGATTTATTTTACTACATGTCACCCGACTTCAGCCAGGGGGAATCGTTATATAATTGTAGCAGTAGACTACTTCACAAAGTGGGTCGAGGCTATGCCAACATTTAACAATGATGGAGAAACATCAGCTCTCTTCATTTTTAACCAGATAGTAGCAAGGTTCAGAATCTCAAAGGAGATTGTCACTCACCATGACATTCACTTCCAAAACAAAATGATGTATGAGTTAAAATAAAATCTTGGGTTGAGGCAAGAACATTCATCACCCTACTACCCGCAAGCAAATGGTCAGGTGGAAGCTATGAATAAGTCTCTCAAGACTATTCTTCAACGAATGATCAATTCTGCCAAGTCAAATTGGTATTTGAAGTTGTACTCAACTTTGTGGGCCTATCGAAAGTCTGTAAATACTGCCACTTGTTTCTCACCTTTTCAACTCATATACGAGCTGGAAGCAGTCTTGCCTATTGAGTGTCAGATCCCATATTTAAAGTTGGTAGTGGAGTTACTACCAGACACTTTATCGCTTGAGGAACGTTGTTGGCATAGGCACAGACCCAGGGTTCAACTCTAACAATGCACCAACAAGCCCTAACTACTAGCCCTTTCAGAAACACCTGTGAAGCAAATGCAATCTCACCCGAAGTAACAATAGGGGGTTGCAGGACACATGTGTCTAAAACCAGAAGAAATGTAGAGTGGATCCAGAACAAGAATAGACAACAAACTGGATATTCTTTGCCTCTCTTAAGCTTACTTAGCAAGTTATATCTCAGATCCAACACAACGATACAATAACAGTATAACAAAACTGTGTTTCTTGATATATTAAGATGGAAACATGCAGTTCTATATGCGCTCTTAGCTTGCATATATTTCTCTCTTTCTGTCTTCTCTATCTCCCCTCCCTACGCACCCAACTGCAGGGTTGATATTCGCACCCAACTGAAGATCTTACAACACAAGAATTCTGTCACATTCAACACTTCTCTCTCACACAACAATAATCACAATCCTTGACCAACAACGAACAATGACCAATCTCGAACGACCCTTTTCTCACTCCTCTCGATCTTTATTTATACATTACAATGACTCTCAGACAACCCTAGGCTGAAACCTAGGTGTGAAAACCCTAAATAACAAAACCCTAGGTGTCTAAAACCCTAGGTCCACTTGACCCACGTTTTTAGGGATTCACCAACCTATCTTTCCGTCTTTTCCACGAGGTGGTCCAAAGAACTTGTTGACGTCTTTTTCTGCTTGTTGAGTTGTCCTCGATCCATCTTCCTTATTGATCCATCTTCTTCGATCTTCTCGTTCAACGCCTTGCTTTCCCTTACTTTGCTCCTTATTTTCTGCTTCTTTGATCACTTCAACCCATCCTCAGTCCATCTGCCTTCCGTGCAATTTATACTTCATCTTTTCTCTTCATTTTCTTCTCTTTCTTCCTTAATCCATAACCAAGGGCCAATAGGCCCCCAACACTCACCCTGACTCGTCCCGAGGCACTATAGTAGAAAACCTTTTGTTTCACTTTGACTTGATTTTTGCTATGTCCCTCCCTATCATGTGCAGATTGTCTTTTTTGTGTCTGGCACCCAATTTCAACTGCACCTGGTATCTAGACCCTTCTTTTTATTCTTTTACTAAGAGCTACAAGGCAACTGGCTATCATAATACAATTTCAACCAGCTCCCATTCACTAAACCTTCCTTCCATTGCCCCTTCAAAGTATTCAACTATGCAACGCCTCCTTCTATAACATAGACAACCTCATATGGCCCAAGCCAATGTGTCCTGAACTTCCCTGGATGCTTCATGAACTTGTTGTCATAGACCAATACTAGATCTCCTTGCTTAAAATCTTTCTTCTTGATGTGCCTGTCATGGTAGGCCTTTTCTCGTTCCTTCTGTACCTACTAATGAAATCTTGCAATAAACCTGTCTTCCTCTAGTTCCAACAACTATGCAAGTCTTTCTTGAACAACACCAGTGTCATCCATATATGTAAACGCTGTAATTCTTAGACTAGGAACCAAATATTCCATAGGTACCACTGCTTCTAGACCATAAACCAACTTAAAGGGAGTCTCCATTGTCAACTTCTTGCAAGTGGTTCTATAAGCCCATAACAATGTTGGCACTCTCAAATCCCAATCATCTATGTTTACACTGCAAATATTCGTCAGCGTTGTCTCCAAGATATTATTGAAAGCTTCGACTATCCCATTCACTTGTGGCTGGTATGGAGTGCTCTTCTGATGGTGGATTACAAATTCCTTATTCAAGGCTTCAATAGTCTTATTAAAAAAAATTGTACCTTGATTGCTCATAAGGACCTTCGAGCATATGAATCGGGTTATGATATCATCAAAGATGAATCATGCAGTTGTAGTTGCACTACAGTCCTTAACTGCTCTTGCTCCTGCCCATCTGGTCAAATACTCTGTCGTAGTGACGATGTATTGAGCTCCTGTGCGCTTTCCTGATGGGTTGATAGGTCCCACAAAATCGATAGCCCATTTCTCAAATGCATGTAAGGTTATCTTAGCTTCTAAAGGCATCTCATCTCTTCTTAAGGGTTTCCCCACTCTTTGGCATACATCGCAGGATTTGTAGTATTCCTTAGCATCCTTATGTAAAGTAGGCCACTAGAGGCCATCTCTAAGAATCTTTTGCGTTGTTGATTTCCCTGCATAATGTCCTCATGTGATGCCTTCATGTTCTTCTGCCAAAATCAGTGGTATTTATGTCTCCATAACACATCTCCTCAAGATCTCATCAATTCCCATCTTATATAGTTATCTAGCTATAAGTGAAAAATCTGCAGCACAGACTACCAGTTGTTTCTTCTGGATGATTGTATATTCGTGAGGTGTCATTCTTGTTGATAGGAACTGGACTATCTCGACGAAGTGATCACCAACCTTTCTGATGACCAGCAACTGTGCATCTAGTAGTGTATCCTCCAAGCTAGTAGGTTCCTCTCCATGCTCTAACCTAGACAAGTGGTCAGGTCCTTTATTCATTCTCCCTGGCATGACCACAATTTCAAAATCATATTCCAGAAATAGTAGTATCCACCTGCATATTCTTCCCCCCAACATTGGCTTGTTGACTAAGTATTTCAATGTATAATGATCAGTGAACATCTTAAAATGTCCTCCCAACAAGTAATGTCGAAAATTCTGCAATGTGTACACCATGGTTAAACCTTCTCTTTCAATGGTAGTGTAATTTATCACATATGTAGAGAGCTTCCTGCTAGCAAAGGCTAACTGGTGGTCAATATCTTCTGCTCCTGGTTGTGCTAACACTTCTCCTAATGCAATAGATGATGCATCGACATGCACATGGAATTCCTTACTCCAATCTCGGAAAACTAGAATAGGCACAGTAACCATTCTCTGTTTCAGTGTGTCGAAGCTCTGTTGGCATTCTTCTTTCCATTGAAAATGACAATATTTATTTAACATCTTTTCCATGGGTGTTTTTATCTGTGCATATCCCTTGATGAAATTTCTATAGTATCCAGTATGTTCCAGTGCAGTGCACATTTGTCTAACTGAAGTAGGAGGTGGTAGATCAACAATGATGGTGATCTTGGAAGGATCTACCAACACACCCTGCTTACATACAATGTGTCCCAACAATACTCCAAAAGGTGACAATAAAATGCACTTTTTCAGGTTCAGAGAAATCTGGCATTGCCTGGACTTATCCAACATTAGTCTTAAACATTCAATATGATCTTTCAATAAGCTAAAAACAATCTAATCATCAAAATATGCTTCCAAACATTTATGTAAATATTCCTTGAATGCTTTGAACACCACCCTAGAAAAGATGGTTGGTGAATTCTTCAGTCCAAAAGGCATCACTGTGTACTGGAAAGAAACCCATTATGTTGCAAATGTGGTCTTATGTTTGTCTGCGTTGAAATCTTGATCTGGTGGTAACCTTAAAATCCATCTATAAAGGAGTAAAATTCTTGTCCTCCTACATTATCTAACAATTCATCAGTAAACGAAGTAGGGAATGGATCATGTAAACATGCATCGTTCAGTTTCCTTAAGTCTACACAATTTTTTATCTCTCCTGACTTCTTATATTGGAACACCATAGGGCTAATCCATTATGATTCTTCAACAGGTTCTATGATTCCTGCTTCCAGCATTTTGTCTAGTTCAATCTTGACTTTATGCTTATACTTGGGATTCAAACTGTAGGGTCTCTTCTTGATTGGCCTTGCATCTAGTTTTAAGGGAATCTTCATTTCTCCCATGGACCCTTTAATTCCCTTCATGTCGGTGAACTTGGTTGGGAATAAATCCTGATATTCATGTAGTATTTCTGTAATCTTATCAATAGTGGTATCATCCCAATAATCTCCAATGTTGGCCAACTTAGGTGCTTGCTCTGTTCCAATATTAACTTTATTGATTTTTATTGGCTGGGCAATAAAAGGTAGTTCGACTCATGGTCCTTCTATGTCTCATTGTCCTTAATTTTATGCGATGTTTACATTCCTAGTATTGTCATCTTCATCAACATTGATATTGTAACAACCCTGTAATTTCTGAAGGGGTGTAGTCCATTCATCTTCGTCTTGCTCCAAAGGGAGGTTAGGTGCATTCTCAAATATTTTTTGTCTTACCACTTGCAAAGCCTGATCTATTGTGGGGTACTTAATTTCAAAAATAAACGTAGCTATGAAGTTTTGGTTCATACCATAGTAGTATGAAGTGGTGAGGCGTAGTTCTCCTTGAAGATACCAATTGATAGGCATTGTATCCAAGGTGTTAATGAACTTGTGCACCCACTGTTCTTGAGGAATGTTGCTCCAGGCCTCCTCACAGCTTCACACATGGTCCTTTGGAAAACTCTGAACTTTGTATCGAACTTTGCACCCTTCAACTTGATCTTAAGAGTGCATTGTCATTAAAGTGTGACATTGCACCCACTCCGCAATGTTCTTATTATGTGTTCCCCACCATATTGCTAGCATTTATTTCAAGGCTTTGTCGAGTGCCAACAACCTCTGTTGTACTGGTACAATTTCTTCAAATTCCAGTAAGAAAGTTTCTAATTGATTCAAACCGTCAAATGTGGGAAGATTACTTACTTTTGTGCCAATCCAATGAACTTCCTGGGTCAATCTGGCACACCTCCGTGCAGAAACTTCATACATTTTGTTCTTCCAGTTCTCTAGTGCTTCTTTCAAATCTGATGAGCATGCGTTGTCACTTCGCCAGCTTAAATTCCCATCTGATGTAGGATTAATGTAATCATGTTGCCTTGCTGTCAATTTATATATATTCTCTAATTTGTATGCGCAGTATTATTCTCTGATAGGTTCTGTGTATCTGCGACCTTCATCAGGATCAAGAGGTGCAATGAACCTAAGGACATCACCTTCAAATGTCATTCTTCTTTTCTTTAAGTCAACAACAGTCGAATTGTTGAAGGCCCAATCAATGCCCAACAACCCAGGATAAGGACAACTATCATCAACTATCTCAATCACCTCAAAGTTCGTGAACGTCTCGACCCTGTCGATGTCCACATGGACATGTTCTAGTCTTCCAAAGGGGATTACTACCTGTTGATTAACCATCCTGGGCCTGATAGGGGAGTAAATCAACTTAGGTTTTCCCATCAGTGACCAGGTCTGCTTCGTCATAACATTGACTTATGATCCCAAGTCGTGGACAACATAATCTATGTCATAATCTCCAATCTAAGCATTAAGGTGCAGTTCATTAATTTTCCTTCTCTTCCTAGATACTTGATGTATTGCTTTATTCATCAGAGGATCTACCCTTCCTATCTCATATTGTCTGATCAAATTTTGTAGTTCTTGCACAACTCTTTCATCCTTAATCTAATTAATGCAAGTACATAAGAATTCTATAAGCTTGCTTACCTATTTTCCATCTCCTGGCATGCCATACTGATTAAATGCCAAAGGAATTCCACATTCTCTCACTTCTGGTTGTGTCCTTGATGAATAAGCCTGATCTCTTCCAAATTCTCTTCTTGCCTCTTCAAACATTTGCTTTTCTTTCCTTGGATCAAACAACTGTGTCTTCTTTTTATCTCTTCTAACCCTTGATTATTCTATAGTATTTTCGGGAGTCACCCTATATTCTCCTGTAACAACACCTCCTCTAGTGATAACAATGACTCTGGGATCCTCTCCGCGAGGTTCTACTGATATTAGTTGGACTTACTGGTTTCCACCCCATCTTTCCTGAAGTTTAGCCAGAAATGCTAGACAATATTCAATCACATGTTCAAATGAGTTGAAGTAGTTGAAAGTAGTACAAGGGTTCTGACATTCCCTTGCCAAGTGACATGGTTGGGCTTAGTTATAACAAATGATCTGACCTCAACCTCAACCCATGCCTCCTCCTCATCCTCTTCCTCTAAATCCACCACGAGGGTTTAAGTTTCATCTTCTTAGAGAGTTAAACTACGTAGAATTTCCTTCCTGCTGCATCTCTCCTTGAATTCTATATGTATCTCTTGAAGTTTCATGCAAGATGTCATAAGCCCTACAATCCTTCTCATCATGCCCCACATATTTACAGAATGTGCAGTAAAGATTGGTAGATGTCTGGACATATTTTTACATGTAATAACATTCACCAGGGCGATGTCTATTTCTACATACCTCGCACTAGGGTAGAGTAACCTGCTTCAGAGGGCTCATAGATCCATAGGCCAAGTACTCATTAAATAGGGGATAGTGCTCCTTTTCATGGCCCTCTAATTTGCATCTGATACACCAGATGTCTTCTCTTTTATATTTTCCCTTTTCTTTCTTCATATCCTCAACCTGCAAAGATAATCTAGTTAGCTGACTCAAAATTTGATTCATACCTGAGTTGGATTCTCCCATAGGGGTTGATTCTATTTTCATGGCGATCTCCAATGCATTAGCCTACGAAGCAAAATTATGTTGCATCAAAGGAACTCGGATGTGTGGTAAGAGGGAAGCAATGAACCATTCCTTGTTCTTCTCGTCTGGGATCTGAAAACTCAAGCGGCTTGTCAAGGTCTTAAACCTCTGATCAAACTCCCACACAAGTTAAACTACTCTCTTCTTGATTTCTTTCAATTCTGTAATGCACTACGACTATGACTCGGGTTTCTTTAATTCGGCGATCAATGCAGTTTTAATGTCATTTAGCGGTTTAGGCTGTGTAACTCCTTTGAAAAACTTCATGCACTAACTCAGTGCACGGTCTCTTAGGGTAGTATTAAACTGATCTATCTTAACATCTTTGTCAGTGACATTCTTAATACTCCATGCAGCTTCTTATAAGAACCAATGTCAGTCAGGATCTTCAAATCCATCTCCCCTAAATGTTGGTAACCTCATCTCATCTGCCATAGATCTTCCTAGATTTATTGATTGAGTTTGCACTGAACCGCTTGTACCAGTGCTCTGATAACTTAGGTTATGTTGGTTACTTAGTGCCGCTAAAACAACAAGAGGAGTAATAGTACTTAATTCGACGGTAGGCGCAGTCCCTGAAGTTACTGATTCTTCCCGGGGAGGTTCTTCAGTCTTCCCTTCCTCTGCCCTATCGGACTCTGAATGTTCCTCATTCGATAACTCTTCTTGTTCTCCACTGTATAACCCTTCATCCTATGCCAGTTATTCGTGACTATGCTCAAACAGGTTCACCAGAGGGACTTCTCTGAATGGTCTCCCACTTTGCGTGTGTCCAACCTCTGTGTCGTTCTTGTTGTCTAAGTTCCTGAACATTATCTTTTCAATCTGGTCAATTACTGTATCTTCAATATGTTCTTCTCATGCAATAGCATCTTGATCTTCAACTTCAAAAAGTGTAAAAATTTTCTTCTAGGTCCCTTAAAGAAATATCTCTTTGCTTGGCTATATGACTCAACTCTGTCAATACAAAACTCAGTAATGTACCCTCCAATAGTGCTATCAAACTAGTGGTCTACTACTTTTCACATGGCGTTATCAACTGTCTTGACCTTCTTGATTAGCATTGACATCCAAACCACATGTGGTCTAGATCTGATCTCAATTTGGGTATATGCTAATCTGGCTAACCACTCATATAGCCCCTTATGAATTCCTCTAAAGAAAATCTTGTGTATATCAGTAAAGATATACCTTCCCAAACAATCCTCTGTGCTAAGGCTAGGGTTCTTATTCTGAGCTTCAAGGAAGTCTCTTTCTTGTTCTTCTATCCACTTCTGAATCTTTGTCTTCGATGGAAACCACCTTGACATTCCCTTAAGAAAATATCGATCCCGACAACAGAACCATTTGTTGGCACAGGGGTAGACCCAGGGTTCAACTCTAACAACCCATCAACAAGCCCTAACTACTGGCCCTTTCGGCAACACCTGCGAAGTAGATGCAGTCTCACCCGAAGTAGCAATATGGGGTTGCATGAAATAGGTGTCTACAACTAGAAGAAATGCAAAGTGGATCTAGAACAAGATTACACAAAAAACTAGATATTATTTACCTCTCTTAAGCTTACCTCGCAAGTTATATCTCAGATTCAACACAACGATACAATAACAGTATAACAGAAGGAAAATAACACAACATCAACTATAGAGACAACAATATTTACGTGGTTCACCCTCTCCCTAGGGATACGTCCACAGAATCACATTTCTTGATATATTAAGATGGAAACATACAATTCTATCTGCGCTCTTAGCTTGCAGATCTTTCTCTCTTTCTCTCTTCTCTATCTCCCCTCCTTGCACACCCAACTGCAGGGTTGATCTTCACACCCAGTTGAATATCTTACAATACATGAATGATCTCATGCTCAACACTTCTCTCTCACACAACAATAATCACAAATCCTTGACCAACAACAAACAATGACCAATCATGAACGACCCTTTTCTCACTCCTCTCGATCTTTATTTATACATTACAATGACTCTCAGACAACCCTAGGTCGAAACCTAGGTGTCAAAAAACTAAATACCAAAACCTTAGGTGTCTAAAACCCTAGGTCCACTTGACCCGTGTTTTCAGGGCTTCGCCAACCTGTCTTTCCATCTTTTCCGCGAGGTTCTCCAAAGCACTCGTTGATGTCTTTTTTCGCTTGTTGATTTTTCCTCGATCAATCTTCCTTGTTGATCTGTCTTCCTCGATATCCTTGTTCAATGAATTGCTTTCCCTTACTTTGATCATTTTCTACTTCTTTGATCACTTCGACCCATCCTCCATCCATGTGCCTTCTGCGCAGTTCATACTTTGTCTTTTCTCTTCCTTTTTCTTCGCTTGCTTCCTTAATCCATAACCAAGGGCCAACAAACACCTATTATATCTTGAGCATCTCAATGAAAAACGTCGTGATGCAACCTCAATCAATGAGGCTCATAAGAAATGAGTCAAGTGTCAATATGATTGGCCTGTTCGCCCTCGGATTTTCTTCGAAGGTGATCTTGTCCTGGTCTATGATCAAGACAAAGATCCCTTAGGGTCAGGCAAGTTCAAACCCATGTGGTTTGGACCTTTCATCGTGAAAGAGGTATTAAATAAGGGCACAAACCATATGGTTGAATTTGAGGGAAATTCCTTGGAGGATCCTAGAAATGGGCTCTACCTTAAGAAGTATTACTCTTAGGTTGGTCGCTTGGGTGACTTCTTGTACATATGTATAGTTCTTATACAATTTTTTGTCTTTTTGTTTTATGGACGTGTAGTTATTTATGTATTCCTTTTTACTATGGAAGATGTCAAGTGAATTGGAGGTGTTATTTGGGTTCGCGGATGACTCTATCCGACACACTCAAAGGCTTGCTTCCGCATCTTGGGTGATTTCCACACCTGGAGGTTAGTTGTTATCTTTCGAAGGTATTTGTCTAGGTGATGCCAAAAACAATGTCATCGAGTACAATGCAGTGATAGAGTTGCTTCGTGATGATTTGTCGCATGGCATTTCTCACCGTCGGGTCTATTTAGATGCTCAGTTGGTTGTGTCCCAGTTAAACACATTCTACCGTGTTTATGATCCTACTTTGCACTGACGTTTCCTTAGGGTATGTCTCTTAGAACGTTACTTTGATTACGTTATGTATATCCATGTTCCTAGGAGATTAAATCAAATGACAGATACTCTAATTAATGAAGTATTAGATTGGCATGTTGCACACATATAAAAAGAAGCACACACATACACATGTACATACATTTGTTAAAAATGTGATCCATAAGAAGATTAAAGATGTATATATGTGTGTGTGTGTGTCAAAATGTCAAGAGTACATAGGTGGGCACGAACGCCTCAAAAAATAAGGTTTTGTATACATCACGGGGCTTATGCCCTCAAAACATATACAAAGGTGCCCTCGGCACATAATAGTATAGCCTATCTAAGCTCGGGGCCTATTTTCCATGCCGTAGTGAACGACGACATTGGCCAAACGACGAAAAAGCCAGACCCAAGTCCGTGGCACCCCCACTACATGAGGCTGCATGGAAGTCGGGAGATCCTCGATCTTGGCCATAGGAACTGTATGAGTGAGTGCGGTGAGGTTGTGCTCCACCCGCCTCAATACTCTCTCAGCCTCTCCAGCTGGAGGTCCCCTTGCAGATGTTGTTCCACCGGCTGTTGTTGGTCCCACCTCTGGTCGAGGACGTCATTGAGTCCTCATGAAGTCCGCTAGGTGCACTGGTCCCACATCTGTACATACAAAATACGCAAAAGTCAGTACTCTGATACATATAAAAATGATATATATAAAATAAATTAAAAATTAAATAACTTTAAAAAACATGTTACCTAGCTCTCCTCTCTCCTCTCCAGGAGGCACAGGCATGTCTAGATCTTTAGAAAAGTTGATTCCAGCGTAGGGGTATTCCTCTATCGCCAGAATCTGTTTTGCCCACCAGTCAAAGGATTTGTCATAAAAGGCCTCTATGGTCCTCCCTCCCCTCTGTCATGGTAGCAGTGTTTCCCATCTGCATACTGTTGGGAAGGAGGCCACATGCCCCCATACAGTCTCTCTGGGACTTAGACTGGGCACTCTCGAAGAAGAAGAATGAGCAAAGGATAGTGCCAAACCCAAATTTCTTTTTGCTGCGCTCTCGACACTCTGTCAACTTCCTCTTCATGCATGTGAACATGGTCATACTCTAGTCATATATATGTTCCTCCTGGCATTGAATAGAAAAATGCATGTGCACCCCGTAAGCCTGGTGAAGGACCGCAGATCTAGTAATCTGCCCAATAAGTAGTAAGATCACCCTCAGTGTCAAACTGGTGATCTTGTGAATAGGAACTTGAGAAACTACCTTCTCAGTGTCAGCCTCATAGTACATCCTGATGTAGTCCTCAATGTCGAAAGGCCCAGGGGGAAAGGTCTACAGATTGACTGGTCCCCCTCTGCTTGAGAGGCCAGTCAAGAAGTAAATATCCTTAGTCATTGGATTCAATGATTTCCCCTCTATCATGAATTCCTCTACATCTGGATGCCAGTAGTCAACCAGGGTATTCAACAGCCTGGGTTGTGCCTTCATAAATGGACATTGAAAGAACTTCCACAACCCACATTGTTTCAATGTGGCAATGGAAGCAGGGTCCTCATCAACCAGTATATCATTTTCCTCATGTTCCCTCTCCCTCCATTGGACATACATCCTGTTCCATGGCAGATAAAAAGGGAGTTAGTTATTGCATTCTTTTATTTTATCAAGCCTTTTCAGGGTGTACGCGGGTTGTTTTGGCCACAGTTTTTTATGTATGCTAGAAAATTGTTTTTCCTATGTACATACGTGGGTTGTCCTTGGACATCCTGTGTACACACATGGTCGCCCTTTTTGGGAGAGCACGCCCCCTCAAAAATAAAAACAAATGCATAAAGAAAGAATGGAAATGAAGGAGGGATACATTTGTACTTACTTGGTCTGAGCGGAAGTTCGTTTCGTCCTTTGAACCTCCCAGAATCAACTTCTTTAGCAAAGGGGTTTTTTAACCTTTTGGTCAATTTTCAAAATGCATTGGTGAAAATGAGTTTTTGGCTTCTATTTATAGACATTTTTGCCACTTTTTTGACCCCTTTGTCGTTTTTTCTGGCTTGGAAATCAGTTATTTTCGTTCTTGAGTTTCTTATTGGATGTTATGATAGACTTTTCCTTTTGGTTTGGTAACTTTTTGGGAGATGGGTTACTTTAAAAAATCCTTTGTTAAAAGTCATCTTTTCCAACTTTTTGCATATAAGTTAGGATTTCACCTCCACGTTCTGCATCTCGTTTTATTTTTTGCTTTTCCATAGGATCGATACCGCAGAATTATGACACATAATCATCATTGTTGCTTTAGAAGTGTTGTAATTAGGTGGTAAAGCCTACCATTACATGGATGCCCTAGATAGATCCTTGTTGCATTTTGGCATCCATGTTGTGTGTAATGACTATAGGCTCGGGAGTCCTTGTTAGTTATGTCATGATTATGACATTGAGCCTCATATATATGATGCACCATCACTCTTGGACTCACCCTTGGGACTCCCAAAATGAGCACGCTTTGTTGTTTTTCAAGCTCTCTTTGAAATCCAAAAGCAACATCCAATGAGACTGCATTTATGATTTTCGATATTGTCTAGATTAAATGAGAAAAGTAACCTCCTAGAGTCTTCTTTAATCCCTTTTCAGACTATCTAAAAATGAAAATGATGTCGAGCGATCTTGTTGCCCTTCATGCTCGCCAAACTCAAAATCTGAAGGCACATCTGTCTGTCGATAGTTTACCCCTTTTTCGATCTAGATGGTTAATTATACGAATAAAGGTATACTCTAGGAACTTTGGTTCGCTAGAAGAGTATTCTCAAGTATAAGTTTAACCCTTTTTCAATCCTGAGGGACTAAATTTACGAAAAAGGAACATTCTCCTTGGTTTTGGTTTATCACCTTTTTCTGGCCTTGAAGATTACTTACAAAAAAGAAACCCCCACGGAGTCCATAGTTAATCTCTTTTTAGACTCCCTAAAATTGAAAAGATCATTGACTTACCTTTTTCTTTCACACTCGTTAAATTGGTCCATAAGAACATCTACTGGCATGATTTTACCCCTTTTTCCAGCCTGTGGATTATGGAGGAAAAAGGTACACCTACATCATGAACTTATATCAATGTCAGGCTACCTGAGTTTGATTATCATTTTTGCTTTTGTCCAAGGGAAGTTTCACCCAACCTGATTCGGCCTTTTTACAATTTTTCTCTTGACCTCATGAATCGGCCATCCTGAAAGTCCAGTCAAGTCCTGATTCAAAATCAACAAAGTTCTATGCCTAATCATCGAGATCCTCTTGTATTTTCCCGATGATCCATCGAATACATCTAGGTAGTGAATTCATACACTCACATTGTAATCCTACCTGAGTTTTGAATATCTTGAAGTTGTTGCTCGAGTTATGAAGATCTCATCTCTGGCCATCGGGCGTTATTGGCTTCTTGAAGATGGATACTATACTTGTATATCTTTGATTTTGGGATGTATATCTGTTGTGTATTTCTTGCAGATACACTTTATATAGTTATATGCCATGGGTCTGTAGTGTATTTGATTGGCATCCATGGTTTATTTCATCTCGAGCATGGGTATGCCCGCCTCAGAGAGACAATTGTTATTTTTGCAAATGGCACCTCCCGAACTCTGGTCCTGAGCTCACTCGTTTTCGAACATTGGTGAATATTTTGTAATGTATTTTGGCCATCAGATACTCTTTTGAACTCACACATTATGGGGCATCTGTTATAACCCTAAATTTCTCCACACATGCATACATGGCTTTTGGCCCTCTTACTTGCATATTTTTCCAAAGAAATGTTGAGTTGCTCTTCTTAAAAACCAATTTTTTGAAGATGTACATGCCCTGCACCATTAATTCCTGCATACATATTCTTATTGCACCACTACATCTCACGTACATATGCATTTTTCACCACGACAACCCGTGTATACTTGCAAAAAATAAAAAGTTGCAAGGAATTTGTTGAGATTACGGGCTATTGGGTAGTTTCCCAACTTATCCACTTGCTATAGCTCGTCACCCAACTGAATAACCATCCTTTTGTCATATAAAAGGAGGTGTTGGGGTCTCATTTTACATATAAGCATAAGAACAATGAAACTATGTCCGATTTCACTTCCCCTCCTTGCCCAAGATATTGCATCCCTTTTGTGAGAATTGCTTAGTATTCCATTATTATCCCTTCTTCCTCCATCAGAACCCATTCACTTCCCAAGAGCATATTAGAAGGTTGAGTGGAGAAGCCATACAAAGGTTCACTTGGAGCTTGGTGAAGAGGAGCTCGAACCATGTTCATGGAGCAATAGTCGGCTTTTATTGTAAAGGTATAATCATTGAGTTATTAATAACACAATTATTTTTCCTGTCCCAAATCATAGTGTATTTAATGCTTTTATTGGTTTATGTTTTGACATTCTAACATCTAACCCTAATTTTTATATGAAATAGCATGCCTGTAGTTTTTTGTTTGTCAATCTTTGGATGCAAGTCGGCCCTAGGAGGAGTCATGCGGTCAGAAAAATTTCCAATCGCGAGGGGATCATCACCAGACGTGGAGTAGAGGTATAGTTACCCGATCTCCCTCATCTTTGATTTTCTTGTATTAATTTTGGTATGTTTGGGGTATTTTGGAGAAGTAGTTGAATTTTAGACGGTTAATTGATCTTCCTACATTCTGAACCCTGGTGTAGTCATAGGGGTGTTTTTCCCGCTAGTAGTCCATACTATGACTTCCTTCTACAATTCAATCCATCCATACAACAATCTCATACCAAGGTAAAGTCTCCCCTCACCTTTATACACTATGAATTCAACCCAAAACAAATCCATATGGGGCAACTCGACTCCACTTCCCACCTCATGGTATGATTATTCAATCTGCTACAACCATACACAACCTGTATCACATCCAAGTCTGGGAAGAGTCAAGGGAAACCACCATGCATATGCACATCCAACCAACTCCTCCCCTGTGACTCAAAATTTCATTAAGTCCACAATTATGGCTTACTTGGCCGAATTCACCCCATATTCATCTCTGTCATCGGATATGAAATGTCCCATATGCACCGATAACTACACATCTAGACTTCCTTTGCCTCACTACTTCATTTATTTTCCATGTTGTTTCATCTACCTTTCTATTCCTTGGATTAGGATTCACCCTCAACCATTTTGCAATATACATGTCTACACAATCCTCCAAACGAAGGAAAATCCTCAAATCACCTCCTTTCGTCAAGTCACCTCCCTACAACTCAACTTCTACAATGAGCGTTGCCAATAATCCTACACTCCTCAAATGTCCCAACGAAATGTCCAAAGTAATCCAAGTAGAATTAGTCACCTCAAATAACTCCCATGCCTTAGGCACGTTCGAACCAATACTTCTGCCAACCTCAACCAACGAACCTGCCAGATATCTAAGTCATCAAACAATCATTCAAAAGTCACCAAGGTGCACTTTGCCTCATCCAATGTCCCATACCAAAGATGATCGAACACCACTAAATTCATTGAGCCTGAATTCTTCCCATTTAGGTTGATTGTTAACAATTCTTGGTCGACTTCTTTGTTGAATCCATCCCTCTCCTATAACAAAACTTTCTTGCACATCCTGAAAGCGTCTAAACTCTGGCACTATTGTTGCGACTGTCAATTCATTGCAGGACCCAACAAATCAAGCTAAGGCACCAATGCACTAAGACACCTCATCCATTTTCTCAACTCGACACATCCATACCTCACTGCCTACTTCATTGTAATGACCTATCCAATGTGCCTCATTAAAGAGTTAGACAACCTCTGCAAGCCACCTCCACAACTACATATGAATCTGTCTAAGTCCACCACTGGGCTTGTCCAAGAAAGTCACCCCAAGCTCTCTACACATTCACCCAATCAAGGTGTCCTTACTTCTACATGCCTTCTTCAAATCTGCACCACTTAAGTCACCTCAAGTATGTCAATTTTCATCGTAGAAACGAAATACACTTGAACCACCAACCCATCAGACTTACCTTCAAATAACTCACCCCAACACTTAGAAAATTAAAGAACTTAAAACCAACATTACCTTTCTAATTACATCCTTGGATGCAACCATGGTTAAAGTCTATTGTCTTGGACCTTCACTTTCCCAAGAAATTGAATCTTTGCATGAAATCCCTTCAATCACTGTCCACAAATGCACAAAATTGTAAGACCTTCGATGCAATATAAGGTTGAGTCAATTCATTCACTTCATAAATCTGTCTGTCTCAAAATTCGCATGCAACCAACCAAACTCTTCTCCAATGTCTTGCCATCTCCACACCTTGACTACTTCTGCTTAAAGGCACCATGCACCCACCTCCCAACTGTCAATTCATACTACTACTAGCTAAATTTTGTAACTCTGCGAAGAGATACCTCATCTGAATGTTATGATCAACCCACTCATCCAACAACCCAATGCAACTTAACTTTTGTTCTTGGCAATGCATGGCACGAAGATGCCATGAAAAGAATGTGTCCAACCAACTACCTGTTTTGGATCTCCTCTAGGTCGTCTCAAGTCATTCACCCAAGTGCTTCAACTTGTTGCAACCTAGAAATGCTCCCCTTTTCAATCACTTCTACAATCACCCTCAACGCTCACTTTTGCAATCACTTATGCGGTTAGATCTGTGACAAGTCGTGCGAACAATATTGTGTTCATCTACCTTGCTCAATTTCTCTGTTCAACCAACAAACTCTTCGCCTGGTCTCTTCAAGGTGTGAAAAATAGGTCTGGCACTTAATTTTGTCATGAATGAACCCAACTGAATATGTTTTTACACTACCTCTATGAAAGGTCGGTCCACCTTACCAAACCTTCGCCAAGTCTATGTTGAAACTGCCTCTGTGATGAGTTATGTGATCAGCCACCTTATCCAAGTGATTTATTTCACCACAAACTTTGCTCTCATCCTATACAAGGTGTGTGCCCAACTCAACCTTCTACCGAATTGTCAACCAGACCTCTATTGTATATCTAATGCAAAGTTTGTGTTGAACTAGTTCACTTCACTGAATGGTTCACCAAGTCTGTGAACATTCCCACTGAATTGTCTTTGCAATGAACTACAATGCACCTCATTGCCACCATTATGACTATGGTAGTGGTGAAGAACCAAATCTACTTTGATACCATATATCACATCCCCACAGTGTACCTACCTTATTCTTACAATCGTGCACATCTTGAGGGCATGCAACACTATGACGTTTCTCACTTGGCTGCTTGGAAACACCAAGGATACTTTGTCTGGACTATGCCTCTTCACCTAGAGCATACCCATACTCTTTTCTAGGCTACCAACAAGTCACACTCCTACTCTAGTGAAACTATTGTATACTTAGACAATTTGTTAACAATCTTAACACTTATTCATTTAAGAATACATTCATGAAACAAAGAGAAAACTTGCATAAAAAAACAAGAGACACACAGATATAGTGTGGGAAACACAAACAATGCCTAACACCTCACTAACTCTAATTATTAAAAAATTGTTACAATATGAGGACTATTAGCTCAGTTTACAACTTGGGAAAAGTCACACAACTCGCCTTGCCTCACCAAGACACTCATACACAGATTCATCACACTTAGACTCGTCCTTCATAACATTTTTTTCAACTTCTACAGAGCACCTCAAACGTGCATCCACCACAGACTCACAATCTCTTCTCTCCTGCAAGACTTCACATAAACATGTGGTTTTGTCTACTAGCATGCCTCATTTATATATATGACAATAGTTCCCCTAAACTCGGCCCAAAATAAGGTCGTCGTGACTCTTTCCACATAATCACATCAAGGCAACACAAGTCCTCCCATGTGGAGCGGCTTGGATCCTTGACGGAGGTCACCCCTCTTCGTCTAAGTCAGCCTCAGAATTGGAGAGCTAATCTTGCTCTCTTTGTTGTGAAAATCTGCCTTCCTTGGTTGTGCACCTTTTTTCTTTTATATGGACTCCAAAGGTCACAATCACGAATTATTATGTTCTTTGGGGGTGTCTTGCCCCTTCATGGACCCATTTTCCCAAACGAATCGTCACACCCATTCGCGGGCTCGGTCACCCAAATGAACCCATGCACTCGTCAACCACCGCGGCCCTTGGGACTGGCACGCCTGAATCTTGGTGCACTCCTCATGTCAGCACGCCCCAACCTCTCTGGTGTGCCCCTTCTCTTGGTCGCTTCATACTTGGGCAAGCCCCTTGGTGCATGTGTATTCCCAAGACGCCCACTAGCTCAACTAGTACAATACTTGGGTGTTGGAGCAACCCCAAGTTTCGTCTCCTTGAGGACTTGTGGGAAGGTTCTCGTTCCCTTCTAGCCGAAGAACTTACACTTATTATATTAAAATATAACCATGAATCCAAATCTTAAAAAAGTACTCTAGTATTAAATAATGTTTTCTTCTTATAGAATCTCCATCCTTTAGTATAGGCATACAAGGGCCTATTTATATTGATAGAAATAATTAAACATAAAATAGAAATTGTATTTAATAGATTTAACAATAAATTGATTTGCAAATGATTTCATTATACAAATTCTTATCCCCTTAACTACTTCAAAAAATAAAATGCTAGGAATCATTGGTGCTGAAATATACGGATCCTTAAAATTCCTTGATATGCTCCATGTGTTATTTCATTCTCAAATGTGTGGAACCACATTCTACAACAATTATTTATCTTTTACCCAAGGTTCCGCATCACCTTTTCAGTGTTTAAAATCAACTTCTAAGGTACTACAATACTTCTCCTTTAACTATGATAATATCCTTGCCTTTTTGTTCACTTTTGTAGCTGGTTGGAGCATTTTGCATCACACTATATAGTTTGCAAAAGGTGGAATAATGTTTTGCATCTCCTTGTAGAGTTTTCCAGCATCCTAAGGGGTTTTGTAGTAGCAATCCTATAGATATCATTAGTGATCAAGGGCCAAACAAGATTAAGCAACATGTCAATTTTCATCTTAAACTAAAAAAATCCATGAACATAAAGAAAAACAATCAAACTTACCTCATAATGTCTCCTTCTACCAACAAACTATCATATAATCAGGAATAGTAAGAACAATATATAACACTCTGTATTTAGTTTTTTTTTATGTAGCAAACTATAGAGTGTTCTACAATAGATTGCACTATTTTGTAGTAGGCTATAACATAATGCAATTCACTATTGTATTTTGTAGCAAATTGTAGCTTGTTTAGCAGCAAGCGGTAGTGTTATATAGTTGGTTGTGGTGTTTTGCAGTAGGTTGCGGCATGCAACAACACTCCTACAACCAATATTAGTACTCAAGAACCAAAGAAGCATAGGCACCATGTCATTTCCCATCCCAAATTAACAAAAATCCATGAAAACAAAGAAAAATAGTCAAGCTTACATCATCACCTTTTAGTCTTATTCTAGCAACATTTTATCATATAATCAATAAATATTATTGGAAAAAGGGGAAATAAAAATGATACATTAGGCATTAAAACCTATCCAAATGGAGGCCCATCACTACCTACAACTTCCTAACTTTTCTCTGAACTCCTAATTAGTAATAACACCCTAACCCCATCTCTCTAGATACAAATAAATGAGAATGAAATTTGTTTTTGAATGTCTTATTCATCAACATCCAACTAGGTGCCTTAACAATTTTGTTGGGCATAATCAATGTCACCATCAACTATAACTTCATAATCTTTGCATTTTGTTCTATTAAAGTCTATAATGTTTGATAAATATGAATACTCCAATTCATATGTATTATTATTTCTCAATTTGCTTGGAGGGCATATTAGAACTACATACCAATCATTCTCAATAACATCTTATACTTAGAATACTTGATTTTCTTACGATGCTAGAATAGATAGATCGTCTTGCACTTGGTCCTTACTTAAGCATATTTTCATATTCATAATTATGAATCCAATGTCATAATTTTTGTTTTCCATTCTTCTTGTGTACATCAACCCAATTACATTTGAAGGGGTACTCTACACAATAGTAGTGCAATATAATTATTTCTTGGATCACTCCAAATTTTGTTGTTGTTGTTGGAACATCTAGTCATGATGGTTCATCACACTTCCCTTAGAATCAATCGGTCTAGTGGTCAACCTACATCTAGAAATAGTCAGTCTAGTGAACGATCGGATCTCTACATTAGTCGGTCGAGTAGTCAATAAACCTGTCAGGTAGACAATTGACTGACAATCGAAGATATTTGGTCGGTGGATCAACCAACTAAGCAATCGACTATGAGTTTGATACATGGATGGTCGGGTTAAGCATCCTTGTTGAGCCGACTAGATAGTGTGGATTTGACGGAGTCAACTCTAACAACCAATAGTTATATGTGGACAAGATCCTCTTGATTTCATGGAAGATGGTTATATATTGAGGCTGTAAATAGCAGAACCCATAGGTTATTATCATCAAGTGATCAAGTGATATCATTGTTGTGTAAAATATGTCCAATATGCATTGTGATGTTATGATCACAATGCCATGTACTTAAGTGTTGTAACAGTGTCTTTAGACACCACCTTTGTCTTTGACCTCTTCGATTATCTGCAAAATTGTATGTTTGTTTCGTATCAGGTTCCACACTATTCCTCAACATGGTATCATATTCAATTGTTTGAAACCTTTCTTGTTATCTGTAAACCTTGTTGAGTTGAATCTGTTGTGTGATTGACCCTAGCTCAGTGTTGTTTTTATTGGAACTTTGAAACGAAACATTTATGTCTATATATCGAAGATGGCTTCGAAGATTGATCTTGTAATTCTGAAAGGATCAAATTACGCAATATAAGCACCAGACATGGAAACCCGACTGAAGAGTAAAGGACTATGATTATAGATATAATAGACAATCAAGAATGATGATCCTTTGGTGGTAATCACAACCTATATCTCACGGGAGATTTCATTTTCACCTTAGTGGAATCGACTGACCTCATCAATTCTGGAAAAAGTTGAAGTTGTTGTTTGACAGAGCCGACGAAATCTGTGTCATGCAATTGGAGAAAGAGTTGATATCTCTCTATCCTCATTCTTTCGACATAATAAAGGACTATCTAACACGTGTAAAGGAACTCCATTTGAAATTGGGTGAATGTGGAAAGAATTATTAGAGGAAATACAGACAACTCATCGAGTTGGTCTTGATGAATTTGAGAACATCATTTGACGTGTTTATTTTGAGTTTCCACACCAATTGTCAGGCACACAAGGAAGATGTTAAGGACTGCACCTTTGAATATTTTATGGTATTTTGATTACTGATCATCATAGATATATTGAATAAGGAAATATTGGTGGGAAACATCAAGCCCACTTGCTCAAGGGAAAGAGAAAGTCAAATCACAAGGATAGAGGATGGTTTGATACCCCTACAAAGAGACCTGAATGCCATGACTAGAAACCTAAAGGGAAAACAAGTGCACCTCGTCGAAGTCGAAAGAAGAAGACATGTCAGTACTGTGGAAAGACAATACATGTGGAGAAGGTGTGCTACAAGAAGAGAGACAATTTAGAGTAGAAGGTTAAACATCTTGAAGGAGAAGTGTCCATTGTTCGCCAACCCATTGATAATTTCACCTTCCAAGTCATAACTTCTCAAGAATTTTTGTATCATTCTACGTAGAACAAATGGGTAGTCTAATTTGGGTGCATTCATCATATGACCATGGATGCTTCCTTGTTCACATCCTTGAATAAATCTGAGAAGAGGAAGATTTGTGTTGTTGATGATTTTTCTCTCGATATTGTTGGTCAGGGTGATGTTTCCTGTTGACATGGGAGAATTTTGGACGTTTATCATGTGCCAAATCTTAGTGCCAATATGTTGTTTGTTGCATAATTAACACAGACAGGTAAGATTGTATAATTTTTTCCAGATCGGTTCTTTGTTTGAGATTTGAAGAAAGGTCATTTGATTTTCACTAGAGGGTTTCTCAATATGAATGACGATTTGTATAAATTTCGTGACATGACTCGACCCGACACCCAACCGATGGCTCTTTTTTATTACACTTATGATCGAAGCAGAACTTGGAATGAACGAATTTGACACCTAAATTTTTGAATTCTACAGTCGATGGTAACTCAGAACATGGTTTCTCATCTACCTAAAGTGTTTCCCCCTAAAGGAGTCTACAAAGGCTATGTGATTGGTAAGAATCATCGGGCACTTTTTTACTCTGGAAAAGTGTGGCAAGCACAAAACCTTTTTTAGATGGTTCACAATGATTTCTACTACATCAATCTACCTTATCTGGCAGGTGCAAGGTATATTTTGACTTTGATTAATGATCTCTTTCATTTCACTTGGGTCTATTTTCTAAAGAATAAGAATCTTGTATTTGAAAAGTTCAAAGAATTTAGAGCATTTGTTGAAAAGCAATGTGGCCAACCCATCAAGTGCTTAAGATCAGACAATGGTGGTGAGTATGTAAATCGACCTTTTGAAGAATATCTTGTTCGATCTGGTATTGAATGGAAGAAGTCGGTTCCTCACACACCTCATCAGAATGGAATCACAGAATGAAAAAATTAGACATTTATAGAAATGGATAGATGTCTTTTGCATGTCAAATATCTACCTCCTTGCTTCTAGGTTGAAGCTATATATTTTTCAAATTATATACTCAATCACATATTGACTCAAGTTGTTCCTCCAATGACTCTAGTTGATTGATGGTGTGGAAATAATTCTTCTGTCAACCACCTACATGTGTTTGGATGTGTTTCCTGGGATCATATTTCCGATGATTGCAGAAAGAAGTTGGATGAAAAGAGTTATGCTTGCATCATTATGGGTTACTCTAAAGAGTCTAAGGCATATAGAATGTTTGATCCTTTAAAACGACAAATCATTATAAAAAAAAACGTATTGTTTTATGAGAATTCTTCTAGCATCAAGTTGTTGAATGCCTCCTCTAGATTGTTGTAGGATGATCCCTTTGATGTTGTTTCAGAATCTGGTTCTCATGTTCCTTTTTTCAGTCCTTCGATTAGACAGACGAACAATGTTCATGTTTCGATTAGACCATCAAACTCCAAGTCGATTAGTCCATCAAAATATATTTCAACTGGTCTGCCATCTTCATCAATTGAACTTGTTCTGACTTCTTATTGACCTTTTTTAGTGACCAACAATTCACATGTTTGTTGTCTACTCAGATGGGTTGACAAGACAATTGAATTTGTTGGAGATTATGTCGTTCAATTCAAAATAAAAATGTCAGCGTTGCATTGATGACTCATGTACTTGAAACTTTTGATCCTCTTTCCTACTCGGATGCTCAAGGATGGCCTAAATGGAAATATACTATGCAGACAAAAATTGATTTTTTGTCAAAGAATCTCACTTGTGACTTAGTTCCTTGAGCGAAAGGAAATAATGTTGTGAAGTGTCGATGGGTCTACTAGACCAAATACCTATAAAGGTATTGTGGATTGACATAAATCTTCCCTAGTTGCGAAGGGATTTTCTCAACAAAAAGGTATCGACTACACTGATACCTTTGCCAATGTTGCAAAGATGAACTTTTTTCGACTGATTATTTCCCTCGCTGCTTGTTTTGGATGGAAAATCTATCAGATAGATGTGAAGAGTGCCTTTCTTTATGGATACATGTCTAAAGAAGTTTTCATGGAACAACCACCTAGTTTTATGAAATATTCTAACTTGGTTTATTGACTCAAGAAGTCTCTTTATGGTTTGAAGTAAGATCCTCAAGCTTGATATGTTAAGATCGACAGTTTCTTTCTTTGACTTGGTTTAAAATGTTGTGAATATAATCACAGCTTGTATGGAATCCATACCAATGGAGACACTTTTAGTGTTGTTGTATATTTCAATGACCTTGTCATTACTAGAAATACCATTGATCTCATTCTTATATTGAATAAACATCTTGCTAGCTCCTTTGACATGATAGATGTTGGTACTCTACATTATTTTTTGGGTCTTTAAGTGTTACCACTGTGTGATGGTTTTTTCATTTCTCAATATAAATATGTAATGGATATTTTGATACATTTTAATATGTCCGATTGTAATCCATGTGCTACTCCTTTTCAATATGGAGTCAAGTTTACCAAAACTTGGCAAACACCCAACATCGATGCTACACTTTATCGACAATTGGTCGATGGTCTTATTTATCTTACTCATAGTCGAATTGACATTTCCTTTTTTGTTAGTGTGGTTTCTTGGTTTATGCAGGACCCCAAAGAAATCCATTGGAAAGAAGTTAAACAAATTGTTCGCTATCTCAAAGGTACCGCTCATTTTGGTATAAAGTATTGTCGAAGTTCACATTTATTCGTCGACTTCACTGAATCCAAATGAGCTAGCAACAATGATGATTGGAAGTCCACTTCCAACGATGTGTTTCATCTTAGCACTGGATTGTTGGTGTGGTCATGCAAGAAACAAAAGGTAGTCACTTTGTCGACTACAGAAGCGTAATATTGGGGCATCATTCAAGCAAGTACTGAAGCAGTATGGATCCTCAAACTTCTAGGTGAACTTGGATTTCATGTTCATACCTAGTCTACAATCGACTCTGACAATTAAAGTGCCATATAGGTTGTTGACAATCATGTTACCCATAGTAAGATGAATCATGTTGAGTTCCATGCTCACTATTTGAGATAGTTGGTTCATGAGAATGTTGTCTCTCTTGAATATTGTAGTACGGATGATCATGTTGTTGATATCTTCACTAAACCCTTATCTAAAACTATATTTATAAATATCTATATGATGCTTGGGTTTCAATAAGTTGCAATCATGGGGGGGTGTCATAATGAATTAAATTCACCTCCCGAATCTCTAAATATGTGTGTTGATGGATTGGTGTTGGAACATCAAGTCATGATGGTTCAACACACTTCTCCTAGAATCAGTCGGTCGAGTGGTCAACCTACACATGGAAACAGTCAGTCGAGTGATAGACCAGATCTCTACATCATTTAGTCGAGTAGTCGACAAACATGTCAGCTGAAGAATTGACCAACTATCGAAGATAGTCGGTTAGTGGATACACTATGAGCTGGATGCATGGATGGTCAGGTCAAGCATCCTTGTCAAGCTGACTAGACAATGCGGATTTGACAGAGTCAACTCTAACAACCGATGGTTATATGTCGATAAGATCCTCTTGATTTCATGGAAGTTGGTTAGAACTTGAGGCTATAAATAGCAGGCCTCGTGGATCATTATCATCAAGAGATCAAGAGATATCATTGTTGTGTACAAGATGCCCAATATGCATTGCGATGTTATGATCACAATGTAATGTGCTTAAGTGTTGCAATGATGTCTTTAGACACCACCTTTGTATTCAAAATTTTATTCCCTCTTCGATTATGTGTCAAATTGTCTTTTTGTTTTGTATCAGGTTCAACCCTATTCCCCAACAATTGTTTGAAGTATAGTATTTCTATATTTTGCACTTTTTCTTGTCAAAGTTTGTGCATTTATACACATGCCACTATTTATATTCTTCACATAGCTCTTGAAAAGTTTCTTCCTAAAAAGTAAACACATAAATATGTAGTTAAATAAAGATTTTCTAGTGTTGTACTAGATGCATAAAATAATTTATATATATATATATATTAACTTGGGTGGTAAGGGGGAAGAAATGTTATCTTCCCCTCTTTGGTAATTCAAATAATGCGTGTTATATGTTTTTCTCTAGTTAATTGTTTTTAACATTGTGAGCCATGAATAACATTTTATCCCCGCTTACGATTTGAAGGATGGGATGCTTTCTTACATGTAAAAAAAAATACTTGCACACATAGTAAAATTGCACATACATTTCAAAAGGAACTACTACAATACAGGGCTATAGTGTTGCAATGCAATGTAATATTTTTTTGTGAAAAACATGACACGCACAGGTATGTTTCCATTTGCATTGATTTTGTGTTGTGGCGTGTCGTTTTTGCATTGTTGTTTCTAATTTTCACTTCTAGATGTTTTGTCTTAACAATGAAAATTATGAAGCAACAATTGGTATGCATCAAATTTGTGTCTTGGTTGCGTCATTTTTTAACAACTTTGCAAGAGTTCCAATTTTGCATCGGGCTTGCATTAAAAGCATGGTTTTTAAGTCATTTTAGAGTCATTATGTGTCATATTAGCATCATTATGATTCCTATTAACATCATTCTAGTGACATAGTATAGTCTATTGACATCATACTAGTGTCAAAATATAGAACTTTTACATGGTATTTGCATCTTCCAAGAATCATATTACTTTATTTATGTGTCATTCTAGCATCAATTATATGATTCCATTATCTATTTAGCATCATAATTGTGTCATATTGAAATCATTTTATGTTGCATGAGTACCACATATCGTATTAGTGTCACAATTGTCATTTAGTGTCAAAATTGTATTAGTGATGATTTTATTATTATTGATTATTTAATTAATGATTTTTATTATTATCAATTTAATTATTATTATTATGTGATTATTTTTATTAATTTGAATATTATTAATTATTCAACTATTATTATTATTGATTGATTGATTAATTATTATTATTATTTTATTTGTAATTATTACTTTTATAATATTTAAACATTGATTAGATTGTTGACTAGTATAATTTTGTTTCACAACATAAAAGTCATGAGAACAAAATCCGTGTGTATATAAATGCACCACCCAACTAAACATTCAATGAATTTCACAGGATAACTAGAGAAAAAAACCATGTATCTATAAACACAATCTTGAAATTTTATTGCACTAACATTAAATCAATTTCACACCATGGAAGAAAAAAACATGTATATTAAAACACAATGTTGATATTTTAAAGTAAATCATAAAAAAACCATGTAAATTTTTTATTTTTTTTAAACAAGTGGTACACTTCCACACCAAGGAAATGTGAACGTTGTATAGAACATTACCTGAAAAATATGTACACATATTATGAAATGAAATGAATTTGACATCAAAAGTTGATTGATATGTTGTTAATTCCATACTCATCTTCACTCCATAAAAAAATAATTAAATAACACGAGAGTAATAAAAGAAAAGAAATTGCTAACATTTAAAGATGTAATAAAAAATATATCAGTTAAACAATTGTGAATACCTTATGATTTCTCCGAGTCACCCTCGTCATCATCAATCTGGAAAAATATATTATATTTGAATTAATGAACAAAAGCTAAAAAGTAAACACATAATTAATAATTAATTACATTGGGCATGGGCTACATATCTTCCACCATTCTTTCATAACCTTTCTCATGACATATTTTAGTTATTCCTTAGTAGGCTCATGACTATA
>ML783980.1:167499-191485 GCA_009831015.1 Picea engelmannii
CTCGTTCCCTTCTAGCCGAAGAACTTACACTTATTATATTAAAATATAACCATGAATCCAAATCTTAAAAAAGTACTCTAGTATTAAATAATGTTTTCTTCTTATAGAATCTCCATCCTTTAGTATAGGCATACAAGGGCCTATTTATATTGATAGAAATAATTAAACATAAAATAGAAATTGTATTTAATAGATTTAACAATAAATTGATTTGCAAATGATTTCATTATACAAATTCTTATCCCCTTAACTACTTCAAAAAATAAAATGCTAGGAATCATTGGTGCTGAAATATACGGATCCTTAAAATTCCTTGATATGCTCCATGTGTTATTTCATTCTCAAATGTGTGGAACCACATTCTACAACAATTATTTATCTTTTACCCAAGGTTCCGCATCACCTTTTCAGTGTTTAAAATCAACTTCTAAGGTACTACAATACTTCTCCTTTAACTATGATAATATCCTTGCCTTTTTGTTCACTTTTGTAGCTGGTTGGAGCATTTTGCATCACACTATATAGTTTGCAAAAGGTGGAATAATGTTTTGCATCTCCTTGTAGAGTTTTCCAGCATCCTAAGGGGTTTTGTAGTAGCAATCCTATAGATATCATTAGTGATCAAGGGCCAAACAAGATTAAGCAACATGTCAATTTTCATCTTAAACTAAAAAAATCCATGAACATAAAGAAAAACAATCAAACTTACCTCATAATGTCTCCTTCTACCAACAAACTATCATATAATCAGGAATAGTAAGAACAATATATAACACTCTGTATTTAGTTTTTTTTTATGTAGCAAACTATAGAGTGTTCTACAATAGATTGCACTATTTTGTAGTAGGCTATAACATAATGCAATTCACTATTGTATTTTGTAGCAAATTGTAGCTTGTTTAGCAGCAAGCGGTAGTGTTATATAGTTGGTTGTGGTGTTTTGCAGTAGGTTGCGGCATGCAACAACACTCCTACAACCAATATTAGTACTCAAGAACCAAAGAAGCATAGGCACCATGTCATTTCCCATCCCAAATTAACAAAAATCCATGAAAACAAAGAAAAATAGTCAAGCTTACATCATCACCTTTTAGTCTTATTCTAGCAACATTTTATCATATAATCAATAAATATTATTGGAAAAAGGGGAAATAAAAATGATACATTAGGCATTAAAACCTATCCAAATGGAGGCCCATCACTACCTACAACTTCCTAACTTTTCTCTGAACTCCTAATTAGTAATAACACCCTAACCCCATCTCTCTAGATACAAATAAATGAGAATGAAATTTGTTTTTGAATGTCTTATTCATCAACATCCAACTAGGTGCCTTAACAATTTTGTTGGGCATAATCAATGTCACCATCAACTATAACTTCATAATCTTTGCATTTTGTTCTATTAAAGTCTATAATGTTTGATAAATATGAATACTCCAATTCATATGTATTATTATTTCTCAATTTGCTTGGAGGGCATATTAGAACTACATACCAATCATTCTCAATAACATCTTATACTTAGAATACTTGATTTTCTTACGATGCTAGAATAGATAGATCGTCTTGCACTTGGTCCTTACTTAAGCATATTTTCATATTCATAATTATGAATCCAATGTCATAATTTTTGTTTTCCATTCTTCTTGTGTACATCAACCCAATTACATTTGAAGGGGTACTCTACACAATAGTAGTGCAATATAATTATTTCTTGGATCACTCCAAATTTTGTTGTTGTTGTTGGAACATCTAGTCATGATGGTTCATCACACTTCCCTTAGAATCAATCGGTCTAGTGGTCAACCTACATCTAGAAATAGTCAGTCTAGTGAACGATCGGATCTCTACATTAGTCGGTCGAGTAGTCAATAAACCTGTCAGGTAGACAATTGACTGACAATCGAAGATATTTGGTCGGTGGATCAACCAACTAAGCAATCGACTATGAGTTTGATACATGGATGGTCGGGTTAAGCATCCTTGTTGAGCCGACTAGATAGTGTGGATTTGACGGAGTCAACTCTAACAACCAATAGTTATATGTGGACAAGATCCTCTTGATTTCATGGAAGATGGTTATATATTGAGGCTGTAAATAGCAGAACCCATAGGTTATTATCATCAAGTGATCAAGTGATATCATTGTTGTGTAAAATATGTCCAATATGCATTGTGATGTTATGATCACAATGCCATGTACTTAAGTGTTGTAACAGTGTCTTTAGACACCACCTTTGTCTTTGACCTCTTCGATTATCTGCAAAATTGTATGTTTGTTTCGTATCAGGTTCCACACTATTCCTCAACATGGTATCATATTCAATTGTTTGAAACCTTTCTTGTTATCTGTAAACCTTGTTGAGTTGAATCTGTTGTGTGATTGACCCTAGCTCAGTGTTGTTTTTATTGGAACTTTGAAACGAAACATTTATGTCTATATATCGAAGATGGCTTCGAAGATTGATCTTGTAATTCTGAAAGGATCAAATTACGCAATATAAGCACCAGACATGGAAACCCGACTGAAGAGTAAAGGACTATGATTATAGATATAATAGACAATCAAGAATGATGATCCTTTGGTGGTAATCACAACCTATATCTCACGGGAGATTTCATTTTCACCTTAGTGGAATCGACTGACCTCATCAATTCTGGAAAAAGTTGAAGTTGTTGTTTGACAGAGCCGACGAAATCTGTGTCATGCAATTGGAGAAAGAGTTGATATCTCTCTATCCTCATTCTTTCGACATAATAAAGGACTATCTAACACGTGTAAAGGAACTCCATTTGAAATTGGGTGAATGTGGAAAGAATTATTAGAGGAAATACAGACAACTCATCGAGTTGGTCTTGATGAATTTGAGAACATCATTTGACGTGTTTATTTTGAGTTTCCACACCAATTGTCAGGCACACAAGGAAGATGTTAAGGACTGCACCTTTGAATATTTTATGGTATTTTGATTACTGATCATCATAGATATATTGAATAAGGAAATATTGGTGGGAAACATCAAGCCCACTTGCTCAAGGGAAAGAGAAAGTCAAATCACAAGGATAGAGGATGGTTTGATACCCCTACAAAGAGACCTGAATGCCATGACTAGAAACCTAAAGGGAAAACAAGTGCACCTCGTCGAAGTCGAAAGAAGAAGACATGTCAGTACTGTGGAAAGACAATACATGTGGAGAAGGTGTGCTACAAGAAGAGAGACAATTTAGAGTAGAAGGTTAAACATCTTGAAGGAGAAGTGTCCATTGTTCGCCAACCCATTGATAATTTCACCTTCCAAGTCATAACTTCTCAAGAATTTTTGTATCATTCTACGTAGAACAAATGGGTAGTCTAATTTGGGTGCATTCATCATATGACCATGGATGCTTCCTTGTTCACATCCTTGAATAAATCTGAGAAGAGGAAGATTTGTGTTGTTGATGATTTTTCTCTCGATATTGTTGGTCAGGGTGATGTTTCCTGTTGACATGGGAGAATTTTGGACGTTTATCATGTGCCAAATCTTAGTGCCAATATGTTGTTTGTTGCATAATTAACACAGACAGGTAAGATTGTATAATTTTTTCCAGATCGGTTCTTTGTTTGAGATTTGAAGAAAGGTCATTTGATTTTCACTAGAGGGTTTCTCAATATGAATGACGATTTGTATAAATTTCGTGACATGACTCGACCCGACACCCAACCGATGGCTCTTTTTTATTACACTTATGATCGAAGCAGAACTTGGAATGAACGAATTTGACACCTAAATTTTTGAATTCTACAGTCGATGGTAACTCAGAACATGGTTTCTCATCTACCTAAAGTGTTTCCCCCTAAAGGAGTCTACAAAGGCTATGTGATTGGTAAGAATCATCGGGCACTTTTTTACTCTGGAAAAGTGTGGCAAGCACAAAACCTTTTTTAGATGGTTCACAATGATTTCTACTACATCAATCTACCTTATCTGGCAGGTGCAAGGTATATTTTGACTTTGATTAATGATCTCTTTCATTTCACTTGGGTCTATTTTCTAAAGAATAAGAATCTTGTATTTGAAAAGTTCAAAGAATTTAGAGCATTTGTTGAAAAGCAATGTGGCCAACCCATCAAGTGCTTAAGATCAGACAATGGTGGTGAGTATGTAAATCGACCTTTTGAAGAATATCTTGTTCGATCTGGTATTGAATGGAAGAAGTCGGTTCCTCACACACCTCATCAGAATGGAATCACAGAATGAAAAAATTAGACATTTATAGAAATGGATAGATGTCTTTTGCATGTCAAATATCTACCTCCTTGCTTCTAGGTTGAAGCTATATATTTTTCAAATTATATACTCAATCACATATTGACTCAAGTTGTTCCTCCAATGACTCTAGTTGATTGATGGTGTGGAAATAATTCTTCTGTCAACCACCTACATGTGTTTGGATGTGTTTCCTGGGATCATATTTCCGATGATTGCAGAAAGAAGTTGGATGAAAAGAGTTATGCTTGCATCATTATGGGTTACTCTAAAGAGTCTAAGGCATATAGAATGTTTGATCCTTTAAAACGACAAATCATTATAAAAAAAAACGTATTGTTTTATGAGAATTCTTCTAGCATCAAGTTGTTGAATGCCTCCTCTAGATTGTTGTAGGATGATCCCTTTGATGTTGTTTCAGAATCTGGTTCTCATGTTCCTTTTTTCAGTCCTTCGATTAGACAGACGAACAATGTTCATGTTTCGATTAGACCATCAAACTCCAAGTCGATTAGTCCATCAAAATATATTTCAACTGGTCTGCCATCTTCATCAATTGAACTTGTTCTGACTTCTTATTGACCTTTTTTAGTGACCAACAATTCACATGTTTGTTGTCTACTCAGATGGGTTGACAAGACAATTGAATTTGTTGGAGATTATGTCGTTCAATTCAAAATAAAAATGTCAGCGTTGCATTGATGACTCATGTACTTGAAACTTTTGATCCTCTTTCCTACTCGGATGCTCAAGGATGGCCTAAATGGAAATATACTATGCAGACAAAAATTGATTTTTTGTCAAAGAATCTCACTTGTGACTTAGTTCCTTGAGCGAAAGGAAATAATGTTGTGAAGTGTCGATGGGTCTACTAGACCAAATACCTATAAAGGTATTGTGGATTGACATAAATCTTCCCTAGTTGCGAAGGGATTTTCTCAACAAAAAGGTATCGACTACACTGATACCTTTGCCAATGTTGCAAAGATGAACTTTTTTCGACTGATTATTTCCCTCGCTGCTTGTTTTGGATGGAAAATCTATCAGATAGATGTGAAGAGTGCCTTTCTTTATGGATACATGTCTAAAGAAGTTTTCATGGAACAACCACCTAGTTTTATGAAATATTCTAACTTGGTTTATTGACTCAAGAAGTCTCTTTATGGTTTGAAGTAAGATCCTCAAGCTTGATATGTTAAGATCGACAGTTTCTTTCTTTGACTTGGTTTAAAATGTTGTGAATATAATCACAGCTTGTATGGAATCCATACCAATGGAGACACTTTTAGTGTTGTTGTATATTTCAATGACCTTGTCATTACTAGAAATACCATTGATCTCATTCTTATATTGAATAAACATCTTGCTAGCTCCTTTGACATGATAGATGTTGGTACTCTACATTATTTTTTGGGTCTTTAAGTGTTACCACTGTGTGATGGTTTTTTCATTTCTCAATATAAATATGTAATGGATATTTTGATACATTTTAATATGTCCGATTGTAATCCATGTGCTACTCCTTTTCAATATGGAGTCAAGTTTACCAAAACTTGGCAAACACCCAACATCGATGCTACACTTTATCGACAATTGGTCGATGGTCTTATTTATCTTACTCATAGTCGAATTGACATTTCCTTTTTTGTTAGTGTGGTTTCTTGGTTTATGCAGGACCCCAAAGAAATCCATTGGAAAGAAGTTAAACAAATTGTTCGCTATCTCAAAGGTACCGCTCATTTTGGTATAAAGTATTGTCGAAGTTCACATTTATTCGTCGACTTCACTGAATCCAAATGAGCTAGCAACAATGATGATTGGAAGTCCACTTCCAACGATGTGTTTCATCTTAGCACTGGATTGTTGGTGTGGTCATGCAAGAAACAAAAGGTAGTCACTTTGTCGACTACAGAAGCGTAATATTGGGGCATCATTCAAGCAAGTACTGAAGCAGTATGGATCCTCAAACTTCTAGGTGAACTTGGATTTCATGTTCATACCTAGTCTACAATCGACTCTGACAATTAAAGTGCCATATAGGTTGTTGACAATCATGTTACCCATAGTAAGATGAATCATGTTGAGTTCCATGCTCACTATTTGAGATAGTTGGTTCATGAGAATGTTGTCTCTCTTGAATATTGTAGTACGGATGATCATGTTGTTGATATCTTCACTAAACCCTTATCTAAAACTATATTTATAAATATCTATATGATGCTTGGGTTTCAATAAGTTGCAATCATGGGGGGGTGTCATAATGAATTAAATTCACCTCCCGAATCTCTAAATATGTGTGTTGATGGATTGGTGTTGGAACATCAAGTCATGATGGTTCAACACACTTCTCCTAGAATCAGTCGGTCGAGTGGTCAACCTACACATGGAAACAGTCAGTCGAGTGATAGACCAGATCTCTACATCATTTAGTCGAGTAGTCGACAAACATGTCAGCTGAAGAATTGACCAACTATCGAAGATAGTCGGTTAGTGGATACACTATGAGCTGGATGCATGGATGGTCAGGTCAAGCATCCTTGTCAAGCTGACTAGACAATGCGGATTTGACAGAGTCAACTCTAACAACCGATGGTTATATGTCGATAAGATCCTCTTGATTTCATGGAAGTTGGTTAGAACTTGAGGCTATAAATAGCAGGCCTCGTGGATCATTATCATCAAGAGATCAAGAGATATCATTGTTGTGTACAAGATGCCCAATATGCATTGCGATGTTATGATCACAATGTAATGTGCTTAAGTGTTGCAATGATGTCTTTAGACACCACCTTTGTATTCAAAATTTTATTCCCTCTTCGATTATGTGTCAAATTGTCTTTTTGTTTTGTATCAGGTTCAACCCTATTCCCCAACAATTGTTTGAAGTATAGTATTTCTATATTTTGCACTTTTTCTTGTCAAAGTTTGTGCATTTATACACATGCCACTATTTATATTCTTCACATAGCTCTTGAAAAGTTTCTTCCTAAAAAGTAAACACATAAATATGTAGTTAAATAAAGATTTTCTAGTGTTGTACTAGATGCATAAAATAATTTATATATATATATATATTAACTTGGGTGGTAAGGGGGAAGAAATGTTATCTTCCCCTCTTTGGTAATTCAAATAATGCGTGTTATATGTTTTTCTCTAGTTAATTGTTTTTAACATTGTGAGCCATGAATAACATTTTATCCCCGCTTACGATTTGAAGGATGGGATGCTTTCTTACATGTAAAAAAAAATACTTGCACACATAGTAAAATTGCACATACATTTCAAAAGGAACTACTACAATACAGGGCTATAGTGTTGCAATGCAATGTAATATTTTTTTGTGAAAAACATGACACGCACAGGTATGTTTCCATTTGCATTGATTTTGTGTTGTGGCGTGTCGTTTTTGCATTGTTGTTTCTAATTTTCACTTCTAGATGTTTTGTCTTAACAATGAAAATTATGAAGCAACAATTGGTATGCATCAAATTTGTGTCTTGGTTGCGTCATTTTTTAACAACTTTGCAAGAGTTCCAATTTTGCATCGGGCTTGCATTAAAAGCATGGTTTTTAAGTCATTTTAGAGTCATTATGTGTCATATTAGCATCATTATGATTCCTATTAACATCATTCTAGTGACATAGTATAGTCTATTGACATCATACTAGTGTCAAAATATAGAACTTTTACATGGTATTTGCATCTTCCAAGAATCATATTACTTTATTTATGTGTCATTCTAGCATCAATTATATGATTCCATTATCTATTTAGCATCATAATTGTGTCATATTGAAATCATTTTATGTTGCATGAGTACCACATATCGTATTAGTGTCACAATTGTCATTTAGTGTCAAAATTGTATTAGTGATGATTTTATTATTATTGATTATTTAATTAATGATTTTTATTATTATCAATTTAATTATTATTATTATGTGATTATTTTTATTAATTTGAATATTATTAATTATTCAACTATTATTATTATTGATTGATTGATTAATTATTATTATTATTTTATTTGTAATTATTACTTTTATAATATTTAAACATTGATTAGATTGTTGACTAGTATAATTTTGTTTCACAACATAAAAGTCATGAGAACAAAATCCGTGTGTATATAAATGCACCACCCAACTAAACATTCAATGAATTTCACAGGATAACTAGAGAAAAAAACCATGTATCTATAAACACAATCTTGAAATTTTATTGCACTAACATTAAATCAATTTCACACCATGGAAGAAAAAAACATGTATATTAAAACACAATGTTGATATTTTAAAGTAAATCATAAAAAAACCATGTAAATTTTTTATTTTTTTTAAACAAGTGGTACACTTCCACACCAAGGAAATGTGAACGTTGTATAGAACATTACCTGAAAAATATGTACACATATTATGAAATGAAATGAATTTGACATCAAAAGTTGATTGATATGTTGTTAATTCCATACTCATCTTCACTCCATAAAAAAATAATTAAATAACACGAGAGTAATAAAAGAAAAGAAATTGCTAACATTTAAAGATGTAATAAAAAATATATCAGTTAAACAATTGTGAATACCTTATGATTTCTCCGAGTCACCCTCGTCATCATCAATCTGGAAAAATATATTATATTTGAATTAATGAACAAAAGCTAAAAAGTAAACACATAATTAATAATTAATTACATTGGGCATGGGCTACATATCTTCCACCATTCTTTCATAACCTTTCTCATGACATATTTTAGTTATTCCTTAGTAGGCTCATGACTATATTCATTTAACAATATGCATTAAGAGAAAACCATATTTAATAATCACATATATTGACATCATATATTGTCATAATAAATGAAATTACATTGATAAAATTACAAAGTGCCCTCTAATCATAGACCTCCCGACTTGACCCAAAGAATTTATAGTTAATTTCTTTGTATCCATTTGTACCTTTACAAAAGAAAATATAATATCAATTAAGTATATCAAATGTCTTACAAATGACCATAGAAGTATGTCAATGGTGCTACAAGGTTACATTATAGAAATATAAAAAGTTAAAAACATATCAAAATAAATAACCACAAGCATCTCAAAATCAATAACTACATGCATATGTTATATATTACCTTTATGGTTTTTTGTTGTGTTGTCTCAAGGTCCACTCCTCGTGATTGCTTCTCTTCAACGATTCTCTTAGAAATCATTAAAGATTTTTTTAAATATAGATTTGTTGATATTAGATTGTCTTTATTTTTTATAGTCTTTGTCTTCCTCATGAGATTTGCGATCTTACTAAATTTGTTCAAAATCATAGAAATGCAGTCACTTGTAAAATTTAATGACGATACATAATGAAATATAAAAGGTGAAGGACTAGAAACATGTGTGAGTACATAGAATACTAATTCCATGTAGGTGTTATAATGATTTGTGCTTACTAGGACTACTTATTTCTATCCACCTTTGTGGTATTATTTTGACCAATCCCTCATGACTATGTCAAAAAATTCATTATGAATAATTATACCACTACCAAATTTTAAAACCTCTTAGTAACTTGTAATTGTTTGTGTTTTTCTATCTTCTACTGATGAAACAAATCTTTGTCTTTGTTCATCCTCATATGTGCACTATGTGCGCAAACATTAATATGCATGTCATAAAATGAATAAATGCCATGAAAAATGCAGTATGTTGGATTACATTCCACTCGAATTTTCTCTTTAAAATGTAGGATAACTTGTACCACAACTAACATGCTCAAATATACTATGATTAAGAATCCTAGAACTTTCTCCCTACCGTACCAAATGCAAATAATCCATATCTAGGTGTCATCTCTCTTTTTGGGGTATACTCTTTAGAAATGTCGTAAGTTTTTTTTATCAAGTTTTTGTGCAACGTAAAATAGACTACAAAAAGTAACGACTATAATTATAAATGCAACTCTTCATAAAAAAATACATATTTTTAAATATTGTATAACAATCGTAAAGTATGCAATTACAACTCACCAGGGTCTTATTGTTTCCACTACATTCATTGGCTACATTTTTTTTATCTTCTCTTCTTTCATGTCTCTCTTTCCCTATGTCTAGCATCATCATCTAAGGAATCTCCACCAAAATCCATATGACTTATAGATATATTACAATAACACACTACTAAGCTAAGTCCATAAAATCCATGGAATAAAATATATACATAATTTGACATGAACATTTAAAATATACATGCATAAGATCAACATATGTAAAGATGTTGAGACTAACCCTCTAACTCAAATACACATGCATAGATTAACCCTCTAACTCCCTAACCCACTCACCAATAAACATTAAACAACTCTTTATGTTAGTTTAGTTTGTGTGAATTGTATTTTGGTACGACAAATTCACATTATGAATGATTTACATTAAGATACTAATTATGAGTGAGAGATTTGTGAGGGAAAACAAAAATCTGGAATTTGTGTACATTTCTATGTATGTCAAGTTGTGTTATTGTGTTGTCTCAAATTCATCAAATGAACACAACTTTAAATTCATTGGAATTTCTTATCCCTTACCTTGGTTGACCAGGTGACTTAGACTATCCATCCATGGAAGGATGAGGAGAAAATGTGCAAGGCCAACAATTGGAAGGCGATGGTTTAGTGTCAAAAAAAGTGGTATAAATACTTTTATGGGGTGACACATCTCAATGAGTGTGTTTACTAAACAATCGTGATTGGGTGGCGATCACAAGGATACATAAATACATTCTAATATGAGTGGGAGTTTAAGTCATGGGGTGTTGATTTTAGATAAGTTTCCATAGTTGATAATGGTTATTATATTTTTTATGTTCACCATATGAACCGGAAGCAACCAAGCATGTTAAAGGTGGACAAGAAATAATTCTCAAGTATTTGCAACCAAAGAAGACTGACATGAAGGGAACCTACTACAATCCAACAAAGAAACGTCACATCTAACAAAGAGATTTTCATTTTCAAGTGATTGGGTAGTCTTGAATACACATATAAGGAACACTTAAAGTTGTTAATGACAATACAACTTCTTTGCTTGGGTTGACTCTCTCATGCCTTCCAAAGGAATTGTAGTGTTTGGGTAGAAACATTAATTATGTGGGTTTAAGCATTAGTTTTGTAGCATTGCTAGTTATCTAAGGAGTTATTGACAAACAAATTATTAGCATTACTCAACCAAATGATGTGTCTTAACCTCCTGAACATACTAGAGAAGTAGTTTTAAATATCTACAAGGAAACCAAGGAAAAGTTCATTAAAAATGTTGTATCCATTTTAAGGAGAGAGTTATGGAATGTTCTTCAATCAAAATTTGAATGTGAGGCCAAGGAAATATTGAATCCCATTCAATCATTCCTACTTGTACCAATCCATTGGAGTTATTTACTATTGAACTTGACACAAAAATACTAGAGTGTTGGTACTCAGGTTTGGAAACTAGAAAAATAATTGTTATACAATAGGTGTTATGTTATACATGGATTACTAACTTGTCTTATATAGGGCAAACTTGTTCAAAACTTAACCTTTGTTTCCTCTAAAACTACACTACAACATATCTCCATTCATAATTTTGGGTTGATTTTAATGAGGTGTTTTTTATCCTAGGGAATCCCAAGTCTGGATTCAATATAAAAGTAACACAATCAACCAAATATCACGTATTATTATCAAAGTCTTTGACATCTTGGGTAACTATGGATTTGGTGGTTTAGAAATGTGACATATCCAAGCCATGGAAAATGTCATTTTCATTTATCTCCTTATAGTAGGGAATGTAGTCTGAGATATATTTAGGTATCTTAAACATTATAGATTAGCTCTTCTCCTGCTTTATAGCGAGTTTATTAAATTCAACATCTCTAGCTAAAAAATAATTCTTATTGATATTTGTAGTTGTAGAGAAGGTCATGTAAGATGGAAATGGTGGATAAACGAGGGTTATTAGAAAATCTAATCATATGATATGAAGTTGGACTTAGGGGCCTAAGGAAATAGACAACTATTGGGATGAACACTTTAGATGCTACATACCTTTATCACTACATCCCTTTAGTTTAGATGCTACATTTCTTATTGTTTCCTTTAAATCCAAAGGAACATGAAAATAAAGGGTGACAAGGAACTAAGAACACACTCCCACGTTGATCCATGTTGATTCACTCTTCCATCTTGCTGAATATTTTCGAAATAAGTCTTCATATTGGGTCTTCGATCTTAGGTACTAGATCAGTGTAATTTTGCCTGCTTTTCTGGATATGGCTCTGACTCTAGCCTATGGAACTGTAGCTAATATGATATATAGCTCTGATTCTGGCCCATAAATTTCCAAACTACAAAAGTCATGTTTACTGAATCTTTGCAATACCTGTATTTGTATTTCAACATCCACTCCCATCTCCTTCTACTGAAAATAATCTATCTTGGCCAATATGAAACCAAGTCGAATGATTATCTATTCCTTTCCCATTTGGACTATATATTCTACTTGATGTATCTGTAGAAGTCCCTGAATGAATAATTTGTCCATTGTCGCTTATTCCTTGAAAAACAATTATGTGTGTATTGTTATCATTTGTAGTTGATTACTTTTGTTCATGGTATACATCCACATGAACATGACATAGTATTTAAAACATGCTTATAACATGCACCTTTATATGCCTCTTAAAATAGGATTATTCATAAATCAAGTGAGAATTCTTTCGCCTCACTTGTCCAGTATCATCCATCCATCTTGCTTGGATAACGAGTACTTGACTCATCACAACCATAATGAAGACTGAAACAACATTGTTGACCAAGTTAACCATTCCCTTAAATTCACAAATTTTTCCATTCATTTTTGCAGTAGTTAACCATAATCCATTGATTAGTAATAAAATAAACAATAAAACTGAATATATAGATGCGAAATAGAATGAACCATCAACATATATTCCCTTTTTAACTAGACAATGTCAACCAAAGGACCTATTCTTCTTTCAATCGTAGGCTATAAATTTGGATCCTGGACACTAACATTAGCTAGCATGTGTTCTGTAGTGACAACTGTCAAATTAGTCTTCATCTTATGAGCTCTCATAATGAACTCAATCCCATCCTTGAAGATATGATGCTTATTATGCTCCATGTAGAAAATGGCCTTCTTGTCATACAAGTATGGACTTCCCAAAACCATCCCGTAAATGTCAAGAGGAACAATTTCTAACTGTACCTCCTTAATGAAATTGGATTTGATCTCAAATCGTAACTTGCAATGCTAAGTTACATGTACCTTAGAATTATCACAAATCCAACCCAAAGGATATGGTCTCGGATGAGGCCTAGTTTCCAATCCTAACTACTGAACAACTTGCTCTGAAACAAGATTCATTTATGATCCACTATCAACAAGTGTCAATATTAGTGTGATTTGAGATAACTTGTAAATGAAAAATGTATTTTCTTTTCCTTCCATCAAGGATTAATTTATATTTTGCAAAAGAAGTATGAAAACTGAAACTTGCAACAATAGATTTACCTTTGATGCCCATAATTGTAACCCTAGTTTCATCCTCAGAATCTTATCCAATATTTTGTATAATGGTCGTGGTGTTCTTATTACCCTTTCTAAGTTGAGCCCACTTTCTAGGAATTCGAAGAAGCCACATAAATTCAAGAAGACAACTACAGTGAAGAAGAAAGAAGAAGAGAATTCTACATGTTCTCATTGCGAGAAGAAAGGATATGAGGAGGCAAAGTGTTAGAAGTTGCATCCATAATTGAACCAAAGTGGGCTCAGCCTAGAAAGGGTAATAGGAATACCACGGCCATAGTGTAGGATCTTGGATCAGATTATGAGGATGAAACCAAGGTTGCAGCTATGAGCATTAAAGGTAAATATATTGTTGCAATTTCTAGTTCTTGTACTTCTTCTGCAAAGTCCAAAGTGATCCATGATGGAAGGAAGAGAAAATAATTGTTTCAACTATGAGTTATTGTTGGAGTTACTTCACACACACCTAGGATTTATTTTTCCTAAGGTTTTTCCTTGTTTATTAGTTATAATTAGTCATTATCTAGTCTCGTATATTTTAGGGGAGAATATTCCGCCTGGAGAATATTCTCTTTCAGATGACACTTCAGTTTGACTAGTTGAGTTGAGTTTAGATGTTGCATTGGGATCATCACCATGAAACATTGGGATCATCACCATTATAATTAGACCTTGCCTTGGTATCATCACTAGAGTGGTGCATTATCCTTGATTCCCTGATTTAACTCCTCGCTACTCTTTGTTCAGTCAGTTAACTGAAGACTAGTTGACTAGTTAACTCAACTAGGTGGCAGTTCACTCCCGTAACTGCCTAAGAAACTAGAATAGGTAGCAGTTCACTCCCGTAAATAATGGTGTGCATATAGATCACTCTAGACCACCACTATGTTTCATTGGTTCACCTCAAGTTGAACTCATTTAGTTATACAGAGTATATCATGTGTAAACTATTCATTTTTTTCATAACAGTTAATGAGAATTCTTCCATTCTTTCTCTCCTTCTTCTGCTTTCTCCAATTCTCTCTAAAAATGTGTGTATTATTGTTTATATATATCTATTATGTGCAGGTTCAACACATTTATATGGTATCAGAGCCGACGGACTGCTAATAAAAACCTACACCAAAAAATTTTGCAAGTACAAAAGATTGAACACATCGGAAAGATGGAATTCCATAAAGAATTCATCCTTACACCTTACAACTATTTTTCATGGAAGGAGAAAATATCCATACATCTCTGATCTAGAGGGTTGTATAGGTTAACCATGAATATAGATATAGAGCCGACATCAGCCATAGAAAAATACAAGTACTTAAATCGCATGGATGAGGCACTCAGAACAATTTGCAGTCTTATTTCTCCCGATCTCATTTTTCATATATCTTCATGTAAGACTCCCAATGAATCCTGGACCACCTTGGAAGGTATATTTGGAAAACACGATGAGATGAGGGGACTCATGCTGGAGGTGGATCTGCTCACATTGGATCCAAAAAGATTCGAGAATATCCAAGATTTCTTTACGAAATTCAAGGATTTACTATCGCAACTCAAAGCTTGCAGGGTTGATAAATCGAAGGAGGAGAAACAAATGGTTCTCACCATTCTCTCCAATATTGTTCCTAAATTCTCTGTATTCGTATCTACATTCCATACTGTTAGATTCACCTCTGGAGCCACCTAGAAGATGCCTTCTCTTGAGGACTTTATCGAATCTCTGACACAAGAGCAAGCCAAGCTCATCAACATGGGCGCAATCAAATGCCCAAAGGCGCATGCACTCATTGTGAAATATGGCAACCACAAATATCAAAAATCTAAAGATAAAGATAAACGGAAAGCTCATGCACATCTGGAAAAGGAAGGTTACACAAAGCCCTTCACTGATGCCTCTGGATCCAAAGGACAAAAGGGAAGAAAAGGGGAGAAATGCACATACTGTCACAAAGGATTCCATTCGGAATCCGCATGCATGAAAAAAAAAAAGATCGGATGTCTCAAATACTTCATCAAAACAACCTTGGAGATCGTATCCCCAAGGGTGCAAAGAAGAAGAAGCCAGAAGATCTGAATTCCAAGAAAGGCAATTCTAGCCATGCCTTGATTGCAATCAACTCCTCTATCAATGCTGGGATCATTGATTCAGTAGCATCACATCACATGGATGCATCAAAAGAAGTCTATTATTCTTTGGATGCATGCAAAGGTCCTCATATTCTGATGGGGGACAACTCTTCTGTCGAAGTCACCGACAAAGGAAGGATTGAACTCACCAACAGAAGCTTCGAGAATGTGTTGCATGTTCCCAAGCTTTATGTCAACCTTCTCTTTATGTATCAGATGACGAATTCTGGCACCGAAAATAAATTCATATTCACACCAAATTTTGTGGACATCTACGACATGCAAACCAACTCCAAGGTTTCTACCAGTGAGGTAAATCATTAGTCTAGATTGTATACTTTTTCTAAATTCATTGAACCTGATTCTGCTTTACTGCTTACTCATGCTTATGAAAGTAGTAGGATATGGCCGAAAGGTTTGGACATTTGAATTTCAGATACATGCATCAGCTTAGCAAGCACATATTAGTTGATGGTCTACCAGACATCCATTTCTCCAAGGGAGTATGTGAGGGATGTGTTCTCGGGAAACACCCTCAAGAGAAATTCGACAAAGGAAAGTCTTAGCGAGCTTCTACACCTTTAGATCTGATCCACAATGACCTTATGGGTCCTTTTTCACATCCATCCATCAACAAAACAAGGTTTGTTCTCATTTTTGTTGATGATTTCTCACGTTTTACTTGGATCTACTTTCTCAGGCAAAAATCCAAGGTCTTTCAACACCTCAATATTTCAAATCCTTGGTTGAGACACAGTTCGGAAAGAAGATAAAAGTCCTCTGAACTGATAATGGGGGAGAGTATGGGAATCATGAGATCCACAATCTTTTCCATGAGGCAGGGATTCAGTTGCAACATACATTTCCCTATACTCTGCAACAAAATGGAGTTGTTGAGCGGAAAAACCGATCTCTAAAGGAGATGGCATCTTGCATTTTGCATGCAAAGTCACTACCACAGAGACTATGGGCTGAAGCACTTAACTTTGAAACATACATACAAAATAGATCTCCCCATAGATCTGTCAAGGATAAGACCCCCTATGAGGCTTGGAGCGGCCTCAAACCAAAAGTGACCCACATTTGTATTTTTGGTTCTCGTGCATGGGCCTAGATTCCCTCTCAAAAGAAGAAGGCACTTAATCCACAAAGCACTGACTGCATTTTTGTTGGATACCCTGACGGTGTGAAGGGATATTGTCTTATTGATATTTCCTTGGACCGGATCATCATTGAGAGTAGTGTCCAATTCGAGTAAAGTGTCTCGAATGTACCTCAATAGCCACACACACCTTCACTCTTCCACCTGTCCGAGATGATGAGCATGCACATGCTGAATCTTCTTCAGATGAGAGTTATGATTTAGAGGACTCGGATGATTCAGATTCAGATTCAGATTCAGTACAGTCGGATGCAGAGTCAAAGCATCCAGATGTAGTTGCAGAGCTAGAGCAGAGGCCCAAGTGGGCACAAACTACTCTTCAGGATGCAGGGGATCTCGTTGGTGATCCAACCGATACTAGGAGGACTCAATCTAATTTCAAGGAGCCTCCTATTGCACTCACTACCACTGAACCATTTCCTTCGAGGAATCTTTTATTGGTTCAGTCTTCAAATCCACAATCTTATGGCGAGGCTGATGGAAATCCATTTTGGGAATCCGCCATGTAGGAGGAGTACAACTCCCTCCTCGAGAACCAGACTTGGGATCTGGTTACCCTTCCTTTTGGGACGAAACTTGTCAGATGCAGATGGGTCTACAGGACCAAGAGCGCAGCGGATGGACAAATCAATAGATACAAAGCCAGGCTTGTCACCAAAGGCTTTAAGTAGGTTCATGGTATTGACTATGATGATACCTTCACTCCAGTAGAGAATATGGATTCCATATGATTGGCACTTGCCATTGTGGAAGCCAAGGGATGGGAAGTCCATCATATGGACATGAAGATGCATTTCTTCACAGTGATCTCTCTGAGGAGATCTACATGGAGCATCCCCAGGGATTTATGAAGGACTCATCTTTGGTCTGTCAAGTGAAGAAGTCACTTTATGGCCTCAAGTAGGCTCCAAGGGCACGGTATGCCAATATGGACTCCTACCTATTGTCACATAAATTTGTACATTGTAAATCAGACCTAAATGTATACATGCTTAGGACGGTTGATTCACTTCTACTTTTAGTTCTGTATGTCGATGATTTTTTTATCACTGCTTGCTCGACTTCAGTGATTTCTACAGTCAAGAGGATTCTTCATGATAGGTTTTTGATGACGAACATGGGTCCACTACACTTCTTCGTTGGAATTGAGATCAGTCAGGATGCATCAAGCATCAAACTATCTCAATCCAATTATGCACGAGATCTCCTTGAGAGATTTCACATGACAGAATGCAATTTTGCTCTGAATCCTTTCCTATCAGGAGTCAAACTTGAGGATGGCGGGGAGAATCCACTGGTTGACAACACACTGTACAGACAACTAGTGGGGATCTTGTTGTATCTCACACACTCCAGACCAGACCTCTCATATGAAGTTGGCATAGTTTCCAAGTTCATGCAGGAGTCGCATGAGATACATTGGAAAGATGCAAAGTGTATCCTTCGATACGTACAGGGAACCATCACCTTTGGGATTCATTATGCAGTAGACTCTACATTATATCTCATTGGGTCTACTGATTTCGACTGGGTTGGTGATAGCATTGATCGCAAGTCCACATCTACTTACTCACTCAGTCTTGGTTCTGAGCCTATATGTTGGTCAAGCAAGAAGCAAGCTGCCATTTCTCTATCTTCAGTCGAGGCAGAGTACAGAGGGGTAGTTAACATAACTATTCAGGCTATGTGGCTACAACATTTTCTCACTGATTTGGGCATTCAGTTTCATCATCCAATCGTCATCTGGTGTGACAACTAGAGCACTTTGAAGTTCTGCAGAGATCTAGTTCAGAGGCAGTGGATGAAGAACATCGAGATCCACATGCACTACATCTGGTACTTAGTACATGAGGGGATCATTGACTTACAATTTTTTCCTTCAGCAGAACAGACGACGCACATCTTCACCAAGACCTTCACTGGACAAAAATTCCATTCTCTGTGAAGTCGTCTTGGAGTGAATGACAAAGTTGTCTAGTAACTGTAGTTCTTCTTTTTACATACATTGTACCTTGAGGGGGGGGTTTTCCCATGAGGTTTTCCCTCTTTCCTCACTTTATTTTCAGTGTATCTTTTGTACTTGGGTACCTAACATGTCCTCATTGTCGGGACCCAATATTTATTTTCACCATCGTGATGTTCAAGGGGGGCTGTTGGAGTTACTTCACACACACCTAGGATTTATTTTTTCGAAGGTTTTTCCTTGTTTATTAGTTATAATTAGTCATTATCCAGTCTCCTATATTTTAGGGGAGAATATTCCACCTAGAGAATATTATCTTTCAGTTGACACTTTAGTTTGACTAGTTGAGTTGAGTTTAGATGTTGCATTGGGATCATCACCATGCAACATTGGCATAATCACCATGATAATTCGACCTTGCCTTGGTATCATCACCAGAGTGGTGCATTATCCTTGATTTCTTGAGTTAACTCATCACTACTCTTTGTTCAGTTAGTTAACTGAAGACTAGTTGACTAGTTAACTCAACTAGGTGGAAGTTCACTCCCGTAACTGCCTGAGAGACTAGAATAGGTGGCAGTTCACTCCCGTAATTTCCTGAGAGACTAGAATAGGTGGAAGTTCACTCCCATAGCTTCTAATGTGTGTCCATATCACTCTATACCACCCCTATGACACATTGGTTCACCTTAAATTGAACTCATTGAGTTATACAGAGTATATCATGTGTAAACTATTCATTTTTTTCATAACGGTTAATGAGAATTCTTCCATTCTTTCTCTCCTTCTTCTTTCTCCAGTTATCTCTGCAAATGTGTGTATTATTGTTTATCTAGATCTATTCTGTGAAGGTTCAACACATTTACAGCTATCTCAAAGCACACTACGATTGATACACTTGTTGATAGTGGATCACAAGTAAATATTATTTTAGAGCAAGTTGTTCAAAAGTTGGGATTGGAAACTAGGCCTCATTTGACACTGTATCCTTTGGGTTGGATTTGTGATAATTCTCAGGTACTTGTAACTAAACAGTCCAAGTTACAGTTTGAGATCACATCACTTTCATTGATGAGGTAGATTTAGACGTTGTTCCACTTGACATTTGCAGGATGGTTTTGGTAAGTCCATACTTGTACGACAGGAAGGCCATTTTCTACATGGGACAGAACAAGTATCATCTTTTCAAGGATGGGATTGAGTTCATTGTGAGACCTCATTGGATGAAGACAAATTTGACAGTTGTCACTATAGGGAACATTCTAGCTAATTCTAGTATCTAGGATCCAGGTTTACATCCAGTGGTTGAAAGCAGAATAGGTCCTTTAGTTGATGTTGTTCTTGTTAAGAAGGGTAGATATGTTGATAGTGAATTCTCTTTGCATATGTATATTTAGTTTTTCTAATCAGTTTATCACTAATCAGTGGAATATGGTTGGCTACTACAACAATGAATGACAGAGTTTGTGAATTTAGGGGGAATGGTTAACTTCATCAACAGTTTTGTTTCAGTCTTCATTATGGTTGTGATGAGTCAGGTGCTCATTATCCAAGTGGGAAGAATGAATGATATTGGAAAAGTGAGCCAAAAGTATTCTCATTTGATTTCTAAATAATCATTTTTTAAGAGGAATATAAAGGTGCATGCTATAAGAATATATTAAATATTATTTCATGTTCGTATGGATGTATACCTTGAACAAAAGAAATAAAGTATAGATGATGACAGTACAAACTGATTTATTTTTCAAGGCAGAAGAGACAATAGACAGATTATTTCATTTAGGGACTTCTACAGATACATCAGTAGTACAAGAAAAGGGAGTCCAAAAGGGCAAGGCATAGATCAACATTCAACTTAGTTTCATATTGGTTGAGATAGACTATCTTCAACAGAAGGAGATGGGAGTGGATGTTGAAATACATGATACAAGTATTGCAGAGATTCAATGAACAGGACTTTTGTAGTTTGGAAATTTATGAGCCATAACCGAAGCTATATATCATATTAGCTACAATTCCATAGGCTAGAGTCAGAGCCATATTCTAGAGAATCAGACATAAGTGCACTAGTCTAGTACCTAAGATCGAAGACCCAAGATGAAGACTTATTTCCAGAAGAATTAGATAGATGGAAGAGTGAATTATCATCACTAAGTTGTTGAATATCTATCCTTTTGGAGGTACAAATGTTCTTTAGTGGGAAGGTCTGATCAAGGAGGATCTAAGGAACACTCACAGAGGTCCCAAGGGACCCATAAATGCTCAATATTTGACTATCTCAAAATTTTGTGAAAAGGACATTATTGTGTAGAGCTCATTCTCATATTTCCAACGGCGCAAACGGAAATTCAAATGGATCTCGTATGAAAATTTTATAGTGGTCAAACCAGGAAAAATAGGGGTGCCACATGTCACCACCATAGGGTGACATGTGGCATGGTGACGTCAACAGTGACACATGGTACAATAAGTGACATGGAAAAATAGTTGGCATATCTAGTTAGTAGTTGAGTTGGCAAGTATGTACTCCAAGTGGTCTAATGATGTATTAACATGTGTCATAGGCTAGTCAATGAGAGACTGCCATGTGGTATCCCCTCATTGGCCAGTAATGGTTGGTGTTTATAAAATTTTGGAGTCAATAGGGTTCTACCCCATGAACTCCATAGCTCCAAAGTCTTAACAAAGCCCTCATTGCCAATGCACCACATGATGGAACTTAACCATATTATGGCATATAAATTATTTGAATTAGTATTAATTCTCATTTGGAGGGAAAAGGGGGCCAAGGGATAGCCCCCAGCCCCTAGTTTATTTCTACACCATGTAACCATACCATAACACTTGCGAAGGAGCTTAACATTGCACAAGATTTGTTATGTCATATATATAACCACAATGTAACAATAAATAAAAAAATGCCATGTAAATAGGAGTCTATGGGATTTGAACCCCAAATCTCCTGCCATGCAAATAACTTAAAAAAAACTTCGCTAATCAACATTCCATTATGATTGACTAGTTATAACTATGTACCATCTTATAATTAAGCCTATCCTAAAGTTGCGGAAATTGGTTAGGGGCCCACGCCTAATTAATGGTGCACAACCCAATGCATTGTACACACATTTATATGCATATTTTAGTCTCATGAATCATACCAAGGGTACGAGTCTACACCGTAAAGAATGGTGAGGGTCACCTTGACATAATTTCTAGTATTTTATATCAAATTCTCACAATTTTACGCCAGGAATTCAAAGGGTGTACTATGTTTCTGCATTTTAGCAGTGGATTTTTGAAGTGTCTTCAAATTGTATTTTTGTAAACCTATGTTGTAATGTAATTTGTAATTTTGAGATGTTTAAGAACATTCATACTATTTAAAGGGACTTTGAAGATGCATTGATGTATGTCAATTACATGTGTATTTGAGTTCTTTTATTTTATGTTGTATTATCTCATTTACATTTCAAGCTATTCATCAGTATTAATGAAGTTTATGGATAAGTAATACATCCACATGACATTTTACAAATAGTCAAGTGATCTTCATTTATATTCCTGAATCTAGTCGGATGTTTTAGTATCTGCATATGAGTTAATTGGCATCTAAGAATTCTTTGGGTTGAATTAATATCAAAGTTTGTTTGATATTTCGGATCAAGTTGGTATTAGAACTCGTGTGGTATTTTTAGATCACACGTAAAACTCTCTCGCATGCTTAGATACTCTTTGTTTTTTCCACATATTCCATAAGTGTATATAAAAGGGTTGTGGTTCTCCCATCATTTGAAACTGTTAATGCAGATTTAAATGGTAACTAGGCACCCTTATAATTATAAAGTGCAAACACCATTGTCAAATAGCATAGATTAACATGCATTTTATTAGTCACACTTATTGTATAAGTTAACAATGCTACCTCCACTCAACGTTATACTTAACTTGTAAACCCCACCTTCCTAAGATGCTTTAGATGATCCTTCTTGTTTTTCGTATGTACAATTCAGATTACTAATGTGTCCTCGAATTAAATTACCTACAAAAAGTAATATTGTAAATGAAATCTCTCTTTGTGTGATCATCCACCTATCTTGTTACAAAAATAATTGTTTTCCCTCCCCTATGTTGGCTTGTTGCATGTAAACCAAATGAGTGAAGCAAAATAAGAAACCCCTAATTATTGAGAAGGAAAAAATGTAGGATCCCCTTGTCATTATACTTAACTTAGAAACCCCAAATTATTTTGTATTGTTATGTGTAAGATAAATTACCCAAACAAAATAAAAACCATGTGACCTTGTTGCATCATGTTATTGATCTAAACCATAGTCTTTCAAGTTAAGGACTTAACTCAAATCTTATATTTGCTAATTAGGTTTTTTCTAAGAGAAGAAGATATGAGCATGCCTTAATACAAGTTTGAAGAGTAATGCTAAGAGGGGTAAAAAATATATCTAAACTCAATGCTACAAATATGAAATTATTTCATCCTTGATAGACTCATTTTACTCAATGAAAGAATCATTAGAATCCTTTTTAAAATTGATTTGTCTATAGCAGTAGGTATTTCTATTGTAGAACTTAGGGAAATTATGGGAGTATAGTGGGAGAGGAAGATAAAAGGAAGAGAAGGGGGGAAGAAAAAGAGGTATAGGGATGAGGAGTAGAAGGAGATGAAGGTGGAGAGAAAGATAGGAATAGGGAGGAGAGGAAGAAAGGAATAGGAAGGATCAAAAGAGATGAAGAGGAAGGAAAGGAGGGAGAGGAACGCAGAAAGAGGGAGATATGGAGAGGAGGAAGAGGAACACAGAAAGAGGGAGATATGGAGAGGAAGGAGAAGAGGGAGTGAAGGAGATGAAGAGGGATAATAACATAGGAAGAGGAAGGATATG
>ML783980.1:197481-232048 GCA_009831015.1 Picea engelmannii
ACTACCTTACATTCCATCCCCCTTATGAAAGTGTTTTCATCAACGCTTGATGTACAACCATATACCAGGGTCCCATGGATAATTGTGGACCATAATGCTGAAGAAGAATGAAGAACCAAGGTCCCATGTAGAAAGGAAATCCACCATGCTAAAGTAGTCCAACCACCATTGTAAGCCCGGGTCTCATGTCCAAGTACTCATGTGAACTCCCTGTGGAAGATTTTGGGACCCAATAACCAACTCCAAATGATGCTCCAAAGACTGACACCTATCATGTGGATCCAAATAAGAAAATCCATCCACATAGTGGAAAAGGGTCGTAGTAGAATCTGGAATGAATAATACCACTGTAGAATATGTAGACTGAATGTTGGTAACTAGCTCCTGATGTCGGACATTGATTTTCTCTACAGAAGGTGGAGTGGAATCATCAAATAAAATATGGAAGTGGTTGTCATCCCAGAAATGACAACTATCCATATACCAATCATCACAATCATCCTCAAAATCATACCAAGCATATATTTCTTGATTATATTCATCCCTGAGGCCCTCCATAAGAAATATGTCCTGTATGTTATTCAATGAATCTTGAATACTACGAAAACTATCATTGAGGCCATCTGTGAGGTTGTTTGTGAGGTTGTTTGTGAGACCATGTACAAATGCATCCAATCTGTCATCCAATGTGTGAAACAATTGGGCTTTGAATGATTCAAGAATTTATTTCAGGTTTTGAGAAGAAATAGCCATCTGATCATCCTATGAACTCACCCAATAAGTTACAGTAGAAAATCGCGGTTTTTTCTGGAAAAACCCTAAAAAACTGTTGAATTTAAAATGCTCATAACTTCACTTCCTGGACTCCGTTTCGGCTGATTTTTTTTTTGAAATTGGGTGAAATTGTGAGAGGAACTTAGATCTATAATTTGTTTGAGAAAATTCGGCCTCTAGATATTACAGAAATAAAAACAAGTCATGCCTTCGTCCGAGGAAAAAAAAAACCCTGAAAAATTGCAGATTTTAAAACTTCAATATCTTGACCTTCCGGACTCCGTTTCGGACGATTTTTTGTTTTTAAATTGGGTGTTTTTATGATAGGAAATCAGATATACAACAATTTTCTACAAATTTTGCACAGAAATATACTAAAAACTTCGAGAATGTCGCGGCCCTCTTTTTTCTTCTCCGAAAAAAAAATCTGCAAAAATAAAAAATATTTGTCCACAATGTCTGCCCAAGGAAAGTGCTCTGATACCAATTGTTAAGAACCAAAGACTGAATAAAAAAACACCACAATAGATATACAAAAACAATATGCAATACAAAATATCACAATAGATCCAAAGATATCTGAATACAATCACCACACAAGATATATGAAACGATATAGAAAACCACAACTTTATTATATCAAACCCTTGAGGTAGGGAAACACCATACAATGGATCCTATTATGGAAGGGATCCTCTCCTGTTCACTTGCCTCTTCGAGGGGGAATCCTCTTATTGAGCTACCGCTCCAAATACAATATTTCTCTTCATGTCCCATTACATTTCTTTAACCCCTTTGTATAGTGCTACCATCACTTAAGAACATTCTAGAGGAGGGATCTTTTAGAAGTAGAACCTTCTAAGAAGTCCTCTTACATTTATTACCCATTTATTATATCTAACTACCATAGTGGGCCTTATTTAATAATATAGTGGACCTAGTCCACCTTACATTGAATAACCTCCACTATTATCACTATGGGCCCTCTGGGGCCCCCCACTACCTCTCTAGCTACCTTACAGAAGATCTCTTGATAAACATTACAGTCTTTCTAGCTTACAGGGCATAAATATCAACCCTTGGTACTTCAAAGTTTGAAGTATTTATAATCAAAAATTACATATGATCATGTCATTAAAGATCAGGATGTGGCAAATTCTAAATTTAGCTAACTAACTCAACAAGATACAAACATTTAGGAACCATTTGATGATGTGTTGAAATCTTCGTGCTGATTTCTAGGAAAAACCATTGGTGAGTCCTCTGGACGACCTCGTATGATTGGATAGCTGACTGGGCTTGGACACCTCATCTCCTACTCGATCAGATTGTATAACTCTTCCCATCGAAGGAGACTAGGAACGACGACTTCGAGTAGTCTTCGGTATACTTCATCCATCTCTGTATACTTGGAAAAAGTTGGCTTGACGATGAAAATGTATCAAATCTTGTGTTGTATGTTGATGTCTGACTGTAAAGCTTCTAAGAATTCCTTGCTTGTGATACTTCCCTGTATTCCCGATAATTTCGAACTATCTTTAGCCACGGTGGCTAGTTTCTTTTTATAATCAGAAAGTGTCATTAACTTGTCATTTATGACCCTTAAGCCAGGGAGGCCTTTCTTCTGTAGAGCTTAAATTTTGCTAAAAAAAAATTTCACTCCTATGTCCATAGTCTGGACTTTGTCCTCCAGTTGTAGCATCAGTCCTCTTTTGGTTAGGACCCTCTTGACCTCGAGGATGGTCTCCGTCCTATCTTCAATTTTCAAATCCTCTAACTCTTCTCTGGTTTTTTAATTTAGGAATGTAATGATCTCAGTGGCTTCTGTGAGCATCTCTCCCAGTTCTCCTCTTATTTTCTCAATAGCCTGCTTGATTCTTTGTGCTAGTTCATTTTTCTTGAACATGATGTGTACCATAGGCCATATTTCATTTATGGACTTGGTGATATCCATCCAGACACTTTCCTTGACCTCAGCAAGTGTTTTGCCTGCCACTATTTTCTTTTGAAGCTGTTGTAATTCTTGTTTGATCTTGTCTAATGTTTGTTTCTCTTTGGAGTAGCTAGTTTGGTAAGAAGACTTGAGTTCCTGAAGGTTCTCGACCTCCTTTTTAAGTCTGCTAATATCTATCTCTTGCAAATTCATCTCTTCCATGGATTTTTCCAGTTCTACTGTCTTCTCCAGAGCTGTCAGTGGAGTTGCTGAGGGAATTTTTGTTGCAGATGTTGTTCTTAGTCCTGTGAGTGGAATTGTGCTCAATGGAATGACTTCCATAGGCTTTGATTGTTCCTTCTCTTTCACTAGCCTTTCCAGCTCTGCTTCCATTTCTTTCAACTATGCATTTTTCTCCATGATCAACTTGAGCATCTCATCATTTTCCCCTTCTGTCTCAACTATCTCCTTTGTCTGTGCATCTTCCATTGGTGGCAGTTTCAATTGTTTCCTCAGAGAGGTTATATCGACATTTTTATTTTTAAGCATCTCCTCAACTTCTTTCACATTTGAGGGGTCATACCCGATCTTGAGGACCAATTCTTCCAATGTCTTAATTCTGTTATCATTTGCAAAGGATGATATCTTTTCTAATTTCAGTTGTGTCTGGACATTGCTCAGAGATACCTGTAATTTAGTGGCCACAGCAGAAGAATTTTCCAAGGTGGAGAAAATAATTTCCCTAATTTTCCTATGCAGATCCATTTGATCAGCAGGATGCACATCCCTAGTATGAAACTCAAATGTTGCCCTTTTGTAATCAGTGATTGCTTTTGGGTCTGGCACCTGTGCCTGCAGAAACGCCATGTGCATTCTACTCTTCTTTGTATCGAATGCAGACAATAGTATGTGTTATGGCGTTGATGTTTGTTTCCAAAACTGAGCATATGTATTGTTGGTCAGCATCTGATTTTTCTTTTTGATCAGGTCATACTTCTCAAAAACACTCAACTTTGGTTCTAATTTCCTCGGTTGGTCGACTAGTGGAGTATTTGTGGGATTCTTAGGTAAAATTGTAGACATGATCTTCTTGTTTCTTGTGCTAAGAAGTGACCGATCATCTTTCATAGTCGTAGTGGATTGGATTTCCTTTTCACCAGCCGTGTCAGGTGTGTGACTAGTGTTTGGCCTTTTGGTGTGTAATTGGAAATTTTCAGCCGAGACATCGGTGGTATAAGGTGAAGAATCCTTCCTGGGTATTTTCTCCTTAGGAACCTATGGTGTAGTAGTCTATGAGATGATGACCGAAGGGTCCTGCTGTTCTATCTCAACCAGAGTGCTCGGCTCCCATTCTGTTTGATTTGCGAACTTCTCTATCTCGGGCTTGGGTGTATGAACATATGAGACATTTTTATTTTTAATCCTCATCTCAGAAAGTATCTTGCATGGATCATAGTGCCACATGAAACTAACAAAAAAATTCATTTCTTTCAATAGTCTATATGCTTCCTCCCCGGTGCCTCGGCTATTGCAGATGAAAGACCTTATTTTCCCTTTAATTCTAAGTTGTTGTTTCTTTTTCAGAGACACAAAATGTATGTCATCGGAGTTAATTATTTTCCTTATGTACTCCAGGGCAAATATCATCATGGGAAGATACTTGGGCAGTTTGTATGGAGCTAACTCGCATCCATATACTCTGATCTCGGTGTGGTTTTCATAAAGACACTAGTCTCCAGTTTTTGCAAGGTCTGAGAGGTGTAAAATCCTCTGAATCTCCTCATTTATTATTGGTTCAGGTCTGCCACTGAGCATGCTCACCACTGGATGGTAGAATTGCTCGATAAACTATTTGAAACTTAACTTTATTGAATTTTGTCTGAGTAGTGAAGTCTAAGATGTTACCGTCTGCGGTCTCCCATCCTTGTCCATTTTTTGCATTGAAAAGGAGAACCAGTCTGCTTGAAAGAAAGTGAACATGTAGGCCAGTATTGAGGAATACCGAAACATGCCTTCTGAGGAAAAATTTGAGAACTACTCGTGAATACTGTCCGCCAAGAAAGTGTTGTAGTCGAACTGAGTGGTGGGTATTTCTTCTGTGGAGAAAATGGACAGAAAACCCAATATGAGTTCATCCACCCATTTGTCGGAAAAATAACCAAGCAGAGCACAGAGCGATGAAATGACTTGGTTTCCCTTCTCTGAGAGTAGGGAGGAAGGGTACACGGGATTTGTTTTGGGGAGCTAAGTGGCCTAAGGGAGGAAAATCTTGAAAATTTGGGCTCTCTGAGGGAATGATATTTTCTGGTACAGCTCTGTGATGACTTCGAGATTGAAAGGGGACATGGATTCAGCTATGGGTATCTGCATCAACTAATCAATGGATTTTGGTGTAATGAAGAACAGAGTTTCTCCTGATGAAGATACTATGGCTCTCTAGTGGGGGTGGTAATGAGCTTAGCATTTGAGGGAAAATTCAGGGAAATGGTGAACCTGGGGGAAAAGATACAGAGGAAGGTCTGACTCCCAGAGCCCAATTTCATCACTCTGATCTAAGAAAGTCTCTTTGATCCATGACTGCAAATCCACGAAGTCAAATTTTCACCTGGTGTCTATGATTAAATGATCTTTGTCGGCCAAATGGATCTTGTCGAGATCAACAGGAGGTGGGAGGAAATGATTTTCCTCAGCTTCTGCTTTCTTGGATTTGGGCACCATCACTATGAAAATACCTGTAATTCAAACAAAACATTAGTGGGGATGATTGTGATTTTGGACAACTAAATGGAACGGAGGTAAGCCAGGGATAATATCTTTGGTGTGAGGACAAAGTAAGCAATGGGAGAATGAACAGAAAGAGTAGTTTTGAGCAAACAGATACTCGTTGGGCGCGGGGGACAGATCAGCAAACTAATGGATAAGTTAGCCAGTAATAAATGGCCAACGGGTCTTTTGGAGCGTGAGATGGCAGGTAACAATGAATGGCGAATACAACTGGGTGACGTAGCGGGTGTTTATTGGGAAGTGACCATGGCGAAGGGACTTGTAATGGGTGAACAGGGGGAATGGGTTGACAGAGTAATGAGACGTGACCTTTAGGGGGAAAAAGTGGAGAATGATGTCATGGGGTGATGAGGGGTATGTCAGAAAGTGGTAAGTGGTACGTGGCAGGAGTATGGAGCAATGGATTCTTGCCACGTAGAGAAGAGGGCCCGCTAGAAAACCACTCCATTTTGGACCCCACCCCCATCGTTAAAAGCAGACCGGTCGGGGGGGGGTCCGAAAAATACTGTCAGTCATCCACCAATGTGCCTGCCGCTGGATCATAGATCTGAGTGAAGTGTTTAACCAACATTCTAGACCCCCCCACCATTAAAAGTTGAACGGTCGAGGGGGTCCAGAATTCAATCTCAACCGTGGATCTAGGCGACGACGCCTTAGCCGTTTAGATGCATGCCTTTGTTATACATGATTTCGGACCCCCCCCTATCGTTAAAGGTAGAATGGTCAAGGGGTCTGGAAAAACTTATCAACCGTAGATCTGAGCGCTAGCACCTCAGTCGTTCATCGATGTGCTATCTTTAATCTATGAGCGCAAACTCATATTTTCTCTGAAAACTTAGGATAAGCATTTTAAGTGGGTTTGTCCAAGCTTCCCTATTTTTATCACCATGGGGTTAGACATTCAACTTTCAAACATCAAAGATCGGGTTCAACATCGATCATCATGCCTATTTTATTGAGATAAAGAAAACTACCCTATGCTCTAACCTAATTACCTATGACATTTAGCCCATATTAAACTATTGGACTAAGAAATTACTCTATCTTGGGGTTATTTGACCAAGATTAGGCAGTTTGGTCAAATTTATTCACTAGCTAACCTAATTTGTTTGGCTAAGATTAAACAGTTTAGCCAAGCTTATTCACTAATCCTATCGACATCAATTTAAAGGACTTGGCCATGCTTAAACTGTATGGACCAAGTCATTGTTATTGCATGGGGCTTTATTTAAAAAAAAATTATGCCCTCTTTTATTATTTTTCTTTCTTTTCTTTTTCTTTCTTTTCTTTTTCTTTTTATTTTTCTTTCTTTTATTTTTCTTTTTCTTTTTCTTTCTTTTCTTTTCTTTTTTTTCTCAAATTATTTGCAGAATGAAAAATCATTTGGCAACCAAAATAATAAAAGGATAAAATTTGCAGTCACTAGTTGATCCTATAAATTATAGGGTTATAACAGCGGTTCCACCTGGGGATGGTACTCTCCTTGTGAAGTTCCAAGAATCCTATTTTCTGATATTTTGAAAAACTTTCTCCATCGTTGCCTTTGTTGTTTGATTTGCTTTATTTTTTAAAGTTTGATGACAATGTTCAGTGGCTTAAGGCCTTCTCTACAGGCTTCAACCATCTGATCAAAATTATTCACTCAAAAACTAGTAAGCACAATAAAATGATTTGTAAAATGGAAAGGTGTGACTCAAGGTCCCTACTGAGGAGGTGAGTAGTGCTTCAGCAGTCTGCCATTCACAGTTCCTCCTGGAAGATTGGTCCCATCGATGTTGTTGAGCAGGAAAGCATTATTTCCTCTGAATGCATGAATTGTGTAAGGTCCCTTCCATAGACTGTCAAATTTTCCATGCTTCCCCTCATCTTCATTTCCGGCATCCCATCTCAAAACTAGGTCACCTAGCTCAAAGTCATATTCTTTAGTTATTTTATCAAAGATATTTTTTATGCTCTCTTGGACAACCTGATTTTTTTTGTATACTTCTTATGTGGACTACTGCAAGTGGATCATCTAGTTTATCCTTCTTTGGGAATCGTTCGGCTTGGCTTGCATCTCTTGCAACAGTTTCATGACAGGAACCCCTAAGGAGGTAGGAAAAACTGCTTCAGTGCCATAGACCAACTGATATGGAGACATACCAATTGACCTCTTGGTGGTCAGTCTGTCGTCCCACAATGTGAAAACCAGTTTGTTATGCCATGACTTTTTGTTTTCTTGCAACGTCTTCTTAATAATGTTCACCGGGGTTTTATTGGATGACTCTGCCAGCCCATTTCCCTAAGGGTAATAAGTTGTGGAATGTCCCAAACTGATATGATATTGGTTGCAAAAATTTATGAGCTTCTTGGATCGAAAATCAACTGCATTGTCAGTTATGATTTTTCTTGGACACCCAAAACGAGACAAGATATTATTTTCTAAAAATTTAATAATAATAGAATCAATAGCTTGCCTTCTTGGTACAGCTTCGATCCATTTTGTGAAATGGTCTGTAGCAGTAAGAATCCACCTATGCTAGCTCGAAGAAGGAGGATGTATTTCTCTGATAAATTTTAATCCCCATTGTTGGAAAGGAACTTCAACGGAGATTGGTTTCAGGGGCAAAGGGAAGAGCTTCTTTTTGCCCTCGAACACCTAACATTTATGACACGAAGTGACCTTCTGATGCACATCAGCAAATAGTGTAGGCCAATAGAACCCAGATCTGAGGATTTTATTACCTGTGGTCTTCCAACTCAGGTGACCACCACAGTCTCCTGCATGAAAATCCTGCAATACTTTGTCAACTTCATCCTTTAATAGACAATTCAACAAAATACCCCCAGGATCCTTCCAATAAAGATTGTCTTCTAGAATGCAAAATTTTAGAGCTTTCAATTTCAAAAACCTAGCTTTAATTTTGGTTAGACCAGGGGGATCTTGTAAGTTATGCAAAACAAATATCAGGTCTTCTTACCATGGAGATTTCAGAAATACCTCTTTCACGCTTGGAGTCACCTGCTCTCCTTGTTCATCCACTATAGCTAAGAAATTAATATCAAGAGCATGGAAATTGGATTCTGCCATTAACTTTGCTAGACCTTGACCTTCAATCAGTTTAGTAGGCTTAATCTCTATGTCATACTCCAAAATGATAGCAATCCATTTTCATCTCCTGCCATCTGGATTGTCCTGGGTTAAAATATCCTTCACTACTGCATTCAGAATGTATGCGATGGTGTGGGAATGGAGAATATATACTCTAAAATCCTTTATGGCTTTTACCAAGGAAAAATCTTGTTTCTCCATTATCTTATAATTCAAAGAAACATCTCTTAAAGATTTACTGAAAAAGGCTATGGGTTGTTCATACTCTTAAATATTTTCTGTAGTAAAACTGTTGCAATGGTATGTTTAGAAGCAAAAGAAAAAAGGTAAAAATCCTTGGTGAAGTTGGGACTGATCAAGACTGGAGTCTGTGTGAGTGCATGTTTAACTTGTTCAAAAGACTGCTTGGATTCAGTGTCCCATTTTATTTTTGTGTCCTTTTTTAACATGCTGGTGATGTTCCTGAGAAGCTCAGCTAGGTTAGGTATGAATCTTCTCAAAAAAATTATTTTTCCAATGAAAGATTGTAACTCTTTGATATTCCTTGGTTGTTCCAGTTTCTAAATGGCTTCTATTATGTTGGGATATATCTTAATTTCATCCGTAGATATTATGTGTCCCAACAGATTACCTTCCTCTAATCCGAAAAGGATTTTCTTAGGATTTAGAGAAATCCCAAATTTCCTTCATTTCTCAAACACTCGTTTGAGATGTCGTAAGTGCTCTTCATCGGACTGGGAATAAACAGTTATGTTGTCCAGATAAATGACAATAAACCTACCAAGTTCTTCCACAAAAGCGATGTCCATCGCTCTTTGGAAAGTGGCTTCAGTGTTCATCAAACCGAAAGGCATTTTCACGTACATGAAGGTACCCCAAGGTGTTGTGAAGGTTGTTTTCTCTTGGTCATCTGGATGAATGAGAACCTGGTTATAGCCTGAGAAACCATCCAGTAAAGAGATTCGGCTAGATCCAACTAATTTTTGTAATATATGGTCCATTTTTGGCAGTGGGTAGTTGTCCTTTAGGGAAACCTTGTTCAGGATTTGGAAATCAATGCAAAGTCTGATTTCCCCAGTTTTCTTTCAGGTCGGGACCATATTTGAAACCCATTTGGAAAATCGTAAAGGAACTATGATTTTAGCATCATACATCTTTTTCATTTATTTTTCTATCAGGGGAAGTAACTTGGGATTGATTCTCCTAAGTTTTTGTCTGAAAGGTTTTTGATCATCTTTTATCGAGATCATATGTTGAATGATGCTTGTGTCATAAGATTTTAAGTCTTCATAACCCCAAGCAAACACGTCCACATATTCCTTGAAAAGTTCAATGTATTTGAGTTTCTGCTCAGGGGGTAAAGATTTGGAAAGTTTTACCATCTTGGGTTTCTCTTCTGTCCCTATGTTACAGTCTTCAACCTCTTTATCACTGGCTTCAATTTTAGGTTTTTTAGCTACATCATTAAAATCAAATAAGTCTTCTAATGGAACTAAACCCCTAGGTAAAACATTACTCTTTAAATGTCAAACATCAGAATATATCTCATCTTCACATGATTCTTCTAAATCTATTTTATTTACATTATTATTTCCAAAACCAAATTTATTTACATTTTCATCATCGTTTTCTAAGTCTATGTATGTACATTCGAAATCATTTTTGCATTGTAGAAAATATTCAATTTGATCATCGTTCCCAAATACCTTCCAGTATCTGATATTCTCCAGGACAGTTGGTCTGCACTTTACCTCCACCGTGTATGCGCAAGTGGAATGAAAAGGTATCTTGCATGTAGTTGCTGACATAGCTAAACCATCTGCTAAAATGTTATGTCCCCTAGGCATCACCTACAAATCAACTTCAGTGAAACATTGAAGGGCATCCAAAACAGTGTTTCTATAAGCTCTAAGCCTGGAATGTTTTGTTGCATACTCACCTTTAATTTGTTTAATAATTAATTAAGAATCGCCTCTTACCATGATTTGTTTGGCACCAACCTTCTTTAGTAGTTTCAGGCCGAGCAAAAAAGCTTTGTACCCGGCTATGTTGTTAGTGCATTGAAAATTCAGTTTGTAAAAATGGTTTTCCAAATACCTGGATTTGTGATTGTGCAACCAAACTCCTGCTCCAGCTCCTTCTTTGCTTACAGCTCCATCGAAGTCCATGCTCCATAAATCTGCTGGCAATTCTTCACTTATTATGAGTTTCTTCCCTTTTGCCTCAGTGATTTCTTGGCCTTCGTCCGGATCAAATGTATCTTCTTCCAGCTGAGCGATTTGTTCTCCCATATCACCGTCATTATACAGGATGAAGGAATCTAGATCGGAGTGAGAAAAGTACAGAGGATAATTATGGGGCTTTTCCTGGCTGTTGACCATATATTTCATCAGGGTCTCTCTGTACAGTCCTCTCTGTTGTCTGAATACTGGGATGGTCGCATATGACATATCCAACTGCAATTTTCCTTTCAACTTGGCCCCCCAAGACCTGGATAGCAACATACCATATTTCAGGGGAATTTTCACGACTACAACATCCATAACCATGCTTTTTGCTGGAATCTGAACTAGGGTGATACATAATTCCTTGATCAACCCGATGCATCTGACTTTGCTGGAGTCAAAAGAGTGTAAATCCTTGTAAGGTCTGGTGACCTCGAGTCCCATTTTTTCCATCACTGCTTTAGGCATCAGGTTATGGGAAGCACCCGAATCTAACATAGCATTGTGCATAATCAAGTCGTGTATATTAAGGCTAATGTAAAAAGGAGCGACAACACCAGTGTCAGTCTGACCATCAACTTCAGGGCCAAACATGAGTTCAGGTTGATCATCGGTAAGATTTATCGTGTCTGAATGATTCGTCGATCCAATGGTTAAGGCCTTCGTGCCTATATCAGGCTCAATGCTCAGCGATTTGATCACCTACGATCGGTAAGCGTTCTTACTCATCAACTTGGAAAGGGGAATGGGAATTTTCACTTTGGCTAATTCCCCTTCAAGGATGAAAGGGATAGGTGCTCTTCTTTGGCTCAACAATTTTGGTCTGTCCACCATAGTTTTCTGGGAAGAAGTACTTGGTAGATTAGTTGAAGAAACCTCAGTCTGTGTTGATCTTTGTAAAATGGTAGGGTTTCTTTTTGTTGGAGGTTCAACATTACCTTTCTCAGGGATCTTCTTGGTAGAAGGCTTAGGAGCTTTCTTGGTTTCGACTATTTTCTTCGTTTCGGTTACCTTTTTGGGGAAATTTTCATCTGTCTTTTTACTTCGCAAATTGTACTGCCTGTGTACCTCCATAATGGCATTTTCAAACGCCTATTGTTCAGTTTCTTAGGCTTCCTCACTCAACTCTATTTGAGAAAGAAGGAAAAGTTCTTGTTCTTCTGAGTAAGGAAAATGGCTTCGTTATCGTGAATGCCCATGAGGTTTATGTGTGTGTCCTCTAATTCTTCAATTACCTCTTCACCTTCATCGACATAATTTTCCTGTAGGGGTGGTCTGATTTGTTGATCAGGACCCCTTTGTTCTCTTTGATCCCTAGGATCTCTCTGCCTGATTTGAGGAGGATTTATTATGAAGTTAGGATTTTGAATTTGTGGAGCTGGTTGGTTTTATCTAGGAGGATTTCTTCCGGCTACAGTAAGTCTCTCCATCATCCTTTCCATTGCTCTAGCTAAGGAATCCATTTTGGCGTCAGAAGAATATGTGTAAGTTTCCTCTTTAATCGTGACTCTCCTCTTCGTCCTCTATCGTGCCCTTTTAGCCAGCAGGTTGGCCTCTACACTTATTGTGCTTTTTTGCATGTCCTCCAGGGTGGTGGAGTTTATTTCCCTTAATTGATAAGACATATCAGCGTTGAAACCGTCAGGGAATTTTATCAGTGCCAAACCTTGTGGGGGTTTAATATCGGCTAGAATCGCATTGTACAGATTGTTGAAGCGAGTGCAGTAGTCTTGTACTGACTCTCCTTGATTCCTTCTGATGTTTTCGTATTCTGACAAGATCTAGAGAGGTTTTTTATTTACCTCCCATCTGTCCAGAAAACTTCTTTGAAACGTTGTAAGGTCGACCACTGAAGTGGCATGTAAGACTTTGTACCATTTCTTAATGTCCCCAGTCAGACTTTGTGCAAAAAGTCTCATTTGAATGTCAGCTTCATCCACTTCCTGCAAATCAAAATAGTCATTCATTTTATCAACGTGTTGTTGTGCGTTCAAGGGCACTGTACCATCAAACTGTGAGAGTATCATTTGATAGTCCTGGGGCATGTCGTGTAAAGGTGCATCCAACACCAAGGGAGCATATCTGGCCACCATGATAGGTGGAGGGGGTGGGACAACAACCTAGATGATAGGTGGTGCAGTGGCAGAAAAAGAGGAGGATGAGGGACTAGCTGGCACAGAGTGAGCGGTTTGAGGTTTTGCAGTGGGAGATAGTATTTCAGGGGTCTGGGGTTGCCATATGGTTGGATCTAAAATGGTTTCAGTCACAAAGCTATCAGATTTTGTTCTAAACATGCTTTGTTCAAAAATGGTGTCAAAGTCGATATCTTGAAGGGAATAAAGTTCCTCTGGAAGAGAAGGGGACCTGTGAAGGCGACTATGGTTGCCTGAACCTTTTGCAATGGTCTTCTTTCTGAGTAACTATTCTGGATTATTAGTTGCTATCGCAAGTTCCAGGTCTAGGTGGGATCAAGTATAAGCTCTTTTAGGAGCCATATTTTTTAATTTTTATATATTTTTATTTTTATGAAACCGAAATTACTAAGTACAAGCATTTAACAACCTCTGAACATTATTTCTTTCTCATATTTATAATTTGTTCAAAAACAAGGTTTTCTTCTAGGGAAAAAAGAAACCATTGGTTTGAATGTTTGTTCATTCCCTAGTGGAGTCGCCACTATGTTAACTCTCTGTAAATTCCCAAAGGTTGTCAGAGTAGAAGAAATTTACAAGAGGTAACTTTATCCAACCACTTTGAAACTAGAATCTAGCCCTATTAGCTTTAGAGGGGGATCTCTCTGTATGATTTAGCTATGTTTTAACTTTGATATATTAGGCTATTTAAACAAAATATGATTTAATGGTTTGTTGTTGTTTTTGTTATGTTGGCTAAAAATGGTTTTACACCTCCATTGGGCTATGGGGTCTGTATTATAAAGATAGAGGTCTAAAACAAAATTAAAAGATTCCTTTCATAGGGAAAGATAATGCATTCACTGGATTCTTTAGCAGTAAAGTGACGAATAGCAGAAAAGACGAGAATATCAATTAAAGTAAAGAAGTATTTAAGAATTTCTTCACTGTAATATCATAAAGATAAACATTGAGATCTTTCAAATCCGGAAACAGGGTATACAAAGATAAATCCTGCAACATGCACTACTTTTAAAAGATTAGATTAGAAAACAATATGACAACTGAGGGAGAAAAACATTTAACATAGAAAGGAAAACATCACCAATGAATAACACGCGAGAATCCTATGAAACGTCTCTTTGTATTACTAGAAGATCTCTTGATAAAAATTACAGTCTTTCTAGCTTACAGGGCATAAAGATCAACCCTTGGTACTTCAAATCTTGAAGTATTTATAATCAAAAATTACATACGATCCTGTCATTAAAGATCAGGACGTGGCAAGTTCTAAATTTAGGTAACTAACTCAACAAGATACAAAAATTTAGGAATTGTTTGATGATGTGTTGAAATCTTCATGTTGATTTCTGGGGTAAATCGTTGGTGAGTCCTTTGCATGACCTCGTATGATTGGATAGTTGATTGGGCTTGGACACCTCATCTCCTACTCGATCATATTGCATAACTCTTCCCATCAAAGGTGACTGGGAACAACGACTTTGAGTAGTCTTCGATATACTTCATCCATCTCTGTATACTTGGCAAAAGTTGGCTTGACGATGAAAATGTATCGGATCTCATGTTGTATGTTAATTTATGACTGTAAAGCTTCTAAGAACACCTTGCCTGTGATATTTCCCTATATTCCCAAGAATTTCGAACTATCTTTAGCCACGGTGGCTAGTTTCTTTTTATAATCAGAAAGTGTCATTAACTTGTCATTTATGACCCTTAAGCCAGAGGGGCCTTTCTTCTGCAGAGCTTCAATTTTGTTGAAAAATCTTTGCACTCCTATGTCCATAGTCTGGACTTTGTCCTCCAGTTGTAGCATCAGTCCTCTTTTGGTTAGGACCCTCTTGACCTCAAGGATGGTCTCCGTCCTATCTTCAATTTTGAAATCCTCTAACTCTTCTTTGGTTTTTAAATTCAGGAATGTAATGATCTAAGTGGTTTATGTGGGCATCTCTCCCAGTTCTCCTCTTATTTCCTCAATAGCCTGTTTGCTTCTTTGCACTAGTTCATTTTGCTCGAACATGATTTGTACCATAGGACATATTTCATTTACAGATTTGGTGATATCCATCCAGACACTTTCCTTGACCTCAACAAGTGTTTTGCCTGCCACTATTTGCTTTTGAAGCTATTGTAATTCCTGTTTGAGCTTGTATGATTTTTGTTTCTCTTTGGAGTAGCTAGTTTGGTAACACGACTTGAGTTCCTAAAGGTTCTCAACCTCCTTTTTAATTCTTCTAATCTTTGTCTCTTGCAAATTCATCTCTTCCATGGATTTTTCCAGTTCTATTGTCTTCTCAAGATCTATCAATGGAGTTGTTGAGGGAATTTCTGTTGCAAATGTTGTGCTTAGTCATGTGAGTGGAACTACGCTCAATGGAATGAATTCCATAGGATTTGATTGTTCCTTCTCTTTCACTAGCCTTTCTAGTTCTGCTTCCATTTCTTTCAATTGTGCATTCTGCTCCATGATCAACTTGAGCATCTCATCCTTTTCCCCTTCCGTCTCAACTATCTACATTGTCTGTGTATCTTTCATTGGTGGTAATTTCAACTGTTTCCTTGGAGAGGCTATATTGGCATTTTTCTTTTTAAGCATCTCCTCAATTGCTTTCACATTTGAGGGGTCATACCCGATCTTGAGGACCAATTCTTCCAATGTATTAATTCTATTATGCTTTGCAAAGGATGATATCTTTTCTAATTTCAGTTGTGTCTAGACATTGCTCAGAGATACCTGTAATTTAGTGGTCGTAGTAGAAGCATTTGCCAACATGGAGAAAATCATTTCCCCAGTTTTCCTATGCAGATCCATTTGATCAGTAGGATGCACATCCCTAGTATGAAACTCGAATGTTTCCCTTTTGTAATCAGTGATTGCTTTTGGGTTTGGCACTTGTGCCTGCAGAAACTCCATGTGCATTCTACCCTTCTCTATATCGAATGTAGACAACAGTTTGTGTTGTGTTGTTGATGTCTGTTTCCAAAACTGAGCATATGTATTGTTGGTCAGCATCTGATTTTTCTTTTTGATCAAGTCATACTTCTCAAAAGGACTCAAATTTGGTCCTACTTTACTCGGTTGGTCGACTAGTGCAGTATTTGTGGGATTCTTAGGCAAAACTGTAGACATGATCTGCTTGCTACTTGTGCTAAGAAGTGACCGATCATCTTTCATAGTTGCAGTGGATTGGATTTCCTTTTCACCAGCCGTGTCAGGTGTGTGACTGGTTTTTGGCCTTTTATTGTGTAATTGGAAATCTTCAGCCGAGACTTCGGTGATAGAAGATGAAGAATCCTTCCTGGGTTTTTTCTCCTTGGGAACCTGTGGTGTAGTAGTCTATGAGATGATGTCCAAAGGGTCTTGTTGTTCTATCTCAACCAGAGTGTTTGGATTACATTCTATTTGATTTACGAACTTCTCTATCTCAGGCTTGGGTGTATGAACATATGGGACATTTTTATTTTTAATCCTCATCTAAGAAATTATCCCGCATGGATCATAGTGCCATATGAAAATAAAATAAAAAAATCATTTCTTTCAACAGTCTTTCTGCTTCCTCCCCGATGCCTCAGTTATTGCAGATGAAAGACCCTATTTGCCCTTTAATTCTAAGTTGTTGTTTCTTTTTCAGAGACACAAAATGTATGTCATCAAAGTTAATCATTTTCCTTATGTACTCCAGGGCAAATATCCTCATGGGAAGATACTTGGGCAATTTGTATGGAGCTAACTCACATCCATATACTCTGATCTCGGTGTGGCTTTGGTAAAGATACCAGTCTCCAGTTTTTGCAAGCTCTGAGAGGTGTAAAATCCTCTGAATCTCCTCATTTATTCTTGGTTCAGGTCTGCCACTGAGCACGCTCACCACTAGATGGTTGAACTACTCGATAAACTATTTGAAACTGAACTCTGTTGAATTTTGTCTGAGTAGTGAAGTCCAAGCTATTACTGCCTGTGGTCTCCCATCCTTGTCCATTTTCTGCATTGAAAAGGAGAACCAATCCACTTGAAAAAAAGTGAACATGTAGGCCAGTATTAAGGAATATCAGAACATGCCTTCTGAGGCAAAATTTGAGAAATGCTCGTGAATACTTTCCACCAAGAAAGTGTTGTAGTCGAATTGAGTGGTGGATCTTTCTTTTGTGGAGAAAATGGACAGAAAACCCAATATGGGTTCATCCACCCATTTGTCGGAAAAATAACCAAGCAAAGCATAGAGCAACGAAATGACTTGGTTTCCCTTCTCTAAGAACAGGGAGGAAGGGTACGGGGGATTTGTTTTGGGGAGATGAGCGGCCTGAGGGAGGAAAATCTCAAAAATCTGGGCTCTCTGAGGGAATGATAGTTTCTAGTATAGCTTCATGATGACTTCGAGATTGAAAGGGGACGTAGATTTAGCTCTGGGTATCTACATCATCTGATCAATGGCTTCTGGTGTAATGAAGATCAGAGTTTCTTCTGATGAAGATACTATGGCTCTCTATTTGGGGAGGTAGTGAGCTTGGCATTTGAGGGCGAATTCAGGGAAATGGTGCACCTGGGGGAAAAGATACAGAGGTAGGTTGGACTCCCAGAGCCCAATTTCATCGCTCTGATCTAAGAAAGTCTCTTTGAGCCATGACTGCAAATCCACGAAGTCAAATTCACACCTGGTGTCTACGATTAAATGATCTTTTTCGGCCAAATGGATCCTGTCGACATCAACAAGAGGCAGGAGGAAAGGATTTTCCTCGGCTTTTGCTTTCTTGGATTTTGGCACCATCACTGTGAAAATACCTATAATTCAAATGAAATGTTAGTGGGGATGAGTGTGATTTTGGACGGCTGACTGGAACGGAGGTAAGACAGGGATAATATCTCTAGTGCAAGGACAAAGTAAGCAATGGGAGATTGAACAGAAAGAGTAGTTTTGAGCAAATAGATACCCGTTGGGCGCGGGGGATAGATCAACAAACTAACGGATAAGTTAGCCAGTAATAAATGGCCAACGGGTCTTTTAGAGTGTGAGATGGTAGGTAACAATGAATGACGAATATGATCAGGTGACGTGGCAGGTGTTGATTGAGAAGTGACCATGGTGAAGGGGCTTGTAACGAGTGAAAAGGGGGTATGGGCTAACAGAGTAATGAGACTTGACCTTTAGGGGATTAAAGTGGAGAATGATGTCATGGGGTGATGGGGGGTATGTCAGAAAGTGGTAAGTGGTGTGTGGCAGGAGTATGGAGCAATGGATTCCTTCCACGTAGAGAAGAGGGCTCGCCAGAAAACCACTCCATTACAGACCCCATCGGGGGGGTCCAAAAAATACTATCAGTTGTCCATCGGTGTGCCTGCCACTGGACCGTAGATCTGAGTACAGTGTTTAACCAACATTCTAGACCCCCCCCCACTATTAAAATTTCAACGGTCGGGGGGGTCCAAAATTCAATCTCAACCATGGATCTAGGCATTGACGCCTCGGTCATTTAGATGCATGGCTTTGTTATACATGATTCTGGACCCTCCCCCTACCATTAAAGGTAGAACGGTTGGGGGGGTCCGGAAAAACTTATCAACCATAGATCTGAGCGCCAGCACCTCATTCGTTCATCAGTGCGTTGTCTTTAATCAGTGACCGCAAACTCATATTTTCTCTGAAAACTTAGGATAAGTGTTTTAAGTGGGTTTGTCCAAGTTTCCCTGTTTTTATCACCATGGGGTTAGACATTCAACTTTCAAACATCAAAGATCGGGTTCAACATCAATCACCATGCCTGTTTTATTGAGATAAAGAAAACTACCCTATTCTCTAACCTAATTACCTATGACATTTAGCCTAGATTAAACTATTGGTCTAAGAAATTACTCTATCCTGGGGTCATTTGACCAAGATTAGGCAGTTTGGTCAAATTTATTCACTAGCTAACCTAATTTGCTTGGCTAAGATTAAACAGTTTAGCCAAGCTTATTCATTAATCCTATCGACATCAATTTAAAGGACTTGGCCATGCTTAAACTATATGGACCAAGTCATTGTTATTGCATGGGGCTTTATTTAAATTTCTTTTATGCCCTCTTTTATTCTTTTTCTTTCTTTTCTTTTTCTTTTTCTTTTTCTTTCTTTTCTTTTCATTTTTTCTCAAATTATTTGCAGAATGAAAAATCATTTGGCAACCAAAACAATAAAAGGATTAAATTTTCAGTCACCAGTTGATCCTATAAATTATAGGGTTATAACACATATACAAATGAATTTCCTTTATTATAAATAGGATATAAAGTGAACATTATGTAACCTACCCTAAGCTAACCTAACCATAAATAATAAAATAATAATAAATGAGTGTTGGGACCTTAACATAGCTCAACTATTTAAAAAATATTTTTCCCTCAAAGCTTGTAATTGAGGGTGTTTCTTCATGAACTATTCATTTTCCTTTGTAGCTTGTTCTAGAGGCATATTCTTTTGCTTGATTAGGTACACCATAATGGTTCTATTATTAAGATATATATAATGTTGATCTATAATTTTTTCTAGTTCAAGAATCAACTTCCCTTCTTCATCTAATTCTAGAAGTTCTATTTGTACTAGTATAATTTGTCCCAAAACCGTTTTTAGGAAAGATACATGAAAAACCTTATGAATGCAAGAAGAAGGAAAATACAACTCATACAAAACTTGTCCAATACATTATGCTACCTTCCATTCAAAACCCTAATTTACCCAAGACACCTCGTGGCCCATACATTCTACCTCCCATGCACACTCAAGCTCCTCTGTGTACACCTCCCCAATCCCGATCACCAAATTCATATTTGATTCTTGACCCAGACACTCCATGTCCTCTATGCACTTCCCTACTCAAACATATCCCAAAACTCCCTCGATATCCTACACCCAACACCAACCTAAATCCCAACACACAAGTGCCACAAACCGGCTCGAATCTCCACACACAAACTCCACAAAACAATGACACCCAAAACCAAAAAATTTGTCTGCCTCACAACTCTAAACCTATCACCAATACTCACTCAACCGTCCCTCATCAACCCGTATCTCCAACTACTCATTCATTAATCACCCAATATTATTCCCTCCCTCTCCCACATGACACAATACCTTAACACCAAACTGTGACCACCACCCTTCCCCCTTCCCCTCCTCCCTCGACTAGCAATCTCTCAACTATATCTCTTGATAATGCCACCTTTGAAATTTTAGAGAAATTCCTAAACTATTCCATATCCCCCTGAAAGCTCCCCTGTGGAAACATCTTATGTAATGTGGAAAACATCATCTGCCTCCTCCCTATTCGTGAAGTCAAAGAGTTCTCCAAGATTGCTCACACATCCTTAGGCATGTTAAACCTCACAAACCTAATTTATCACAAGAATAATTCAAATCCATTAAAAACCTTGGCAGTAACCCTAATATAGCTATCTTAAAAGGGGATAAAGGAAATACCATTGTAATCATGAATAAACTTGACTACCATTCAAAAATGCTAACCCTTCTCAATATTCCCACTTACTATAAATTTTCTCACAACCCCATCAACAAAATCTCCAAATCCATCAAATATTCCCTTAAACACTCCTCCTTAGATAATAATATTAAGAAACATTTAGAACCCAAAAACTACATTACTCGAATATATGGCCAACCTAAGATCCATAAAAAAAGATATTCCACTTCACCCAATTTTCAGCACCATCAACTCTCCTACCTATGACATTTCCATCTACTTGGCCAATTGTCTCCAACCTCTCATTGGCCAAACCCCTTCCTTCATCAAAGACTCCACTAATTTTATAAAATTTCTGAACAACCTTAATCTTGACGACAACGACATTCTTGTAATCTTTGATGTTGTTTCATTATTTACCAAAATTCTTGTCAAAGAAGCAATGGATGTTATTTCTAACAATATTAATCCTCATCTCTCTAATCTTATTAAAATTTTCCTAGATTACACCTTCTTCACCTACAATGTTCAAATATATGAACAAATTGAGGGATATGCCATGGGATATCTTCTTTCCCTTATCATAGAAAACTTATTTATGGACCACCTTGAAGATAAAGCCATAAGTAGTGCACCCCTCAAATCAAAATGTTGGAAAAGGTTTGTAGACAACACCTTCGTCATCTAGCCCCATGGACCTAAAAATATTGAAAACTTCTTCAAACATCTCAACAATATTTCCAAAGAATTCCAATTCACTATGGAACTAGATAATAATAGAATCTTACCCTTTCTTGATGTCTTAGTCACTCGTAACCTTAGTGGATCCATATCCCGCCAATTTTATAGAAAGAAAACCCATACTAACCATTACCTCTACACCAACTCTCACCACCACTCAACTCAAAAACTAGGAGTCCTTAATACTATTTTTACTCATTCCCTACGCATCTTTGATAAAAACCATCTTAACCAAGAAAATTCCCACCTTAGGAATGTCTTCTCCAATAATGGTTATTCCAACCTTCAAATCTTTGAATCCCTCCAAAAAGTAAACAAACCCATACCCAAATCCACCCCTCATACTAACATCTCCCAAGCCTTTCTTCCTTTCATCAAGGGTACCACCGATAAAATCTCCAAAATCCTTCAAAAAAAGAACATCGATACAATATTTAAACCTCCCAAAACTATCCAAAACACCTTCATCTCTGTCAAAGACAAAATCAATCCCCTCAACCAGAAAGGGGTCTATGAAATCCCTTGTTCTTATGGCACCTCCTACATTGGACAAACTGGTTGCTCCTTTCAAACTAGACTAAAGGAGCATATCTCCAACAAAAACCATAATCGAACCAAAAAATGTTCCATTACCAAACACTCATCCAATACTAAACACATGATTTTCTTTGACCAATTAAAAATTTTAGCTAGAGATTCCTACTACTCTACCCACCTTATTAGAGAAGCCATAGAAATCGAGAAACACCCTAATAATATTAATTCAGAATATGGTTTCCAACTTAGCCAATCTTGGGCCCTGCTAATAAACCTATCCCATAACCTAAAACACTAACCTATTTTCCTTTTTCTCTTTCTCATATCTTTCTCCAACCCGCCCTATTTTCCAAAATACCCTCCCTTCCCCAAACGACTTATTTTAATTATTTCTTTCGTCATGCTTGTATTTATACCATTGCATCGTTCCAAATAATTGGTCACCTTATTATCCTCATCTATCTCTTTTCTGAATATGATCAATGAAACTGCTTGAAACATCGGATATTTAAACTCTCTTATGTGGTTCTAAATCCCAAAACACATTATGGACAAACACAACAACTGCGAAAATTTAATCAAACAATAATCAATTGTTATCAACCAACTCTAAAATAGCCAATGAATAATAATCCACTTCAAGATGGAAACCTCAATTTACAATATATCTAATGCATATACACAAGAATCTTATTTACTATAAATAGGAGATAAAGTGAGAATGATGTAACCTACCCTAAGTTGACCTAACCATAACCAATAAACTAATAATAAATGAGTGTTAGGGCCTTAGGGCCTTAACAGAGTGGATGAGAGGAAGAAGAAGGAACAAAGAAACATGGAGAAGAGGAATGAAAACCCAAATCCCATTTCCCATCTCCAAAACCCAAATCTCATTTTGTCCAAAATTTACAAATTTAAAAAAAAAATGGGGGAAAAGGAAGAACAATATGAATGCCATCTCCAAAGCCCTAATCCCATTTTATTTTAAATCTGCAAATAAAGCGGGGGGGGATGACAAAAAAATTACCTATGAATCCAAGAGATTTGTTGATGCCCCATAAATATCCCTTGATGGCCCCTTTGAGTCACCCCACAAATCCATGTAAGCTCAAAGAAGCTTTGCACCACACCCTCATGTGAAAATTAAATGAGGGAGCCCCCATTTTTATCTTATAAGAGAAATGTATAGTGAGAGCAATGAAAAGATTGATTTTGCATTGTTTTTTTAGTTTTCCATGGTAGCAGTGTCAACCCTATTTCAACTATCATGAAATGGATAGAAAGTGCATGTTGAGATGTACCATTTTCGTGTCTCATTTGCATCATCTCTATATTGCACCACAATATCTCTGTGTCGAACCACATTGTCTTCACATTGTAATTTTTGAAGCTATGTAAATAAATGTGTCATTCAACCTTATTAGAGAAAGGATTGGCAAATATCTAATAACTTGCATTAATATACAAATTTCTAACAACACAACATAACTATTTACTCAAGCATTTTAATGAATAGCATCATTAGAAAACAATAGCACCAAATTTTGTTGATCCCAATGGAATCGAATATAAAATTTCATTAAACAACAAGATAGGTAGAATTAGGTTCCCACTTGAACATAGGACACAAGGAAGATAATACTATGGAGTACATAAGGTAGTAGAGTAGGTAAGCAATGTCCATGGACTCCATTGGGAAGGCTCTTGGACATATTTTTCATTTCATCGACCAAAGTTGAGATAGAATCATAGCCTATATGACTAAAACAAATAATGATAACTCCATCCAAATCACCTCTAGATTTATTCAATGCAAATCGATTATGATGTGAAGGGTTTGCAATATTTGTGAGATTTTTATCTTTCCCATTGGTGAACACAACAACAGTGTGATGATGAATGTGAAAAGAAGTGGAAACTATCCTTGCATGAGGTGGTATATATTAGATATTTACACCAATGTTGCAAAGTCAATATTTGGGCAGTTGGTGCTACCCTAATTTATATCATGGTTGGAAAGGCTCCATTCCTAAGAACCAACATTGAACAACATGTGTTAGTTTTAAACTAGTTGTTGAAGCATTTGCTTCTAACCAAGGAAGATCCAAAAACAATTGAATTGTTTACTTAGTTATAAATTCTATTTGTTTGGTTTTGGTAAATCATTGGTCTTATTGGATCGTAAAGCTATCAAATAAATTGTGCAAATGTGTGGCAAGGAAGAAGTGTGGGAGATGGCCAAGTTTCATGATTAGGGGAGTTATTTTCTCGTGGTATGGATTTCTAGGTTAGTAATAACTTGAGTAGTTACTAACTAAGCCTGCAAAAATGCTTTAGTTTGCTATTTTTCTTCATCACTTTTAATACTCCTATTTTACAAAATGAATTTTTATGTATTTCCAATGAATTTATCACGAAGGTTTGGACACTATAAGCTCCAATATTTATGAATAAGGTACTTCTAAAGGGTATCCCTTATATATGAAGTTATTTTTCAAGGATTTTGTTTTAGTCTTTATTATGATTTTTGGAAATGTAGTATTGTATTATGAATTCATTGGAATGCCTTTTTTATTTTTTACTTGTATCATATTTCCATATTTCTACCATTTGGTCCACTAGTGGCATAAATTATCTTTTTTGTTTACAAATCTAAAATCTTAATGAATACTACATTATTTGATAATAGACAACGTTGATTGGAAAATGTTTTTTCTTATTCAATATATTAAGCATGGTTGACATTTAGTTTTGTATATGTTAAATTTGCACCACACTTATCAAATCATCTAAGTAGAGGTGGAGACGGCTCTAAGCATGCATCAGAGAAACTTTGTAATCATAAGGTTACAATGAAATAAATAGTTCCTATAGTGTCTCCTTCCCTACTATTTCATTATATGTTCTACATTTATATATGTGTCATATGTTGCAATCTCCATATTTGGATCATTTAAATAGAAATTACATTAATTTGTAGTTTTACACATTTTGTTAAGTTGACACCCATGATATTGTGGCAATGACATTTAGTGAAAGATTCATAAAGAATTTACTTTTTTTTTATAATTCAATGAAAGAATTGCCAAAAGATTATATATACATATTACATAATTGATAAAAATAGCCTTCAAATTTTCATATGTATCATTGGAATTCACCCATTTATTATACTTATATGCTAAGGGGGAATTCTTGAAATTTGCCTTATCCATAAATAATTCAACAATGGTTCTAATCACGACATTAAACAACATGAATAACACAATGAGAGTGAGTTACCTAAGACTAGCAACCCACATTTGAGGTAGAGATTCTGTAATTATCCTGAACATGATCTCTACTCTGCAATATACAAATTGAAAGAAAAATAAAACCTTTTTCTTGGTTTCTAGATCCCATGGCTCCCAATCGATCAACTAAAAAAAAATTGTATAACTTGCCTAATCCTTACATTCTACCCATTTGTTCATTAATTATAATAACAGCTATGAGCCATTATATTTCTGTAGAAAAACTAGGAAATATATGGAGATTATCCCACACAAGAAGGAAAGAGGCAATTAGGAAGGGGACAACAAGCATAGAGGCAAGAAAAAAGGGGAAGAAAAGGGAGGTGGTGGTGGTGAGGATAAGAAGGATGGTAGTGAGGTGAAGGAGGAGGGTGGAGAAAACAAAAAGGGAGGAGGGGATGATGATAATAAGGGTGGTGATGTATCTAAAGGTGACGATGAAGACGAGGGTGAATACATGAAAAATAAGTCCCTATTTCTACATATCTCATTGAGTATGTTCATCCCCCTCGGCTCTTCAATGATGAAAACTCAAATGCCTTCTCCATAATACAACTCTCTTATATTGGTAGATATTTGTTATGGGAAGGCTTGAATCCTTGGGAAATTGAAAGGTTCTAATTTGAGGATAAGGTCTTAACAATCCCACCAACATCAAGTAATATGATAGGAAATAACTCATTATCATGAATCTAGGCTAGGTGGTATATCACAACACTAGGTACTTAGTAAAAACTTGAATGTGAGTTGTTTTTCTTCTTAAGTGTAGTGTATTACCTAAAATTTCAAGAGAAGAGTTGGATTACAAGGAGGATGCACGTTTGCCTAATTTATTACTTGCAATTTTGTTTCTTGTAGTAGTAGCACAACAAATTTGATTCCTATTTACTGTATCAAAACATGAAAGATATGGTATTATTATTTACTCTAAATTTCCCCTCCATGGTTTTCTTTTTTCTCTACTTTCCCCTCCCCACTCAAAGTGACCTTATTATTCTTCACATTAGGTTCTTCAAATTGTAATATTGTCAACGATTAATTGGAACTCCTTGGAAGAATGACATTGGATTATGTGCAAATATGACAAAAATTCCATAAATCATATTTTTTGTTATCATAGGCTTCATCATTGTGTTAACACAATGCTCTTCAACGCTAAATGATGTTAAAACAACGTAAGATATTCTTAATTGATTCATTCAATTCACAAGTGACACCGACATGTTACACACATGACTCAACACAATGCAACATGATGTAGTCTTGACACAAAGACAACACAAATATGGCATAAAGACGATGCAAAAATTCAACGCGCACCAACAAAAAATTCAAAAAAAGATTTAAGAGATATAATGATGAAAATAAATGATTCCATAGCCCTGCATTGTAGTATTGAGGGTAGATCCATATGTATGTGAATGGACCAATAATTTTAGCTTTCATACTAGATGTACAATCAAATGCAGCATTATATCAAATAATGAGTAGGGAAATAATTTTTGAGTAAGCACAATGTCTCCATGACATCCTCTTATAAGTTTTCAAGTTTTGATGGATCAATCATTTTTGCACAAATTCTCTTATAAACAAATCAAAGCCTACAAATGGTGTTTTGAATTACCTTTGGTAGCGCATGCCCCATTGCTACTGGGAGTAGGTGTTGCATGAGAACATTGCACTCATGTGCTTTCATACTATGAAACTTAAGAACTTGCATATATAGATGATTTGTGGGATTTGAATTATAACCATCATGAGCTTTTAATGTGAAAAGAATGCATAAGGGCCTCTTTCTCTTTTTTTGAAAGAGTGTTTGGTGCAAGTGGAAGGAATATGTGTTTCCTAATTTTGTGGTCATAGTTACCTCCTTATACCCAAATGTTGAATGTCATCATGAGAAGTTTTTCCATTTTCAAATTTTCCTTTTAAATCCACAAGGATTCCAAAAATGCTTTCATATACATTTTTTTCTACATGCATTACGTCTAAAAATGTGACATATAAGGAGTGTCTACATCTAAACACATCAAAATCAATGCATGTTAATATGAAGGAAAACTTAGACAATGAAATCAAGAAGACATATAAATATTGTGGAAGCCTTCATTCAAGCATATGTTTTCTAATATTAGTTATGGATTATCGGTGTACATACCCTCCCAATATGCCAAATTGAATAGAGTTGACCTTTTATTCCACGTGGAAATGTTTGAATCTTCACATTTTTTCTTATTTCTCTTTTTACCCTTCCCCTCTCTTTCTTTTCATCGATTTCTTAAAAAATATTTGACACTCGTACAATTTTAGGTGCAAAGCAAGACTTGGGATTTGTAACATCCCCGTTTTTAATCCCCAATTTAGCGATGTATAATTCAAATACAATATATGCTATATGGTCATGAGAATGTTGATGTAATATGTAAACATTGTATATCAATAATAATAAAATAAATGTATTGTCAGATGGAAATGGATAGAGACAAAGTAATGGGGCATAAGTTTCCACAAGAGAAGGGGAATGTCTCAAGGATAGGTAATGTCTAAGAGAGGGTTCCAAGGGGGAATTACCCATGTCTATTAATCTCAACTCACTTCCTAAAATTATCATTGTGTATTAAACCTTTGAATTTCCTCTTGAGTGTATCAAAGCCCCAATCATTAAACACATGTAAGAGGGTGGGTGTGAAAAGTAACTTCACATAGTTATTTAGAGCATGGGTTGAGTACAATCAAGCATGGGGGAAGTGTGAGAGTCAAGTAAATCCTTTTTGGGAAGAGTGAGAGTCAAGTAAGCATGGGAAAAGAAGGAGATTTGTACGAAAAAAGAGAGCAGTTTTTACATGCATTTTTTGGGACATCAAGGGAGTGCAAAGCACATGAGCTTGAAGGAAACCATAGTGGGAATGTGTTGTAGTTGTTTTGGAGATACAAATGCATGAAGAAGCAGGTTTTTAGGCCTATGGAGTGATACTTTGTGAGATAAATTACCCTACAACAGTGAGCTTGTTGTTGTGTGTTTTTCCTTGATGTTCACATCCCTGGAATCACTACCAACAAGAGAGATTCCTAGTCAATATATGTTGGAGCCATAGAGGGAAGTAGGAAGGCCAGAGGGACTGTGCGCAGTGACAGGGGATTCCATTCATTGGATTTTGTAGGTTGAGGGGAAGAAATCTGGAGGATTGGGATAGTTGTAGGAAAAATAATTTTTTGTGGGTAAAATTGGGTTGTGAGTGGACAATGGAGAGACACCCTTTATTGTGGATTCGTAGCCCCAAATTAGGGTTTATTTGATCATGATATTTGGAGCAACAAATTTATGGTTGGGTGGAACATATGTCCCCTATAGCCAATTGCACATTTGGTTTAAAAGATAAGTGTTTATCTATGTTGCATTGCTTATATTTCTGGGTTTTATTTGTTGTGCATGTACTCCGTTCTTGAGTAAATTATATGTTACTATGTATTGTATAATTGGCTATCTTCATAATGTTGTTAATGCAGATAAATCCTTAATGCTTGCATTTAATTGTGGGATTATTTGGTGTATTCTTACTCTAACTTTTAATCAGTTGTATGCAGTTGTGTGAATGTTAATTTAGTTGCATTCATGTTTTAAGAGTGTTGTTATTTGCATGGGAAATTTTAGAATGCATACATTTGATTTAATTAGCGTAAAAAAAAAATGAATTTTTTGGGTTTAGTAATGGTACACTACAGGGTGGTATGAGATATTTTGGTTCAACACTGAACCTGTATGGGCCAAGGACTAGAATGAATTTGGCAAATTTTCTCTTACATATTTTGATTTGTGAAAAATTTGGGGAAATTCGTGGAACTGGAATGAAATTCCCAAATTATCGAGAAAATTCAAGTAGAATTGGCACTCATAGTAGTGGAAAAAATGATTAATGGCATTGATATATAGGTTGCAGAGTTAAATTTGGCCCGGGAGGTTGAATTTTTTGTTTGAATGGTGACTGAAGAGATTGGAGAATCAACAACCCAGATCACTTGAATATTAATAATCAATAACCAAGATTCATTTGCAGGTTTGAAAAAGTTCAAAAAACTTGAGAGAGTTTGATAAATCAATGACTGAGATCACTTTAGTCTTCTAAATCAACAAACCAAACTCATCCAAAATTTGACAAAAAATTCTAAGTTTCGAGGTTCAGTGAAATTCATGGACAAATGTGATTATTCAAAGAAAATTGGCATTCGCTAATGGACTGATCGAAGATCAACGAAATATTATAAAGTAACCTTTTCAAAAATTGTCGATGGAAGGAAATTGTCAATCACTAATGGAGCGATCGGAGATCGTTGAATCTTATAAAGTAACCTTTCTGAAAATCATCGATGGGAAGAAATTGTCAATCATCGATAGAGAGATCAGAGAATGGGGAAATATTATAAAGTAACCTTTCTGAAAATCATTGATGAAAAGAGATCGTTGATCATCGATGAATAGAAAAGAGGAGGTTGACATAGTTGAGTTAGAGCAAGACATGTGAATATCATGCTACATTAGCCAAGTTGACGTGTCAACATCCATGTTTCATGCCATGTCAGCATCCACGTGTCATGCCACATCAAAAGAGAGAAATATCAATCATTAATTGATGATTTTCTAGGTTCAACAAATTTGGTGAAGTCTTGCAAGTTAGTTCTCCATAGAAAATCGTTGATTGCCAATGGAGTTCAGCAAGGTTTGGTGATGTTGGGAATGGACAATCCAGATCACATTTGATTTGGAAATCAATAGTTGAGATTCATCTATGGGCTTGGAAAGGCTTAGTAGATCAACAATGAAGATTACTTTGATTTTGAGATCTACCGCTCAGATTCATTCTAGTTTTGGTTTCGGGTTTTAGTGAAATCCCGTGAAGAAGTGTCTTTTCTAACTTGTCGATTGAAGTGAATTGTTGATCTATGATGATTAGGGTTCGGCTAAATTCGAAAAAGGTAGTATTTTAGTAATGCGGAGAAAGAGGTAGATCGTCAACAAAATAAAAGAAGGTCAATGACATAGCTAAATCAGAGGATGGTCGGTGGACATCCACAGCCATGTGTCATGCCATGTCATCATGACTGCCACGTCAGTAAAATAAACAATTTACAAAACAAAATAAAAAAATTGTCTAGAGCCAAAAAATTGTTTTGGTCATAACAAGAGCATTTCAACCTGAAATCAGATGGGGTGTGTCCATAATGACGAGGGCTACAAGAATTCTAGTGAGGACCACTGGCTAATTCTACTTAAAAATTTTGAAAAACACGAATTAAAGGTTTTCAAATATATGGTTCGTTCTTAGTAATCAAGGCCCAAATAAAGGTTAAATTTAGATAGATATCTCAAAAAACAAACATGGAGACACCCATTTAGGCTCTTGGAAAAATTCAGAAGGAGTTGGTATGGGGATGCCCAAACATGGAAAAATCCACTATTCTTGGGCGTGTTTTGGAAATTTTTGAAAACTTTAGAGAAGAAAAAAGGAACCTAGATAACCAATATAGAAATTTTTATGTAGTCAACATTTCTTCTACACATCAATCGGAACAACTTTGTCTTAAGGCAGTTTTTCCGAGTTTTTCTCCGTTTAGGTGGTAGGTAGTTTTGGATAAATTTTGTAAGTCTGAAGAAAGCTTAAAAGCACAAAGTCTTCAATTCCATATTTATACATAATTTGGCTGCAACATCAGATTCCAAATATGAAATTTGTTGCGTGTTCATAATCATAAATTATATTTGTTTATGATACAGAAAAATTTATGGTTCCTTACGAATTTGCTTCTATAGGTGGTAGAAAATTGTCTCTCAAAAAAATCGCAACATTGAAAATAGAACATAAATGAGTAGAAATTGCAAACTTCGAAAGGTTGTAATTCGTAGCTCAAAAATTCAAATGAGGCATGAGTACAGTTGTTGGAATGATAATTTATAGTAGAATGTAACTAAACAATTAGAATTGGATTCCAATGCATCCATACTCATAAATTCAGTTGAAGAATGATGTGTATCCTAATTAATGAAATATTTTACTGTATCATAACTCTAACAACAATTGTTGCATGTCCATTTCTTGCAGAAATAGAGGTACAGAAAAACAGTTTTGGTCTCTACATGAGGAATGGAGATATGGAGGATGCTCAAGGATCCTACATACATGAGGAGGAGATTAGAGGACTACATGTTAGCATCAGAAATGCAAAGATTGAGTCCAATGGACATAAAGGCAGAGTGGAACCAGTGGAGTTGGTAAAGACTATGAGAAGCTTTAAGAAGGAAGAGAAGAGCTATAGGGTGGAAAATGAAAGGATAATAAGAGTTTAGGAGGAGATGTTGTAGAGTCTAAATATGTTGTAGAGACAAGTCAATAAATATTCTAGAACAAAGCAAGCAACTAGTGCAAGGCAAGTTGAAGCATTTATATCTCATTATAGGAGGAATTATCATAGGGGATATAGACAATCAAGGAGTATTAGTAGACATCATCATCACTCACTAGGACACTCAACTATAAGAGAACATGCACATTCAAGGTTGGAGAGTAGCCCGAGTGTGGCCCATGTTCGAAGATAAGGGATGAGGTCTGAAGAAGATGATTTTCAAGGAGAGCTTAGGAATATTAATCCTCCTACTTTTGATGGTGATCATAAGAAAGATGAAGATACATAAGCATGGTTGTTGGGAATGATGAAATATTTCCAATTGCACAATTATTCATCAAATTCAGAAGCCAAAATTGCAACCTACCATCTTCAAGGAAAAGCATCTATGTGGTGGGATTAGTTCAAGTCGGTTAAACACATTAATGAGAAGAGGATCTCATGGAGGGAGTTCAAAAAGCATTTTCAAAAGAAATACTTGTCAGAAAAATATTATGACAAGAAGATGAAACATTTCTTTGAACTCCAGCTTGGAAGCATGACAATGGATGAGTATGAGAGAATATTCCTTGAATTGTTGAGGTATTTGAGCTTCATAAAGGATGAGAAGGTAAAAATCAAAAGATTTTGAAGTGGGATACCTTCTTTTTACAATCATAAAATTCACTTTGATGAGCATAGAAATTTGGATGAATCCATTTAGAATGCTAAGTATTTGTATGAGCAGAACAAAGGAAGGCCATCTTTCCAAAAGGCTTGGGATTACACAAACAAGGGAAAGATGGATTAAAGGAAGAAATAATTCAAGCCACATTTCTTCAGGAATAATTCACATTCATATAGACAAGGGTAGCAAGCACAAAATAAGCCCAATATGGCAGATTCATTGGGGAAAAGGCCATGAAAACAACCCATAAAGTGTCAAGGATGTGAAGGAGACCACATGTACAAGGATTTTCCTAAAAAGGGAGATATTATGAGGACTACGCACAACATTGAGGAAGCTAATACATTGGATGGCGTGGGCAGGAGTGTGCCAAGGATTTATGTGGCCTTGGAAAATAGACCAACGGACTATAAATCCCACATGATTGAGGCGGAAGGTAAGATTGATAATCAACCCATAGTTATTTTGATTGATTCTAGAGCTATTCATAGATATTTAGATCATAATATGGTTGATAGATTTAAATTGAAGAGATGTAAGCATGAAAAGTCTTGGTTGGTTCAGCTAGCCACTAGAACCAAAAGAAGACTCAATGAGCTTATTAAATATTATGCAGTGAACATGAATGGAGTTAGCACTAAGGAAAATTTTCACATCATACAATTTGGGTCATATGAATACTTGATTGGTATGGATTAGCTGGAAAACCATCATATTGTCCTAGATTGTTACAACAAGGCTTTCACATGCCTTGATGAAGAATGAAATTTGAGGATGGTACAAGGTATTCCAAGAACTATATCCATCTGAGATCTTTCATCATTGTAGCTGAAAATAAGTATTAGAAAAGGGTGTCAAATATATGGAAGATCCCACAAAATATAAGGATCCAAGTCTTGAAGACTATCCAGTATTGACGGAGTATAAATATGTGTTTGGGTAATTGTCGGGATTACCACCAAAGAGAGATATTGATTTCTCTATTGACTTAATTCTTGGAGTTTCCCTAGTGTCCAAAACTCCCTGTAGAATGAGCACAATAGAGCTTAAGGAATCGTGAATGCAGTTATAATGATTTTTGAAGAAGGGGCATATACGCCCAAGTGTTTTTCCTTAGGGTGCCCCAGTGCTTTTTTTTAAGAATAAAGATGGAACTCTAAGGTTGTGTATTGACTTTGGATAGCTTAATAATGTTAATGTAAAGAACGGGTACCCTTTACCGTGGATCGATGATACTTTTGATCAATTGAAAGGAGCAAAGATATTTTCCAATATTGACTTGAGATTAGGTTATCATCAAGTAAGAATTAGAGAAGAAGACACCAAAAAAACAACATTCAAGATAAGGTATGGCCATTATGAGTTTGTGGTGGTGCCATTTGGATTGACAAATGCACTAGCTACTTTTAAGGCATTACCTAGACAAATTTTTCATTGTCTTCTTGGATGATATTCTTATTTACTCCTAAACGGAGGAGGAACATGAACAACATGTAAGGATGGTGATACGGGTGTTGAGAGAGCACCAATTGTATGCCAAACTAAGAAAGTGAACTTTATATAGAAGGAAAATCCATTATTTGGGCCACATCGTCTTAGAGGAGGGTATAGAAGTGGAACCTAAGAAGATTGAAGCAATCAAAAGTTGTTCAGCGCCAAAGAATGTATCAGAAGTGGTATCCTTTATGGGATTAGTCGGATGTTATAGGATAGTCATTAAAGGTTTATCCAAGGTTACACATTCAATCACTTCATTGTAGAAGAAGGGAACAAAGTTTGAATGGACTGCCAAATGTGAGGAGAGTTTCCAGCATTTGAAGGAATTGTTGACCAGTGCATCTATTCTAAAGGTTGTAGATCTAGATGAAGATTTTTTCATAAGTATGGATGCATGCAAAGGAGGGCTTGGTAGAGTCCTTACACAAAATGGGCATGTCATATGTTATGAGATAAGTAAGGTTAAGGAGCATGAAATAAATTATGCTAACCATGACTTAAAGTTGGAAGCCATAGTTCATTCCTTAAAAATGTGGAGGCGTTATCTCATGGGCATAAAGTTCAAGCTGAAGACAGATTATAGCGGTCTGAAACACTTGTTTGAGCAGCCGAAACTAAATTCCAAACAAACCATATGTCTAGAATTTCTCAGTGAATACGACTTTGACATCAAGCACACCAAGGGAAAAGAGAATAAAGTGGTTGATGCACTCAACAAGAGGGTGCATGAAATGCATGTTTTAGCCATTAGTATGTGCAAGGCATATTTAAAAGATAGAATTCTAGAAGCTAGAATAGCAAAGCCACATTATTCACAAGTTAAAGAAAGATTACAGCAAAATAATGTATAACAAAAATATAAAGATTACAAGATGGATGAAGATGGAATCATCTTGTTCAAGGACAAAGTTTGTCTTCCTAACACTCAGGAATTGATAAATATGGTGTTGAAAGAGATGCACAATGTACCCTATGTTGGATATCCAGGATGCCAGAAGAAAATTACAACAGTAAAAATCCAATA